>CM022708.1:36465105-36826569 GCA_012295165.1 Asparagus setaceus | reverse complement strand
GAAAAAATAAAAATAAAAATAAAAATAAAAGGCTAACGTGGCCTCTGGCTTTTGTGCATGTGGGTTTGGGTCCTAGCCCTTTGAACTGATTATTAAAACAACAGGCTACGGATGATGATAATGATGGTGATGATGATCATCATAGCCATTGATCTAGTACAACAAAACACAGTTTTGGAGTCGCATTGGGTAGCAAGTTTCCCCGTTTGTGAGCCCTGTGTCGGTTACTTTCCATTCAATTGTGAAGCGAACCCCAAAAAAAAAATCCTATCCTATTCTCATATTAGACCCTCAAATCTTTGTATTTATAACTTACACCCAAAGTTCATTTAGTTTTTTTGTGATTTTCACAGTAAATTTATTAAGTTTTTTAATAGGTTAAATTACACTTAAATACCACGAAGTTTTTCGCTCTGTTACTTATATACCACAAATTGTATTTTATGACAAAAAATGACATAAGTTATTAAAAAACTTGGCACGTTAGTGCCATTGATCATGAAGGAAAAAAATTCACCTGAATGTTTCTCTATGACATTTACATGCTAATTTTAGATCATTATAACTATTAATATTTGTTAAATTTAATATTAAATCAACCAAAATTCTTTTTTAAACTTATCTTAGTTCTATTTTAAAATAGAGTTGGGATATGTCTAATGATAAATTTCACAAGTATTAATCATTAGAAGGTTATAAAATTAACATGTTAGTGTCATATTGGAACATTCAGGTAAAACTTTTCACGGTGGCATGATTGATTGTACTAACGTGCCTATTTTTTAACAACTTATGGTATTTGTCTGCCATAAAATACAACTTGTGGTATGTAAGTGACAAAGTGGGAAAATTTTGTGTTATTTAAGTGCAATTTAGCCTTTTAAATACCCAATCTCAAAAAAATTTGGAAATTTTGGGGTGTACTTTATAAATATGAAGATTTTGAGTATTTAACATAAAAATATAATAGAATTTAGGGTCTAATATAAAAAAACACCCAAAAACTAATGCTTACACAGGCACATGCCTTCTGAGAACACTGACTTGTTTTAGAGCATTAACTAGTGTGGTTGATTTGTGCTTGGGATCGAAGCTCATATATCATATATTTTTCTTTTTTTTCCTTTTCACTTCTTCCCAAATCAGAGACCATAGGCCTTAGAGATAACTACAAGTCTAGTAGGCATTCTCAAGTAAGGAAAATTTTGTTTGGTACATGGATTTTGTAATTACAATAATAATTATAATTTTACAAAAATAAATAAATAAATAAAAGGCTAAAGTTGTTAATTATAACATGTGCTTGATGATAAACAATAACTATCTCTGTTTTAGTGTCAATTCCATTGACGAAACCATCATAAATGTACAATTTCTACTAATATTATAAGAGATGATTCTCTTCCACTTAATATCACCTAATTTCTCCGAGTAAATAGAAGTTTTAAGTAGTTTATTCTATCCTCATAATGTATTAAGTCTTTTTCCAGCAAATATATCTATATCTCTCATAAAGAACAAAATAATTGACAGGCATCACTTGCAGTTTCCAATACATCACACTATTCTTCTTCTTATGTCATCCCTACTAGTAATACATCATTATGAAAATGACTCTTCAACAATAAAAAACCCAATTTTTTTTTTCGGCCATTAAAGAACTCACTACCTTAGAGTCAAGCTTCTAAAATGACATGAGAATTTAATGAGTAAATATCAATATCAGGCCCCATTTACAGCTCATCTAATTATTTTTCCCAATGTCATTCTATGGGCCATCTTTTTTTTAAGCACTTACAAGTTCACGCAAATAGACTAGGGAGTGGGTGACTAAGCACTTATAAGTTCACGCAAATAGACTAGGGACTGGACCCAAATCGTAACAGATCGATGAAAGTTTCTCAAGAATAGGACAAGTAACGTAGTTGTTGATAGGGAAAGCCCTGATATCGGCTGTCATGGAGAACTGCAACTTGAACTGTCTCCGAATTTATGGGTTGAGTTTTGTCTGGATGGGCATCCATTTTCGAATGGATATATCCTCTGAAAGTTAGGAAAATAATAATAAAACCTTTGGTGACATTTTGTTCTCTTGTTTTCGAAAAGAGCTTACTCAATCTTCATTTGTTCTCCAGTAGTACCAATAACTTGCTTTCAATAGCAAACTAGTATTCCGATGCACATGATGAGAGTGAGTGTGTAGCCAAATTGACAATGTAGCAAATTGTTTGTTAGCTTTTCTGTAAGGGCCTTTTTGTTGATTTTCCAAGAGTGAGGACATTTACATAGATTTTTCCTAATGCGAAGACATTTTCTTTAATTGTAGTGTGCACCACGGGATATTGCCTTTGATTTTGAAAGTGTGAGGCCATCTTTGGAATTTCAAAAATGTAACACACATAAGAGAGAGCACCAAAACCAAATGAGGGGTTTTTCTTAAATATAGAGTAAGTATGCAATATAGAGAAGAGAGTAAGCGGAAGAAGACTTTAATTCGATAGTGAGAAATATGAAAAATGGCTAATATTATAATAATAATAATAATAATAATAATAATAATAATAATAATAATAATAATAGTAGTAATAGTAATAATAGGGTAAAATTACTAGATTGATATATTTTGTTGGTCCTCTGTGACATATTGGTATATTTTGTTACTCTCCGGCAACGATACGGTATATTTTGTGGACCACAATGATAAATAGCCCTATTTTGTGGCCGGAGTTAAAATTTAGGCCAAAAAGAGTCGTGCAACTCATCACATGCATTCAACGTGGCTGCTAATGTGACAGATAGTTAGGATCATTCAAATGATCTGAAAGGGGTTTTTTTGCTGAAATTAGGTCTCAAAAAATTTAGGTTCAAATTGGGGGTGTTTTTCTTCTTCCTTGGGTTAAATTGGTTAGGGCAACTTAAATTGAGATAGATTTCATCCTCTCCCTTACATGAACAAAGAAAGAGAGGGAAAATAGAAGTTGTTGGTGTAACAGTTAATTAGATCCCACTAAACCCTAACTATATAAGCCCACTTAATTCACATCAGACACACGTGACAAGTCACGTGACTTTATTTGGTTGTAATTTTAGCTCCGACCACAAAAAAGGCCACTTGTCACCTTGGTCCATTAAATATTGTCATATCGTCGCCAGAGTAAGAACATATACAAATCTATCATATAGGGTCAACAAAATGTACCAATCTAAAAATTTGTGGGTGGGCAAATCTTGTGTATTTTGAATGGTCGCATAAGATCCGAAGGATCTTAAATCATGTTGATTATTATCTACAAACAAATGCATTATAATCTAAGTGGATTTTAATCCAGAGTTTTTAGAAAATTTAGTGGATTATAATCTATTTTTAATAGTAGAGTTTTTAGCAAATGGGTGAATTATAATCCATCGTATTGTCAAAATTACCAAAAAGAACATGAGGTTGATAGTAGGTTATTAAATGAGACCATGGATTTTGTGAAATTATGAGGGATATAAGTTTCTTTTACTTGATCAAGCCTCATGACAAACATGCCTTAATCATCAACATAACTTTGGTTCATATTGGTCCCAATCTTGTCAGAAAATAACAATTGCTTTGTAAAATATTCAGGAAGTCTTTAAGTAGTTCACATTGTATGAAAACGGCTTTAAAGATTTGAGCTCTTAATGCAAACAAGAATTCCAATCCCTTTAGTTATATTTCCAACTATTCTTAATAATTAAGCGAATACAAACTGTTCAAGCTTTTGCCCCAGTTAGCAGTGGCCGAGCAAGGGTTTTTTCAGGGGGACCAAAATACAATCATCATATATCAATCAAAATTGATCAAATATGACAATGTATAATAAAGTTTCATATATGTTAGTAGGTGAAAGAAGAATCTAAAATAATAGTTTTACAAAAAAAGTAGATTAATATTTAAATTATTTTGAAATATGCACTTATCGTTGAATCAACCCGATTCACTCTTCTAAAGTTTCATTTTAAAATGTGTCAAACATAGTTTATCTTTCCGTAATCACAAACTATGGATTATAATCTTTTGAAACCTACCAAATTGCCAAGACACTATAAATGTTACCATTAAACTTATTTCAAACAATAATAAGAAGAGACGGCGATTTTAACTATCACGTTTATAAAATAATTGCATAAATACATAAACATTGAAAATGCATTTCACATATCTACTTTTAATATAAACTTCATAAAATTGAAAGAAACCCCACTTCATAATTCCATCACTAGCTCTAAAACTCACATGAAAATATAAGCATTTCATAATTCTAACATTAAATGCAAAACTATATGGAAATTGAACACCATTTTCCTATTTTACTTGAAATGCAAAGAAATTACTTAAAAATATGATGTATGTCTATATATAGGGTGTTTTCCATATTAATCCCTTAAATATTTTTAACTATTTGAAATTAGTCTCTCTAGTTAGAAGCTAATTGAAATTGAGGGAGAACTCCATCATCTTCAACATTTTTGGGTGTAGTAGCAATTAAACCCATATGCCTTCAAACCCAAATCCCAAAATAAATTTCGCTGGAGTACAAACTGTGAAAGATTATACAATAATAGACTTAAATCTATATATTTGAACTTGATTTTCGTAAGTTTTGATGTTGATTTTGGTTAATTTGGTAATTCAGTAATTATCCGTCCCTAGTTAACCACCCAACTGTGGTTGACAATTTGGATGTTAAATGTAAATAGACTAATTTCAAAATTCTTCAAAGATTTGGGAGATAAATTGTAAAATATGAAGAATTGGGGGACTATTCAACTATGAAAGATGTATGGGACTGACAGATATGAACCCCTGCCAGTTAGCAACCTTAATATTTTTAAGCACTTTTTGTTATATGAATAGAATTTTAAATAATTGTTAAGGAAACACAATTGCTGACTAATTTATATTGCAAAGTTAATTAACTATGTTAGAAAAATTCGTTTCGTAAAACATACATCTTCCCTCACGAGCCTTCACGTGCAGTCTAAATTATTTGCTACTATCAATCAAATTTTTAAAAGGGCAAGTTGCCTTTAAGTTAGTCAAAAGGGCAGTATAAACAAAGCAAATCCATGGATTCGTACCTAGGCCATGATTCATAATCCTCTAAAAGCAGTAGAAAGACCTTAATCATTACTTATACCTTCTCTATTAATCATACCTAACTAAAATATTCGGGAGATCGGACAAAATGGGCTCATCTATTAGGCTAAACAAGATTAAGGCAAGGCAAGTTCACTTGCTACTGGAATCTTACAACAAGAAACAAAAACATAAGTAAAGGGTTCATGCACAACATTCCAAGTTAGCACATAATCTAGATACTTAGCCTAATAATCCTTTCTTCTTTAATTTTAAAAGAAAATTTAAAACTCATATAATATTATGGCGTAAAAAAGGAAAAATAAAGGGCAGGGAGAAGATTAAGGGTCGGTTTGGTATTGTTGGAGCTTATAGTAAGTTCTTATATAAGTTGCTTCTATTTATAGAAGCAACTTATATAAGCCGCTGAAAATAAGCGTTTGGTAATCATATGTCCAAAGATACTCCCAATAGCAGTTAATGTGTTTGGTGAACCAGTGGTTAAAACTATTAGAAGTGAAAATGACCAAATGCATATAAATTAGCTTTATGTTTATTGGTATTAAAAAATCGTCAAAAAAGAGTACATATGATACAGAAATTACAAAAAGCAACCTTTGCTTTTAAAACATCCTTAGGTTGCTTCTAAAATTAAGCACCCTTAAAAGAAGAAATAATTTCAATAAGTATTCAATTTTTTTAATAAAACTATTACTGACTGTTTTTTTAAAAAAATAAGCAGAAATACTCTTAAAAAAACAATGCCGAACTGCCCTAAGGAAAGAATATTTATGTTTACATCATATCTACTAAAAATTAGAGGTGTTAGAGCTAATAATCTCCTTATTTGGACTATTTTCGGTCTGCTATTGGACTCAAGACAAAAGTGATGTCCAGGTATCTATCTAGTGATGTCCAGGTATCTATCTAATATCTAATATATAATGCATTACATTAGGAATAATGCTCAAATGTCATTTTCCTCCAATGTGTTTGAAAAGAATAGTATCTTGGAAATTTTAATTAGTTTAATTGAATTAATTTGACACCTACTCTTTTGAAAGTGTCTTCTTGCTTAAGTTTATGCTAAAACAATGACGCAACTCACTGTCTAATTACTTTTTCAGTAAGAAAATTAGCCCCACTAATTGAAGGAAGCAATTGATTTGACGAAACTACTCATCTAGAAGTGGATCTCTCTAGTCATTAACACCCTAACTACCTCCATCTTGGTTAATCTACCGTCATTAATTGTCAAGCAATGGCTTCCACTCTTTTTGTTTTTTTAATTAATTTATTTATTTATTTATTTATTTCTCTCCAAAGTCTTATCCTTATCATGCCAAAAGAACAAACTTTATCTTAATTTAATGGTGGGGGCTAACTCTTTTGCAAAGCTTAGGCAATGTAGATCTTCTTGTTAAAATCTTTACAAACAAATGATTGAAAGAACTTCCATAAAAAAAAGGGCAGCATTATTGGCCCTGAGCGGAGGCTTGAATGTCCCTATTCTCGTACATAGTGGATGATCGATTTTTTCAGAGTATAATTTCTAAACTAATTCTATAACCACCTATTCTCGTACGTAGTGGATGATCGATTTTTTCAGAGTATAATTTCTAAACTAATTCTATAACCACCTATGAATGCTATAAATTACTCTATTCTATGGGAGAGTTCAGATATAATATCTACTCATTTTAACCACTAGTGAGTACACCGGTAGAAGCACCTTACACAAAGGTATAGTACAATATGTCTTTCTAATCCATTTAAACTTTTTTATTACTTAAAAGTATGTTTGGCAACTCATTAAAAATGGGAGACCTTGTTTTGAATATAACCAGTTTAGATATGGACTAGCTACCTCTAATCTACCACTAAACTAGATTAAATTCAAAAATCAAAGTAAAATAAACTGAGCTATTTATGGCCCTTTTTGCCAATCAAAACCCTCTCTTTAACTGGCAGGTCAAAATCTGGCCCAGTTTAAAGAATTGCCAAACACATCCTTAGGTTACTACGAAAAGGAAAAAATAAAAATAAAAACAATGTGAGAAATTTGGTAGGTAGCACCGTAGCATATCAGAAATCTAGACTTGAGTGTAAATTTGCAATTATAGAAAACACCAATAAAAATAAGAGTAATGATAACTATATACAAGAGTTATACTACTTTTGTTCTCTTACATGCAAAAAAGTGGGATCTTTTTTTGTAAATTGTGAAAGAATATTTCCAGTTGCTATGAATCCCACTTTAGTGTGTGTAGGAGTACAAGAGTAACACAACTCTTGCAGTACACTTATAATTTTCCTAAAAATAATACATCACGGATGTTTTTGCAGTAATCATAGCTTTATTTCAGGGCATGCTTACATTAAATGGAGTACATCTAGGGGAACATGATACTGATCCTCTCCAATTAAGGGGTAATTGAAAAATGTCTAATTATCCTAATCATTGCCATGTATTCGAATTTCAAGAGATAGGTTAATGACACGTAGGGTTTTCACTTATTTTGAAAACAACTAGGGATTCAAATACTCTTCATTACAAAAAAGTAGTGGAGGGACCACTACTTAATCCTAACTCTTGATTATCTAGTGAGTGGTTATGATATTTTCTTTGAGTGCAGATTAAGAAGTAATACAATACACGGGGTACGGTGAGTGTTAGATTTAGAATATATCACAATCACCTATTAGATAATCAATGGTTAAAGTTACAGTAGTGATCTCTTCACTAACTTTTTTTATAGTAGAAAAGATCCAAATTCAAAGCACTAGTGTCTTCAAATCCAAAAAACTTTCGGCCATTAAAGAACTCACTGTAGGGTCGAAAAAATGTTTATTGATTGAACGAATGTATTACAATCAAATTCTCTCAATTACAGAGGAAGAGGAGGTTGATTTGACTCCTCTTTTGTATGGGTTCTTGGTGGCGAGAGGATGCTTCACTCGATGCTCGAGTCGAGGTTGCTTCCGTTGTGATCGGGCCAGAAGGCTGCGGATGATCTAGAGGTTGTTGAAGAGGTTCTTGATCTCTCTTGGGCACACAAGTGTTGATCTCGAAGTTCTCGGACTTTCTTTCCTCGACTTGCCACCAAATTTCTTCGTTGGGCTTCCAACTATTTATATGGGCTTGAGGGGTGTAACTGACCCCTATTGTCACTTTCACATGAGGGTTAATGACCCTTCCCATCGTGCGAGCGGTCAAGCGTCGGGCTGCGTTCTGACAATGGCCTCGTGTTTGCTACTTGCGGCGCCGTTCGTGTCGTCGGTACTGCTCGTGCGCTGGCCATTGCGATAGCGGCGACGGCGAGCCTCGCCCGGACCAATGATGTGCGGGCGACCGTTTGAACGTCGAGGTTCCCGCTATAGCGAACCTCGGTTGAATGTCGAGGTTCACTGCTGTAGGCGAACCTCGGTTGGGTGTCGGGGTTCCTTTGCTATAGGCGAACCTCGGTTGAATGTCGAGGTTCACTGCTGTAGGCGAACCTCGGTTGAATGTCGAGCCTGTTGCTTGGCGAGCCTCGTCGAATGTCGAGCCTCGGCGCTTGGCGAGCCTCGTCGAATGTCGAGCCTCGCTGCTTGGCGAGCCTCGTCGAATGTCGAGCCTGTTGCTTGGCGAGCCTCGTCGAATGTCGAGCCTCGCTGCTTGGCGAGCCTCGTCTCGAATGTCGAGCCTGTTGCTTGGCGAGCCTCGTCGAATGTCGAGCCTCGCTGCTTGGCGAGCCTCGTCGAATGTCGAGCCTCGGCGCTTGGCGAGCCCGCTGAATGTCGAGCCTCGGCGCTTGGCGAGCCTCGTCGAATGTCGAGCCTGTTGCTTGGCGAGCCTCGTCGAATGTCGAGCCTCGCTGCTTGGCGAGCCTCGTCGAATGTCGAGCCTGTTGCTTGGCGAGCCTCGTCGAATGTCGAGCCTGGCGCTGGCGAGCCTCGTCGAATGTCGAGCCTCGGCGCTTGGCGAGCCTCGTCTACTTCTGAAGAACAGTCGTAACTTTCAAACCGTGCGTCGAATTAGGCGAATTATATATGGAAATCGACCATCTCGGCGAGGCAGATTGTTGTCGGGTCATTTTGCCCAGTTCCTTTTGGTTTGAGAGATATCAGCATTTCTGTCTATTTTGTAAAGTCGAACATCCGGTAAACTTAACCTTTAGGCGGACGACTCCACTCGGATGGACTCTTAAGCTCTTTTGCTCATTCGAGTTGCGTGTAGGGATTAAGGCAATTTTTTGCCTACAAAACCTCCTCAAAGTTTTCGGACTTGAATGCGGTTGAATGGAGTGCGGAACACTTTGGATCTGAGACTTGTAAGATGGTCGCCGTCTGCGGCGGGCGAGGAACCTTCTAACGAACACGGTAAATTTGAATTCTTCACTGCGACTAATGACGCGCCCTCGGATTTTTAGCAAACCCCCAGCTATCAACGGATTTGATGTGCCTTTACCGACTACCGTTTGAATCGGGCTAGCCATACTTTTCCCCTCAGTATGGTGAGTTTGCGAGGAGCTTCTTTTAGGCTTAGTGCTAAAATCTCCCCTCTATCCTTAGCCGTTCAAGGCGTTGGATTAAAAGATAAGGGCAAATAGCCCTGGTAGGCATCATCGCGGAAATGATCGAATCGTTCAGTGACATGAAAGTATAACGATCGCGATCAAAAGCAATCAAGTTGTTCAGTGACTTAAAAGTATAACAACAGTGATTACGAACAAAATCATTTAGAGGAACGATCATGTGGGAGTAGTTGAGTCGTTCAGGGACATGGGAGTATAACGACTATGGCTAAAATAGAGGCACATCGCATGGTAGGCCACTATTCAGAAATGATCGAATCGTTCGATGGCGTAAAAGTATAACGATCCGATCAAGAAGCAATCAAGTTGTTCGATGACTTAAAAGTATAACAACGGTGATTACGAACAAAGTCACTTAAAAATAGCTCGTGGGGGTAGGCGAGTCGTTCGGGGACATGGGAGTATAGCGACTATGGCTAAAATAGAGGCACATCGCATGGTAGGCCACTATTGAAATGATCGAATCGTTCGATGACATAAAAGTATAACGATCGCGATCAAGAAGCAATCAAGTTGTTCAGTGACTTAAAAGTATAACAACAGTGATTACGAACAAAGTCATTTAGGAAATGACTCTGTGGGGGTAGCTGAGTCGTTCAGGGACATGGGAGTATAACGACTATGGCTGAAATAGAGGCACATCGCATGGTAGGCCACTATTCGAAAATGATCGAATCGTTCAGTGACATAAAAGTATAACGATCGCGATCAAGAAGCAATCAAGTTGTTCAGTGACTTAAAAGTATAACAACAGTGATTACGAACAAAGTCATTTAGGAAATGACTCTGTGGGGGTAGCTGAGTCGTTCAGGGACATGGGAGTATAACGACTATGGCTAAAATAGAGGCACATCGCATGGTAGGCCACTATTGAGGAGTTGATAGGGGTATATTGTTTGGTTGGACAACGTCGTTCGCGGGAATGACGATGCGGACTATCAGAGGTGATTGTTAACATGACAGTGGGAGTGGTCCCGTCATCCTGTTTGAGAGGATCGACGGAGGAAATCTTGAGGGAACTATCAGAGGTGATTGTTAACATGATAGTTTTGGGGTCCCGCCATCCCATTGACGAGGATTGGCGAGAGAATTTGGAGGAAATTGGTTATCTGATGTGACTGTTAACATGATAACCTAATGGGAGTTTGAAAGAAGACTACGGGTAGTACTTTTTCAGAAACTTACCATTAATAGGCATCATGATTCTGTCGCCTTCTTGATTGGTTAGGCGGTATGCTCCATTCGAGTAAACAGACTCCACCACGAACGGTCCTTCCCACTTTGGTTCGAACTTCCCCTTCTTTTGGAGTTCAAAATCATCGGTCGGACGGCGAGCGAGGTCGCCTTCCTTGAAAATGCGACATCGGACTTTCTTGTCAAATGCTTTAGAAATCGAGTGCAGTAAAGCTCGATATCTTTGTTGAGCACATGTCGCTTTTCATCCGGCATTTCAAGTTCCTCAAGGCGTCGGCGATGATTTTCCTCGGTTGTCATTCCGGTGGATAACGCCATTCGAAGCGATGGGATTTGAATCTCTAACGGTAAAATGGCTTCACAACCATAAACCAGAGAATATGGGGTGGTACCTGTCGGTGTGCGAACCGTTGTGCGGTAAGCCCGAGCTTTACTTGACTTGTCGTTCCAATCCTTCTTGTTTGAAGAGACCATTTTAGTAAGGATCTTGATGATCGTCTTGTTAAAAGCTTCAGCTTGTCCATTCGCGGCGGGGTAGTAAGCTATTGACGCTAGGTTCCGGATTCGAAATTTATCGCGAGAATCGCGTGAAGGCATGGCCGACAAATTGCGGACCATTATCGTGGACAATCGCACCGGCACCATATGCCGGTATATGACATGATGTTTAACAAACTTGATCACATCACTTGTCTTGACTAATCTCAGCGAGCGGCCGGCCCTTTGAGAAATAATCGGTTATTGCCAATATGAAGCGATGTCCTCTTGAAGAAGGTGGAGAAATTGGACCGGCGATATCCATTCCCCGTTTCAAATGGCGGGGCGTGGCGGTAGGATGCAAGTGTTCGGAGGTTGGTGAAGGTAATTAGCATGTATTTGGCGCATGGCATTGTTTAGCGTAAGCCCGCGGCATCCCTCACCATTGTCGGCCAATAATAACCGAGTCTCACGGCGGTCCCATAACTTGGGCCCAGGTTGGTGTGCTCCACAAACACCGTCATGAGCTTCTTTCAAGACTTGCTCTGCTTCCTTAGCTGACAGACATCGAAGCAGTAACCCATCATATGACCTTCTATACAAAGTCTGTAATTGGGAATCATAGTAAAATCTTGATGCTCGTCGACGAATCGACTCCCTTTCTTTTATGTCTTGGGCAATATCCCATGCAAGACGTAGTCGATGATCGGGAACCGCCGGTCGTGCTTCAAGTGACTTAGGCTCGTCTTCATTTGCCGCGAATCTGTAATGCATATTTTGGCGAAATAGTTGCCGACTAGTCACACTAACTTGCGAGTAGCATTCTTAGGCGGGGCTAAGCGTAGGCTGCAAGAGC
Organism: Asparagus setaceus; assembly: GCA_012295165.1. NCBI lineage: Eukaryota > Viridiplantae > Streptophyta > Magnoliopsida > Asparagales > Asparagaceae > Asparagus > Asparagus setaceus. Next base: position 36,814,361 of record CM022708.1, on the reverse strand, counting down.
GCCGGCGCATCGCATAAGTGTTCATAAGCGGGGCACATGATCAATGTAAAAGCTTTCAAAGGAGTCGACTAAAGTTATGGGCTGTGCATGATGAGGATAAGGTCCTCGTGCGACTTAGTATTCCCCTCTTAGTTGTTTCACGACTGGCTGTGAATCCCCAAATGCTTCAAGGTGCTTCACGCCTAAATGTTTGGCTATGTCGAGACCAATCAATAGCATTATACTACGCTTTCGTTATTGGTGCATGGTTCGATAACGACCGCATTTCGTGGTATCCGTGGTTTTGCGGAGATATCAATACTACCCCCACTCGGCTACAGGGGCGTCATGGAGTCGCTCTCGAGGCTCCGTCAAAGAACAAGCGCCATACCGTTCCTTAGAGACCGATTAGCTTCATAAGGTTCATCGGGCATGTCTTGATACAATTCAATTTTCCCTTTCAATGGATGATTAGCCATAAGATCACACGGCTTGACCCTTCATCGCCGAGGTTTGAAGTGAATGTCGTCTTGAGATAATAACAATGCCCATCTAGCCGTTCGACCATTCAACGTGCCAGGCTGAGTCATGAATACCCGTATAGGGTCAATTTTGGAGATGACGTGTATGGTCTGTCCCACTAGATAGTGCCGCATCTTTTGGATGGCGAAGACCAAAGCCAAACATTCCTTCTGAATGGGAGGGTATCGATACTCGGCCCCGACGGTGTCGAGGTAATAGGCGCATTGCATTAGCCATTGTCATCGTCCTGTGCTAAAAGACCTGCTAACGCATACTCTGTAGCGCGGATGTAAATCAGGAAGGGCTTTCCTGATTTAGGTGCAACTAACACAGGGGGATTAGAAAGATATGTTTTGATCTCTTCGAATGCCTTTCGGCAATCTTCATCCCAAACGAACGATACACCTTTCTTCATGAGCTTCGAGAATGGTTGACATTTCCCCGATAAATTGGAAATGAATCTGCGAATGTAAGCCAAACGCCCTTGGAGACCACGAAGCTCTCTGAGGCTTCTAGGAGGTGAAAGTTCTTGGATAGCTTTGACTTTATCGAGATTCGGTATCTGCGTCTGCTGTGACCACGAACCCTAGGAATTTGCCACTAGACATCCCCAGGAAAGACTTAGTTGGGTTCATCTTCGGTTGATGTGCCCGCATTATCTCAAATGTTGTCCTCAAGTCGTGTAAATGATCACTTTTGTGACGACTCTTGACCACTAAATCGTCTACGTAGCATTCTCTTGTCTTAGTAAATGTTTTGGAAGATAGTGGTCATAACATCTTGGTATGTAGCCCGCGTTTTCAAGCGAAAGGCATAAGCGTATAACGGTATATTCGGCGGTGTTGAAAAGCGGTGCTTTTCATCATCGGGGTGCATTTTGATTTGATTGTACCCTGAAAAGCCATCCATAAAAGACATCCTTTCAAATCCACACGTGTTATCGGCGATAATATCCGTGATTGGTAAAGGAAAATCATCTTTCGGACATCTTTGAATTTAAGTCTCGATAGTCAGCGCCGGTAGGATCGTCGCTTTTCTTCAAAGCGGTACTATATTGGCTACCGGTCGGGTGTTGAACCTCGAATGAAACACGCTTTGATCGGCTTCTCGATTTCTTTCTCAATGGCCTTCATGTCACGAGGGGCAAATCGTCGTTGTTGTTGTTTAACGAGCTTAGCGCTGGCTCGATATTAAGGCAATGCATAGCCACTCGAGGGTCTAAGCGGGCATATCTTCATAACTCCAGCGAAGACATCGATATATTCCGTACCAAAGCGATAAGGCTCTCCTTTTCTTTAGTTGTCAAACTATAAGCTTATGAATATGGGCTTGGATTAGCTTCATCCCCATATCAACTCGGACTATTTTGTCATCGGTGGGCGGTTCGTTGTTCAAAGCGATGTTCCCATTGCATTCCAAGTTGTTGACTCGGTGGATCCTCGAATAGCGGTAAGAGATCATCTTCTTGAATCTCTATTGGATCAAGCGAGGTCATGTTGGCCATCGGGGACTTAATTTCTGTCCTATCTTGGCGTCGAGAATCGAGGCGCTGAAGATGAGTGATCGACTCACCCTCGATCGTAGCGTGCAGCGATGCAGCGGCGACTCATATCCCAACCCTTTACGAGTTTTATGATAGTAATCATCGGTGGCCTTAGGGACATAAGCGGTCGGATCGGTGTCACGATGCCTCTCCCATAGTTTAAGCCTTCTTTGTGAAGAAAGTCATACCCCATTTTCTTCATCAAATATTAGCCGGCGAGAAATATGAAAATTGGGGTTCTTTTCCTTTTGCTTGGGGTTTTCCACCTCGGCTTGCAATGGTTTGTTGACTGCCCAAAGATAATGTCTTTCGATCATTGTTCGGGCGGTATCACAAAACCGCCATGAAGAGTCATTATGCCTTTGGGTCATCATGAGCGGCGACCGAGTTGGCATGTGCGGTGTAGGTTGACATACACAGTGGCGGAATTTCGACGTTAAGTCGATATGACTTTAACACCGGTCGTAAGCTAAATCATAATCTTCATTGAAAGCGGCGATATCGTCATCGGGATCATTGGTCGATTACAAAGGGTTTTACATCATTGAACACAACTCCTTGTTCGGACTCTATGTCGACCTCATTTCATTTGTCATAGTCCTCGATCGTGGTTCATCGGTTTGGCCTTCCTCAAGGTAGTGGGCGAGAATCGGTAAAATAATTCTCCACACCTTTGAATGGTTGCCTTTCGCGACCAATGTTTTAACCATCCCTCTTCATCTACATACTTCATGCATTGATGCAATGTAGATGGGGCGATCAAGTTTTCATGGATCGAGTGGACCAATAGCAAATTATAGGATGTATCGGCATCAATGGCGTAGCGGTGGCGTCTTCTTCAAGTCTCCTATCGACATCGAGTTTGATTTTGCCCAAGGGAGAGAATTGGTGGCATTGAAACCGTAGATGGTAGTCGGTTGTCGCTAAGCGATGCGGCGGTATCGAGATGTTGTATAATTCTCAATGGGATGATACTCAATGCGAGATCACAGGTCAACTTGAGCTCGGTTGATCCGGACGAGCCAATGTAGGTAAAGTATAATGGCCTATCATGCTTGGGTTCTTCACTTGCATGTCCCAGAAGGTAATGCAAGGTATTGGCCCCTTGAAGACTTGGTGACATTGAAGCAAACTTCATTGAGCTTTACGGGAAATGGCGAAAGCTTAGTTATCGCTTGATGCTTCCATGAGAACTTCTACGGTAGATTGAGAAAGCCGTAAGAGTTCAAACAAGGTGATCCTCGCCGGGATGTTGGAGAGTTGGGCTAAAACATCGAACTGGAAAGGGGCCTTCGAAGTCTCAGGCGCGTCCTTCCTGAGTGCTTTGTTGTAGCGGATGTCCCTTGTCTTGGACCCACCAACTGGCTCCTTTACTGCTACACCGGGTGTTGCCTCGGGATACTCCCTTAAGAACTCTTTTCCACCGGTGTGGCTGATGCAGATTGTTCGGTAGTCATCGACTTGCTCCCTTTCGGTGCGGCCGAGGTGGCGTTACAAGTCTTCCCTTTGGACTTGAAGAAGTCCATTGCTCATCGATAGCAAGTCGGGGTGAACCCACATAATTTAAGCCTTTGGTGGTGTAAGGACCATACCTTGTTCCTCCCGTCATTTGGAGGTCAAAGTTCACAACTCTGGCTTCCGTTTGAGGGATCGCCTCTACTCCATCTTGCACCTGGAATTCCGAAAAATCACCAAATTGGAGGGTGACCATGTTTGCAGACACCTTCTTCGATCCTCTCGCGAGTCATAACACTGCTTCTAACAAGACTTGGATCTTGTCCTTCAAAGCGTAGCATGACCACGTCGGTGGTGTACCATTCGATGGTACATGCGATATTTTGGATCATCCGTCCTTGAAGCTTCCTCCGGCTTCCTCATTTAGGAGTGTGATCTTGTTCATTTTGAGTAAAGTTTTAAGGATTGGTATGACTGGTCATCCTTAAAGTCATACTTCCTCGAGGGCGGTATCAAAACATTCGATTTACGCTTGAAGGGTCTCGAAGTAGGTTGGGTCTCCACGACCAAAGTCTCCTTCCCCTTATTTGCTTTTGGGGAATAAAATTGTTCGATTACCCCCTTTTATGGCGAGAATCACGGGGTTCCTCGGCTTCGATCCTCATAAGCATGTTCTCAACTTGCTCGCCCTGCCTCACCAATTCTCTCCAAGAGTGTGCTTCAACTGCACCCATCTTTGAAAGTATGTTGATCGAGAGGTTGGCTCTGCACATCCCGATGAATGTAGCCGAGGCTGGTCGGGAGTGCAAAGACAGTCCGAGATGTTGGCGAGCGTCGGCGGACTCGTCTTCTTTTGTTTTTCGACCAGCAAAGTGGCCATAGACACCTCAGTGTCATCATCGAAGAATCGGGCCATAAAAAGCCTCTGCACATCTTTCCAAGAGCTGATAGAACCAGGCTCTAACCTTCGAAACCATTCGAAGGCGACTCCCTTAAGAGTGCTAATGAATAACCGGGTCATGATAGGATCGTTACCCGTTATATGCCCGGTTTGCGCTTGGAAGTAATAGATGTGTTGCGACGAGCTTTTCGGTCGACTGCACTAAATTAAGTGGCTTGAATTTCGGAGGATATGGGACATCATCCCATTCTATAGGGTATGGCCTTGCCACCCCCAGCTCCTTAGATTGCCCTTGGAGTTTCAGGGCGTCCAGCTGCTTTTGAAAATCCCGCAACATATGATCTGCTCTTTCGTGCAGCGGATTGATTCGCTTAGATGACATCGAGTGAACATCATGATCCCTGTCGTAGCCTTCTTGCTTCGATCCGGATCCTCCTTCGTCCATCTTCTTCTTGCCCACAACTTTCTCCATCATCATCTCTAAGCGTCTGATAGATTCTTGTTGCGCAAGAATAGTAGCTTGTTGCTCTTCAATTCTTCGTGCCATCTCTTCTTCTCGTTCGGCCATGAGGACACTGGCCTGATCACTGAAATCAGTATTTGAAGGTTGAGATGTAGCGATGGCAGAGTTCTCCAATTCTTCAGAAGGACCCCGACCAGTGGCTATAATCAAGCGGGATTGCATGCAGTGCGAAGCGGGTGCCGATGGCGCCTTGACTATTGATTAATGCGCCTCGTAAACCTGGGGAGTACTCGGGGTCAGACGATTCAGGACTGCTTATCGGGGTCTTGCTCCCGCTCCTCCCAACCATGTTAATGGTCACTCCATGACCCTCGCGGGCGCACGCTGCCTTTACGGTGGAACCGCCGTCTAGTTGGTCGGATAACCGCTCAAAACCGAGGGCGTCGTTGATGAACATTGGTAGCGCATCGCGAGATGAGCTTCTCCGGCAGCGGTGAGGCGCATTTGATTGGCATCGCGCTTGCGTGTGAGATAATCCGCGGAGATCGGAAGTGGGTGTACCCCGGTTGATTCGAAAAATGAGCCTCGCGTGAGAGGAGCTTCGAGTCGAGTTTGGCGAACTGGCGAGGTTGCCACTTCCCTTGGCTCTGGCGGCGAAGCTTATGGCGAGGTTAAGCCATCCGGCGAAGTTCATCCGGCTCGGCATGGACCTCATGTTGGCGAGGTTCGTCATTCGGCGCTTGCCATGGCGAGGTTCGTCAGCAGGCGGCGTTCATCCGTTCTTTGGCGAGTGCTAAGCGGTGAGGCTCGTCTCTTTTCAAGGGACCTCGCGTTGTAGGCGAGGTTCGCCACTGGCGAGCTCGTCACTTCTTGAGGACCCACGTTGTAGGCGAGGTTCGCCACTTGGGCCGAGCTCGCGGCATGGGCGGCGTTCGTCTTGTGGGCGAGTTCGCGGTAGGCGGCGCTTCGTCTTGTTCGAATGAACCTCTTGATGATGGCGAGGTTCGCGGGCTTTCTTCGGACGATAGTGGAATCCGTCCAACGAGACCAAAGCTTCGGCGCATCGGCGAAGCTTGGTTCTGCGGCGTTATGCGGCGTCACGGATAGGAACCGTTAGTAGGATCGGTCTCCCCATAGGCGGGAGCTGCCGAAGCCAAAACTTGGCTAACAACATCCGAAGTTGACTTGGGTTGCTTAACAACCCACTTCTTAGCCTGGCGGCTAGCTTTTGGAGCCTCGTCCTTGAGAGGCGAGAGGCTTCGTCGAGGTTCACTCGAGAGGATTCAACAAAAGCCACGGGGCTGAAGTCTCATACGAGACTTCGGCGACACTAGCGTGCCTTTCTTGGGCTAGATGCCCGGAGGAGAGGAACTCCTCGTACTTACTCGATCAAATTCAATGACCAAGGTTTGAACCTCGGTTCCAAGCGCAACTTTGTCGATTAGCCACCACCAGTTCATCGGAATGAATGGTTGCTCCCACTGTGGTCGCCATCTTCTGTAGGGTCGAAAAAATGTTTATTGATTGAACGAATGTATTACAATCAAATTCTCTCGATTACAGAGGAAGAGGAGGTTGATTTGACTCCTCTTTTGTATGGGTTCTTGGTGGCGAGAGGATGCTTCACTCGATGCTCGAGTCGAGGTTGCTTCCCGTTGACGATCAGACCGAAGCTGCGGATGATCTAGAGGTTGTTGAAGAGGTTCTTGATCTCTCTTGGGCACACAAGTGTTGATCTCAGAAGTTCTCAGACTTTCTTTCCTCAGCTTGCCAGCCAGCCCCTTTCTTCGTTGGGCTTCCAACTATTTATATGGGCTTGAGGGGTGTAACTGACCCCTATTGTCACTTTCACATGAGGGTTAATGACCCTTCCCATCGTGCCAGAGCCAGTCAAACGTCAGGCCTGCGTTCTGACAATGGCCTCGTGTTTGCTACTGCAAGCGGCGCCGTTGCGATGATAATCGTCGGCTGCTGATAGCGCGGCGCCGCTTCACGATGCGGCGAGCGGCGAGCCTCGTCTGAATGTCGAGCCTGTTGCTTGGCGAGCCTCGTCTGAATGTCGAGCCTCATTGCTTGGCGAGCCTCGTCTGAATGTCGAGCCTCATTGCTTGGCGAGCCTCGTCGAATGTCGAGCCTCATTGCTTGGCGAGCCTCGTCGAATGTCGAGCCTGTTGCTTGGCGAGCCTCGTCGAATGTCGAGCCTGTTGCTTGGCGAGCCTCGTCGAATGTCGAGCCTCATTGCTTGGCGAGCCTCGTCTGAATGTCGAGCCTCATTGCTTGGCGAGCCTCGTCGAATGTCGAGCCTCATTGCTTGGCGAGCCTCGTCTGAATGTCGAGCCTCATTGCTTGGCGAGCCTCGTCTGAATGTCGAGCCTCGCTTCTTGGCGAGCTCCATCGAATGTCGAGCCTGTTGCTTGGCGAGCCTCGTCGAATGTCGAGCCTGTTGCTTGGCGAGCCTCGTCACGAATGTCGAGCCTCATTGCTTGGCGAGCCTCGTCACGAATGTCGAGCCTGTTGCTTGGCGAGCCTCGTCTGAATGTCGAGCCTCGGCGCTTGGCGAGCCTCGTCTGAATGTCGAGCCTGTTGCTTGGGCGCTTGGCGAGCCTCGTCGAATGTCGAGCCTCGGCGGCGGTACTCGTCACCTTCTGAAGAACAGTCGTAACTTTCAAACCGTGCGTCGAATTAGACGAATTATATATGGAAATCGACCATCTCGACGAGACGGAGCCAATTGCCCGGTCATTTTGCCCAGTTCCTTTTGGTTTGAGAGATATCAGCATTTCTGTCTATTTTGTAAAGTCGAACATCCGGTAAACTTAACCTTTAGGCGGGCGACTCCACTGGATGGACTCTTAAGCTCTTTGCTCATTCCGAAGTTATCGTAGGGATTAAGGCAATTTTTATTGCCTACACTCACTACCTTCAAGTAAGGGTGTTAAACCGTATCCGTATTTGAGGAAATATCCGTAACCGTATCCGTTAGGATACGGATATGGTTACTCAAATCTATAACCGATAGGATATGATTACGGATATGGTTTTTTAGTGAAATATCCGTATCCGTATCCGAAATACCCGAATACATATTAGACATACTCTTACGATAGTTTTAATTCTTAGATTATGGATTTGTGGTTAATTTTGATAATCAAGATGTCTAATCTTAGCTTTTTAGTTATAATGAACATATTAACAAACTCTTTTTTATCACATGAACAATGTTTTTCTCAATATTATCTAGTTTTCTCATATCCGTTTTGTATTTGCATGCGTATCCGCTTATATATCCGCATGTATATCCGTAACCGTATCCGATTTTAGCGGATATGGTTATGAATTTTTCTTACCGATGTATATCCGTATCCGTATCCGTATCCAAGATGGGTAAGCGGATATGGATATGGTAAGTATCATATCCGAGCCGTATCCGGACCGAATGCACCCCTACCTTCAAGTCAAGCTTCTAAAATGACATGAAATTTTAATGAGTAAATATCAATATCAGGCCCCATTTACAGCTCATCTTATTATTTTTCCCAATGTCACTCTATGGGTACAAAAATAAAGGATTTTTTTTTTTTTTTTTTTTTTTTTTATTTTGGCGACTAAGCAGTTATAACTTCACGCATACAAACTAGGGACTGGACCCAAATCGTAACAGATCGATGAAAGTGTCTCAAGAATTGGACAAGTAAGTAACGTAGTTGTTGATAGGGAAAGCCCTGATATCGGCTGTCATGGAGAACTGCAACTTGAACTGTCTCCGAATTTATGGGTTGAGTTTTGTCTGGATGGGCATCCATTTTCGAATGGATATATCCTCTGAAAGTTAGGAAAATAATAATAAAACCTTTGGTGACATTTTGTTCTCTTGTTTTAGAAAAGAGCTTACTCAATCTTCATTTGTTCTCCAGTAGTACCAGTAACTTGCTTTCAATAGCAAACTAGTATTCCGATGCACATGATGAGAGTGAGTGTGTAGCCAAATTGACAATGTAGCAAATTGTTTGTTAGCTTTTCTGTAAGGGCCTTTTTGTTGATTTTCCAAGAGTGAGGGCATTTACATAGATTTTTCCTAATGCGAAGACATTTTCTTTAATTGTAGTGTGCACCACGGGATATTGCCTTTGATTTTGAAAGTGTGAGGCCATCTTTGGAATTTCAAAAATGTAACACACATAAGAGAGAGCACCAAAACCAAATGAGGGGTTTTTCTTAAATATAGAGTAGGTATGCAATATAGAGAAGAGAGTAAGCGGAAGAAGACTTTAATTCTGATAGCGAGAAATATGAAAAATGGCTAATATTATAATAATAATAATAATAGTAATAATAGGGTAAAATTACTAGATTGATATATTTTGTTGGTCCTCTGTGACATATTGGTATATTTTGTTACTCTCCGGCAACGATACGGTATATTTTGTGGACCACAATGATAAATAATCCTATTTTTGGCGGAGTTAAAATTTAGGCCAAAAAGAGTCGCGCAACTCATCACATGCGTTCGACGTGGCTGCTAATGTGACAGATAGTTAGGATCATTCAAATGATCTGAAAGGGGGTTTTTTGCTGAAATTAGGTCTCAAAAAATTTAGGCTCAAATTGAGGGGTGTTCTTCTTCTTCCTTGGGTTAAATTGGTTAGGACAACTTAAATTGAGATGGATTTCATCCTCTCCCTTACATGAACAAAGAAAGAGAGGGAAAATAGGAGTTGTTGGTGTAACAGTTAATTAGATCCCACTAACCCCTAACTACATAAGCCCACTTAATTCACATCAGACACACGTGACAAGTCACGTGACTTTCTTTGGTTGGAATTTTAGCTCCGACCACAAAAAAAGGTCACTTGTCACCTTGGTCCATTAAATACTGTCATATCGTCGCCATAGTAAGAACATATACGAATCTGTCATATAGAGTCAACAAAATGTACCAATCTAATAATTTTGCCATAATAATAGTAGTAGTAGTAGTAGTAGTAGTAGTAATAATTTGTGGGTGGCCAAATCTTGTGTATTTTGAATGGTCGCATAAGATCCGAAGGATCTTAAATCATGTTGATTATTATCTACAAACAAATGGATTATAATCTAAGTGAATTTTAATCCAGAGTATTTAGAAAATTTAGTGGATTATAATCTATTTTTAAGAGTAGAGTTTTTTAGCAAATGGGTGAATTATAACCCATCGTATTGTTAAAATTACCAAAAAGAACATGAAGTTGATAGTGAGTTATTAAATGAGGCCATGGATTTTGTGAAATTATGAGGGATATAAGTTTCTTTTACCTGATCAAGCCTTAATCATCAACATAACTTTGGTTCATATTGGTCCCAATCTTGTCAGAAAATAACAATTGCTTTGTAAAATGTTCAGGAAGTCTTTAAGTAGTTCACATTGTATGAAAACGGCTGCAAAGATTTGGGCTCTTAATGCAAACAAGAATTCCAATCCTTTTAGTTATATTTCCAGCTATTCTTAATAATTAAGCGAATACAAACTGTTCAAGCTTTTGCCCCAGTTAGCAGTGGTGGAGCAAGGGTTTTTTTTCAGGGGGACCAAAATACAATCATCATATATCAATCAAAATTGATCAAATATGACAATGTATAATAAAGTTTCATATATGTAAGTAGGTAAAAGAAGAATCTAAAATAATAGTTTTACAAAAAAAGTTGTTTAATATTTAAATTATTTTGAAATATGCACTTATCGTTGCATCAACAAGATTCACTCTTCTGAAGTTTTATTTTAAAATTGTGTCAAACATAGTTTATCTTTTCGTAATCACAAACTACAAATTATAATCTTTTTAAAACCTGCCAAATTGGCAATACACTGTAAATGTTACCATTAAGCTTATTTCAAACAATAATAAGAAGAGGCGAAGCGATTTTAACTATCACGTTCATAAAATAATTGCATAAATACATAATCATTGAAAATATCTACTTTTTAATATAAACTTCATAAAATTGAAAGAAACCCCACTTCATAATTCCATCACAAGCTCTAAAACTCACATGAAAATATAAGCATTTCATAATTCTAACATTAAATGCAAAACTATATGGAAATTGAACACCATTTTCCTATTTTACTTGAAATGCAAAGAAATTACTTAAAAATATGGTGCGTGTCTATATATAGGGTGTTTTCCATATTAATCCCTTAAATATTTTACACAATTTGAAATTAGTCTCTCTAGTTAGAAGCTAATTGAAATTGAGGGAGAATTCCATTATCTTCAACATTTTTGGGTGTAGTAGCAGTTAAACCCGTATGCCTTCAAACCCAAATCCTAAAATAAATTTCGCTAGAGTACAAAATGTGAAAAATTATATAATAATAGACTTAAGTCCATATATTTGAACTTGATTTTGGTAAGTTTTGATGTTGATTTTGGTTAATTTGGTAATTCAGTAATTATCCGTCCCTAGTTGACCACCCAACCACTGTTTTAAAAAGCCTCCGCCTAGTCCGCCTAGGCGTACGCCTAGGTCTAGGCGGTACCTAGGCCGTCTAACTAGCGCCTAGCGCCTGGGCGGTACCTAGGCTGCCCACCTAGATTTTGGGAGTGTTTAGGGGAGCATTGTCTGCTTACATGGACTACAAGCTTTGGGCCCTGATCGTGATTTTCTGTGTTGCAGCCTCCACGTCTTCCAACCTCCTTGAAACTCCTTTAACCTCTAAATATGAACACCTCCACTACCTCCTCCAGCCTTCAACAAAACCTCCTCGACTATCATTTAAATGAAGAAAGAAATCCGTCAAGACACCAGTCCGGCACTTAAGCTTTCTATAACATTGATATTTACTATCAATTATTGTAATTAAAAATAAAAAAATAAAACCTCCTAGGCTCTAGGCGTCGGGTCCAAGACTTAGGCCTCCTAGTGCTTTCTATAATCTTGTTAGTTATTATTTTGACTATTTAGTATTTAAGTATGCATGACTGTGGATTTAAGATTGCTATCTTTTTTTTTACAAATTTATATGAATTTAATACATATTTTTATTAATTATTATAATTAAATAATTTAAAAATAGCCAACGCTTAAGTTTCAAGGGCCAAGCCAAACTTAGTCCGCTTAGCTTCTCAGAACATTGCACCCAACTATGGTTGACAATTTGAATGTTATTAAATGTAATAAATAGACTAATTTCAAAAAACTTCAAAGATTGGAGATAAATTGTAAAATATGAAGACTTGGGGGACTATTCAAATATGAAAGATGTAGCTCGGCCTCCACCATTGCCGGTTAGCAACCTTAATATTTTTAAGTACTTTTTGTTTTATGGATAGAATTTTAAATAATTGTTAAGGAAACACAATTGCTGACTAATTTATACTGCAAAGTTAATTAACTATATGTTAGAAAAATTCGTTTCGTAAAGCACACATCTTCCCTCACGAGCCTTCACGTGCAGTCTAAATTAGTTGCTACTATCAATCAAATTTTTAAAAAGGCAAGTTGCCTTTTAAGTTAGTCAAAAGGGCAGTATAAACAAAGCAAATCCATGGATTCGTACCTAGGCCATGAGTCATAATAATCCTTTAAAAGCAGTAGAAAGACCTTAATCATTACTTATACCTTCTCCATTAATCATACTTAACTAAAATATTCGGGAGATTGGACCAAATGGGCTCATCTATCTATCTATACTTATGTACTACTATAAAAGAGGATTGGGGTGTTAAAACTTTTAATTTTCTTTTTGCCCTCTCAAATTTTGATAAATTCTAACTATGTCATTATCTCTAATTAATCTTTCATTAAATAAATATAACCTCTTATTAATTATGCACCTCCTCACCTTCCTAAATAATTATAATTATCAATAATATTATAATTATTAATTATTTAAAATAATAAAATAAAATAATTTATAAAATAAGTATACACAATTATTAGTAGTAACCAATTAAATTATCATAATAATTATTTATGAATTATAATAAAATAATTAAAATAATAGTATAAATAGAATAATATATTACTAAATACTATTAAGAATTATACTATAATTCAATAAGAAATAAAATAAATAGAATAAATTTTGAATCGCATAAATAGTATAATTATTTTAATAATATCACATAGATTATGAATTATACTATTTATTTAGTATTATATTATTAAATAAATTAAATAAATAATTTAATATTATTTCTAGAGTATTTTCTCAAAGATTATTACATGATACTAAATAATCTATACTTGGCAATGATTGAAAACTAACATTTTTACAAAAAATATTTAATATTAATAATAGCACTATTAATTTAATGATAGTATAAAAATTTATAAAATATTTATAGTACTAAATTATTTAAGAGCATAATTTAAAAATTAAATTAGATAAATATTTTATAGTTTATAGACATTACAATTATTTTAATAGTATTACTTGAACTAAGAATTATAATATTAAATAAGGTAAATTACAATAAACCCCCATGAACTTTCAGCATTTTGCAGTAAATAGACCCTATGAACTTTCAAAATCACACTAAACCTCTAATAACTTTTATAGAAAGCCCCGATATCTTTTAGATAAATTACACCAAACCCCAATAACTTTCAAAATGCTTTTTATGCCATTTGCTGGTCCTACCTTTTTGCCCTCTCAAATTTTGATAAATTTTAACTATGTCATTAACTCTAATTAATCTTTCATTAAATAAATATAACCTCTTATTAATTATGCACCTCCTCACCTTCCTAAATAATTATAATTATCAATAATATTATAATTATTAATTGTTTAAAAATAATAAAATAAAATAATTTATAAAATAAGTATACACAATTATTGGCAGTAACCAATTAAATTATCATACTAATTATTTATGAATTATAATAAAATAATTAAAATAATAGTATAAATATAATAATATATTACTAAATACTATTAAGAATTATACTATAATTCAATAAGCAATAAAATAAATAGAATAAATTTTGAATCGCATAAATAGTATAATTATTTTAATAATATCACATAAATTATGGATTACACTATTTATTTAGTATTATATTATTAAATAAATTAAATAAATAATTTAATATTATTTTTAGAGTATTTTCTCAAAGATTATTACATGATACTGAATAATCTATACTTGGTAATGATTGAAAACTAACATTTTAACAAAAAATATTTAATATTAATAATAGTACTATTAATTATAAATGATAGTATAAAAATTTAAAATTTATAAAATATTTATAGTACTAAATTATTTAAGAGCATAATTAAAAATTAAATTAGATAAATATTTTATAGTTTATAGACAGTATAATTATTTTAATAGTATTACTTGAACTAAGAATTATAATATTAAATAAGATAAATTACAATAAACCCCCATGAACTTTCAGTATTTTGCAGTAAATAGACCCTATGAACTTTCAAAATCACACTAAACCTCTAAAAACTTTTATAGAAAGCCCCGATATCTTTTAGATAAATTACACCAAACCCCAATAACTTTCAAAATGCTTTTTATGCCATTTGCTAGTTCTACCTTTTTGCCCTCTCAAATTTTGATAAATTTTAACTATGTCATTAACTCTAATTAATCTTTCATTAAATAAATATAACCTCTTATTAATTATGCACCTCCTCACCTTCCTAAATAATTATAATTATTAATAATATTTTAATTATTAATTGTTTAAAAATAATAAAATAAAATAATTTATAAAATAAGTATACACAATTATTGGCAGTAACCAATTAAATTATCATACTAATTATTTATGAATTATAATAAAATAATTAAAATAATAGTATAAATATAATAATATATTACTAAATACTATTAAGAATTATACTATAATTCAATAAGCAATAAAATAAATAGAATAAATTTTGAATGCATAAATAGTGTAATTATTTTAATAATATCACATAAATTATGGATTACACTATTTATTTAATATTATAATATTAAATAAATTAAATAAATAATTTAATATTATTTTTAGAGTATTTTCTCAAAGATTATTACATGATACTGAATAATCTATACTTGGTAATGATTGAAAACTAACATTTTAACAAAAAATATTTAATATTAATAATAGTACTATTAATTATAAATGATAGTATAAAAATTTAAAATTTATAAAATATTTATAGTACTAAATTATTTAAGAGCATAATTAAAAAATAAATTACATAAATATTTTATAGTTTATAGACAGTATAATTATTTTAATAGTATTACTTAAACTAAGAATTATAATATTAAATAAGGTAAATTACAATAAACCCCCATGAACTTTCAAGTATTTTGCAGTAAATAGACCCTATGAACTTTCAAAATCACACTAAACCTCTAAAACTTTTATAGAAAGCCCCCAATAACTTTTAGATAAATTACACCAAACCCTCAATAACTTTCAAAATACCTTTTTATGCCATTTTAGGTTCTAATTTATAGGGTTATCATAAAATTTAGAAAGTTATTGGGGTCTTCTTTGAAACAGAAAAGTCATTAGGGGCTTAGTGTAATTTTGAAAGTTCATATGGGCTGAAAATTCATAAGGGTTTAGTGTAATTTACCCTATTAAATAATTATGATGAAAAGTAACTATTGCAATATGTTGCGGTATCAAGTGTAACTATCTAGGGAACATCGAGGAAAAAGCTAGCAAGATTCATGCGGCTTAGTTAATTTAGAGTTAAGTTAACAACATTCAAGTTGGAGGGGCATATTTAAGAGAACTTATAGTATTGGAGTTTTATTTAAGAATAATTTTAGATTTGGGTACTTATTTAAAAAAGTTTAACACTAGGCGATCATTGTAAGAAAAACATTCAATTACAATAATTACACAATAATAATTAATTCATATATATATATATATATATATATATATATATATATATATATATATATATATATATATATATATATTAAGCAATCTTATTATATAATTTTATTTATTAGCACATAGTTTTACTATTCAATAAAAATTCAAAATTTAAAGATGTACATTCACGTGCAAGGCACGTGCATTATACTAGTTAGACTAAACAAAGATTAAGGCAAGGCAAGTTCACTTGTTACTGGAATCTTACAACAAGAAACAAAAACATAATTAAGTTCCTACACAACATTCCAAGTTAGCACATAATCTAGATACTTTGCCTAATAACAAGTCCTTTCTTCTTTGATTTTAAAAGAAACTGTAAATCTCATATCATATTATGGCAGGAAAGAAAAAGAAAGAATAATGGGAAGGAGCAGATTAAGGGTTAGTTTGGTATTGCTGGAGCTTATATTAAGCTGCTTATATCAATAACTTATAGAAGCAACTTATATAAGCCACTGAAAATAGACATTTCGTAATTTTATGTCCAAAGATGCTCCTAATAGCAGTTAATGTGTTTGGTAAATTTGTGGTTAAAAATCATTATAAGTGGATATGACCAAATGTACATAAATTAGCTTGATGTTTATTGGTATTAAAAACCGTCAAAAATAAATGAGTATATATGTTACAGAAATTACAAAAGCGAAGTTGCTTTTAAAATACATTCTTAGGTTGCTTCTAAAATTAAGCACCTCTTAAAAGAAGAAATAATTTCAATAAACATTCAAAAATTTTACCAAAACTATTCTTGTTGTTTTGTAAAAAAATAGCGAAATACTCTAAAAAGCAATACCAAACTGCCCTAAGGAAAGAATATTTATGTTTACAATATATCTACTAAAGAATTAGAAGTGTTAGAGCTAATAATCTCCTTATTTGGACTATTTTCGGTCTGCTATTGGACTCAAGACAAAAGTGATGTGCAGGTATCTATCTAATATCTAATATATAATGCATTACCTTAGGAATAATGCTCATATATCATTTTCCTTCAGTGTGTTTGAAAATAATAGTATCTTGGAAATTTCAATTAGTTTAATTGAATTAATTTGACACCTAATCTTTTGAAAGTGTCTTCTTGCTTAAGTTTATGCTAAAACAATGACACAACTCACTAGCTAATTACTTTTTCAGTAAGAAAATTAGCCCCACTAATTGAATGAAGCAATTGATTTGACGAAACTACTCACCTAGGAGTGAATCTCTCTAATAATTAACACTCTAACTACCTCCATCTCCATCATGGTTGATTTACCGACATTAACTCTCAAGCCATGGCTTTCCATTTTGCGACGCCCCACCCACCTCAAAGTCTTATCCTTATCATGCAAAAAGAACAAACTTTATCTTAATTTAATGGTGGGTGCTAACTCTTTTGCAAAGCTTAGGCAATGTAGATCTTCTTGTTAAAATCTTTACAAACAAATGATTGAAAGAACTTCCTTAAAAAAAGGGCAGTATCATTGGTCCTGAGCGGAGGCTTGAATATCCGTATTCTCGTACATAGTGGGTGATCGATTTCTCGAGAGTACTTAACGAATACAGATCCTATCAGAATCATCCCAAGCGGGATGGTTTCTACCATAGATAGAATAAGAATAATTTCCAAACTAATCCTATAACCACCCGTGAATACTGTAAATTACTCTATTCCATGGGGGAGTTATGATGTAACCTCTACTCGTACTTAACCACTAGTGAGAAGACTGATAGAAGCTCCTTACACAAAGGTATAGTACAGTATGTCTTTCTAATCGATTTAAACTTCTTCATTACTTAGGGCGTGTTTGACAACTCGTTAAAAATGGGTCAATGTTGGCGTTAGACCTCGTTCTGAATATAACCAGTTTAGTTGTGGACCAACTATCCTTAATCTACCACTAAACTAGATTAAACTCTAAAAATGAAGTAAAATAAGCTGGGCTATTTTTTGCCCATTTTTCCCAATCAAAACCCTCTCTTTGCCTGGCAGGTCAAAATATGGCCCAGTTTTAGAGAGTTGTCAAACACATCCTTAGATTACTACGGGAAAAAAAAATAATGTGAGAAATTTGGTAGGTAGCGTAGTAGATATCTAGATTTGAGCATAAATTTACAACTATGAAAAAGACCTATAAAAATATTAGTAATGATAGCTATTTACGGGAGTTATACTACTTTTGTTCTCTTACATGCAAAAAAAGTAGGACTTTCTTTTGTAAATTGTGAAAGAATATTTTGAGTTGCTATGAATCCCACTTACTTTGTGTGTAGGAGTACGAGAGTAATACAACTCTTGTAGTACACTTATAATTTTCTTAAAGATAATACATCAAGGATGTTTTTGCAGTAACCGTAGCTTTATTTCAGGGCATGCTTACATTAAAAGGAGTTCATTTGGGGGATGTGCGAATTGGAGATTGTCTAATTATCCTCATCCTTGCCATATGTTCCAATTTCAAGAGATATGTTAATGTCACGTAGGATTTTCACTTATCTTGAAAATCACTAGGGATTTGGATACTCTCCACTACAAAAAAGTAGTGACCACTACTTAATTATAACTCTTGATTATCTAGTGCGTAGTTATGATATTTTCTTTGAGTGCAAATTAAGAATTAGTACAATATAATAAAAATTAATATTTGTGATTATAAAAATTCTACGTGGCATCATTTCATCCCCAGAAATTGTTTGGACACATATCTCTTCCTTCTTTATTACCTAACAAACTTTGAGCTTAGTTTTGGATTACGTACCATGCTCTCCTTTCTACCTATGTTTTTTTCTGAGGCGCTATATGATTTCTTTTCCATGATGACTCCCCTAGAATTTGTGAGTTGATTATTATTATAATTATTTGATGAAAGCGGAGGAAATCTGTGTTAAAAGAGGATAACATTACTGATACGATGCGGATCCGATGGGATATTACCCGAACCCATTTACATCAGAGCTCATCAACTTGATTTGTCAGATGCCATTATTCTTTCGGGCTATGTCAATAGGGAGCCCAGTGGGCCTAAAAGAAACAATACAAGCTGGATAGCACGCAAAATACCTCAAGCAAGTAATTTGGAGTCCATGTAGAATCTTACTCTTTATAGAAGAGATAAAAAGTAATGATACCGCGTCTCAAATGGAAAAGGTAAAAATAAAAATTTATGTATAAAATCATATAGGACAGAGTCTATAGGTGTCCTAATATTAATTTAAATGGTTAATTGCACATAGATCTCTTGTATTGGGACACTTATTATTCCTTAAGTTTAATATAGACATATGCACCCGAGTGAAATTTTTTAACTCTATTCCCGTTAGGGAATGCTTGCTTTGGTATTTTCAGCAAATAAATTTCTTGACAGAAAGGGTCAAAGAAATTTTTTTCCCTAACAAATGGACTCGATTTTATTACTAAAAGCACCAAATACTAGAAAAGTGATATTACAAATGGAATTCCATGATTTTGAGTGTTACAGCTCGAATTTTGGCTGGTCTGGTTGACTCTATTTGTCGAGCTACTTCAAAAACATATATTATATGTCTCAAAATTATCTTTCAGATTGAAAAATTATGGTCCTTTCTTAGCGGTCAAAGGCAATGTCTTTTATAAATAGGTTGGATATGTGTTGATTCTTGCTAAATTTAGTTTCTTTCTGCTTTAATTTTTTAGTTTCTGGAGGTTTTTTGTTAAATTTTCTTTGTAATAGTTAAATTTAAAACCATTACTTTTGGAAGTTATTAAATTCGACCGGAAATTTCACATTGAACAGGACCAATGACCATGCCATTAACATGTTCCAAATGAAAATGTGTTGACAATGGCTCACTTTGGTTAAGCGTTCATATTCGTTCAATTATTGAAAAGTTATCAATTTGATTCGTCAGATGCCATTATTCTTTCGGGCTATGTCAATAGGGAGCCCAGTGGGCCTAAAAGAAACAATACAAGCTGGATAGCACGCAAAATACCTCAAGCAAATTTGGAGTCCATGTAGAATCTTACTCTTTATAGAAGAGATAAAAGTAATGATACCGCGTCTCAAATGGAAAAGGTCAAAATAAAAATAAAAATAAAATTTATGTATAAAATCATATAGGACAGAGTCTATAGGTGTCCTAATATTAATTTAAATGGTTAATTGCACATAGATCTCTTGTATTGGGACACTTATTATTCCTTAAGTTTAATATAGACATATGCACCCGAGTGAAATTTTTTTTTTAACTCTTTTCCCGTTAGGGAATGCTTGCTTTTGGTATTTTCAGCAAATAAATTTCTTGACAGAAAGGGTCAAAGAAATTTTTTTTTCCCTAACAAATGGACTCCGATTTTATTACTAAAAGCACCAAATACTAGAAAAGTGATATTACAAATGGAATTCCATGATTTTGAGTGTTACAGCTCGAATTTTGGCTGGTCTGGTTGACTCTATTTGTCGAGCTACTTCAAAAACATATATTATATGTCTCAAAATTATCTTTCAGATTGAAAAATTATGGTCCTTTCTTAGCGGTCAAAGGCAATGTCTTTTATAAATAGGTTGGATATGTGTTGATTCTTGCTAAATTTAGTTTCTTTCTGCTTTAATTTTTTAGTTTCTGGAGGTTTTTTTTGTTAAATTTTCTTTGTAATAGTTAAATTTAAAACCATTACTTTTGGAAGTTATTAAATTCGACCGGAAATTTCACATTGAACAGGACCAATGACCATGCCATTAACATGTTCCAAATGAAAATGTGTTGACAATGGCTCACTTTGGTTAAGCGTTCATATTCGTTCAATTATTGAAAAGTTATCAATTTGATTCGTCAAGTATCAAATACGAGTTAATGAATGGATTTATGAATGGGGGCCCTAAGATCAATTATGCATGAAAGAAAGCCAAGTTCATTCTTAAAATAAAAATCAAAATTAAAAAAGTATCAACTAGATGAGCATTTGATAATTGATGTAAGGTATAAAGTGATGTAGGACACTTAACGGACAATTTCATGGAGGAGCGGGACAATCACAAGCTAAATACAAATACACACATGTTATTGACTTCCGTAAATAAACGATTATATCTTCTAATCAGGAAGATTCTAACATATTATATATGAAAATAGCCTATCTCGACGAGACGAAGCCAACCAGATTGTCAGATTTCCAAATCTCATCAGTATCACAAGTTTTTAGTAAAACTCTGAAAATAATCAGCTTTTAGTTTATTTTTAGTAATAAAGTTGGAGTCTATTTAGATTAGGAAATAAATTCAATGTTAAAGTCAAATTAGATTAGGAAACAAATTTAATTTAATTTCATGATTTATTTTCTCTATTATAGGAGTCTTTTAGGGTAGGATTTGATACTTTCTATTTTTATAATTATAGTCTTATTAGGAGTCTATTTTATTCTTCTATTTAAGAAGAGTCATGTAACCCCAATGAATAATATAACTTTTTATTAATTAAATTCCTCTTTAACATTTTCTTCATGGATTCGAAGTTCTTCGTGGATTCGGAGATCGTTCTTTGTGGATTCAGAGAACACCCCTTGGTGGATTCCGAGGTTATCACTTCCGCGCTGCGTTATAAAGTGATTCCACTCAAAGAAAACCAGCTATTTTGCATAGTTATTAGTTTAAGGACATATATCCAATGCCACTTGGTTCAAAACATTACTACTTTCAGGTAAGTGATGATCCATAGTGGGCTAGTCCCATATTGGAATTCCCTAGCAGGTAATTAAAGTACCCCGGGTAAGCGCCAGCCACGAAGCGCTAGCGGGTATTAGTTCCATCAGAAAAAGGTGTGGTTAAGACCAAGGAGGGAGGGAGGGGGAGAGAGATAGAGAGAGATATATATATATATATTTAAATATGAGTGTGTTTATTCAAAATTATTCTCTTTTTTATCATGATGATCTCACTGTTTATTGGGATATCATTCCTTTCTCCCTCTTATGCCGTGTCATTGTATTCATAAATAAATCAATCAATCAAGTAGAGGACTCTATATAGAAAAGCATATCCAGAGGAAGGAAATGTTGATATGTCTCCTACCGTCAATTATAAATCAATAAAATATAGCATTAATACAATCACTATCAATATAATCAGAATAATAAATATGTATTTTCATAAAAGCCATCTTGAAAATAAGCTAACAGTAATTAAAAAAACTACCTTTAAAGGTCAATTAATACATGAACCATGTTTAAAGTGGTGCTGAGAACAATCAACCACATTGACCTATTTTCTTGTGAAATTTTATTGAAATCCTCAAAATGCCCTTATAACACGCCTAGATGAGGAGACATTAGCAAACCTGACAGCTGAAGATCATGTCATGGTCTTGGCATGGGTGTTTTTAAGGGCTTTTTCGGGATTTCAATCGACATTTCACCGTAAAATAGATCAAAGTGATTGATTGATACCGGAACCCCCTTTAAATATGATTCTGTGTAATTAAACTTTAAAAGTGATTTTTGTATTGTCACACTATTTTAAAGGTTATTTCCATGAAAAAAAATCCTAATACATCAATACAACACATTTTTCATGATTTTCTCACTTCCTATATGATTTTCCATGTATCACCCTCTATGGCACTTTTGTTCATGTTTAGCAAGGAAATTGCTCATGTTTGTTGTGATTTGTGAAAGTATATTTGATAAATTGGACCACAAAAAAAAAGGGCTCATTGCCATTAGAATCTCCGCTGGCCTTTACGTTGGTTCCAAGAATCAAACTGCGAAGATTAGTTGTCTTCATGCAAAATGATAACATTATTTTGGGACCATCCACTTGATTTCTCTTATGAGTTCTTGGTGTCCAAAGATATAATATGAATAAGCCTTAAAACCTTATTTTTAGTTGGACTACATGCAGCTCCAGATTATGTGAACTGGAATATTGATGATTGGGTTCCGTTGTAACTCATGTAAGGAATCAAAATTTGTGGATTCTTTATGATTCTAAAATCTAGATTTGAGATCCTAAATTATAGAATCTAAGCTTAGGTAGCAAATTTATATCACATTATATTGAAGGGGAGGATGTATCTATAATTCAAAACAACTTACAGAATTTTTAAATACCCAATGATGGAGTATGAAGGATTTAGAATCTAATACGGAAAAAAAACCATAAAGCCATAAATTTTTTGAATTATTATAGTGGAGCTAGACTATTATTAATAGTACTAAAGTTATGAATATAGTCAATCTAAATCTAAGATTTGAATTTTCCAAGTCTAAAAATAATCAATATTTCTTAATCATATGTATTATTTATATTAGAACCTATATCTATACAATGAAACAGTGGGGCTCATAGCTTTAACTTAAAAAAAAAACAAAATATTTGATCAGCCAGCTAGTAGAATAATTTTTGAATGTTTAATGCACCAAACAGCCCTAGCTTTTGATTCTTATAATTATGGCTTTTATGCTTTTAACAACTGTGGACAGCTCCCGAATCTACTTTCTGCGAGTGCGGCCGCACGCAAATGGACAGTTCAAACTCGGTGCATTTGATAAGAAAACTATGTCTTTGGCCTCAAAATTGAATTCACACATGAACATTACCCATCGTAACTACCGTCTAATCGCTATACATCTTGTGTACCTATGAGGTATACATAGCAGCTGAAGATGCATATTTATATATACATAAGGACTTTGTCTAGAAGGCCGAAAATAAAAATAAAAAAAACACCCTTACAATACATTAAAAAAATTTCCCTAGGGCACCGCTCCCTCGTACCCTGCAATCAGGGTACAATTTTGTATGTGTCCAATTCTAGATCCCGGTTCCAGAAAATAAACTTAACTTGTTAAATGTGGATTATCAGAATGTCCGACAAGATTGGTTGTGGAATCTCCTTGAGGGTTATTGTTACGTAAATTACATAACAGGTTAGTGGAAACATGATTGATACTCTTGACTGTAGGGATAAACAGGACTTGACACCTTCTACCCAGTGGCGGAGCTGCATAGTGTCCAGCGGTGACACCACTGGATTTCCTACATTTTATGTATTTTTATTTACTTGTACTACCTAGGACATCACTGAGAATAGGATATGACACCACTAGGGAGGATAATCTGTAAAAATTATCGATATAGATTCTAAAAATATCCATGATAAGTTACATGGGACACCACTGAGACAAAATTCTGGCGCCGCCACTGCTTCTACCAAAGGTATCTTTGATTGTAGTTCTGCTTACAAGCAGGTGGTAGGCATGCGCTCAAATCCAGGGGCTGTGTGGCAACGAGTACGGTAGATAGATGACCACATCGCTTAAATTCTTCATGTTGACAAAAACAAAAGTTTGTCAAAGCGACCAAGGAAAAAGAAGAAAAGAAAAGGAAAAGATATTCCTATACGTTCAAAAAGAAAAAAATAAATGATTGTAACAAAAGATAGCTGATCTTAAAGTACATTCAAATTATACCTCTACTTATAATCATACTTAAAACAAGTATCACAAGACAAAGAAAAATATCAACTAAAAGCAAAGCTCAACAACTCACACCAACCATGACACTAACTGTACAATTGATTCCATAACATCATCTTAATCATATAATACTAAAAAGAGACCCCTTTTTGCAAATAGCAAGATTTTTTTTTTCTTAATGACGAAAAACCGCAATTTCACTATGATTGCTGCAAATTTACGTTTAGCAAATTTTGTATTATGTATTATGTAGGTGATCGATCCATCTTAATCTTGGTGATTTGTCAGTGTAAAGAATCTTACCAGCTGGAACACAACCGTAGCAAAGGAATTTGGAGTGTAAGATTTTATACCATTGCAGTTCTAATAAATTAGATATGTATTTGGTAAATTGGTTGCAACTTTTCTTTAGTGTACTTACTTTCTCTCTTACTTGTAATAATAATATAATAATAGTAGGTATAATGATATATGCATCCGATATACGCACATGATACTGTATTAATACATGCTATAAAACTAAGATAGTTAATCTTGACTGCGTCGATACTGTATCAGGTATGGTAATCTCATAATCTCATATCTTTAAAAAAAATAAAAATAAAATAAAATAAACAAAGCAACCGATGTTGTGATACCCCAAGATTTAGTCCCACATCGGATATTGATTGAGTGATTGAATGGTTTAAATAATAGGTATTGAGGCCGAGTGTAACGTTAATTTGGCCGATTGGTAGTGGATTGGTAAAGCGTGTCACCTCCGTGGGACAGGATTCATCGCCCCAATGGGCCCGCATGCCTAGGGCGTGACAAACAGATGTCATGTATCATAAAGAGGGTTACTACCTAATCAACCCATATTTCTAATCAACCCATATTTCAAAATAAAGCACAAAAAGGTCAAGGTCGACAGCATGCCCTACAAGACTATGAACACAATGCTTGGCAGTAGGGACACACCCACGGTAAAAAACACACGCTCATCCTAATTAATATCCCTACAGAGATCTATTGACTTCTCAGAAATCATCTTCAGTTTCTGAATGAAATAATTTGATGAAAAAAATTTTATTTTAATATAAGGTTAAAACAAATGTCATATTACCTGAAAATTTACCTCCAATAACATCCTTTACCTCTAATACTACTACAGGATCCATGTCATGTCATAAACAATCTCATTGAGGAAGGTGAAGAATCCGTGGACGTTACTTGATGCAGATACTCTTGAAAAAGCCCAACGAAAAAAAAAAAATTGTCAAAAGATACATATATTTTGTGTAAACATAAATTTGATTCTACTTACCAACACGTTTGAGATGATCTGACCATATTGGAGTTAGGTTGTAGCTATAATGGGGTAATTGATGTACATGTTTATTTTCTCGACAATCTGGTGGATAGAAATGCTCCGTAGGTAAAGGGTTTTACTGTAATAGATAACGAGTATATATACATATGATTCCAGTGGTCTGGTGTAGCGATTAATCATGTAAAGTTTTCAAATTGTGGTTATATATTCACATACCATGCTTCTTTGTTATCCTATATGATCCAAATTTCACGTATCATAAATTGCATACGCAGTTTTCTACCTCGCTAAATCATGTACATATTAACCAATTATTTGTATGAATTACAGTAATTTTAATATCTCATGCTCGAATAATGATTTTAGCCGTAACTTAAAGATTTATACATATTCAATATCCGTAAGTATTATACCCAAGTTTAAATATGATTTTCTGGTGAATTACATTGTCTGATGTATGATTTCCAGCTTCATATATGAGCGTTTTGAGATTAATTTACCGATATTTGTTGATATTATCTCTAAGCACACATATTATACATAACTTTTATTGAAGATATCAGTGCATCTCTTATGAGAGTTTAATTAATAAAATTAACAATTCCAATCAAACTAAAAAGCGATGAACCAATTTGAAGGCAGGATCAACTTTTTGCTCTATAACATACCAGAAGCAGTTTCGTCATGGAGGGCTACATAATTTATTAGAACTTGGAAAAGTCCCTGACAATTAATGTAGACAAGGAAAACTTACAAGAAAATTCATCTCAAGGTAACTACACATTTGTGCAGGAACTTTTCAATTTTATTACTGTCATGTTTTGTTTTTGTTATGTAAATACTCTTATGTTTAATGAAGTTTATCCTTGCCAAAGCACTATTATGTATAACTAAGTCCGCAAATTGTATATTTGCCTTATTGGTATACTTGCATGCTAATTGGACTTAAGATCTTTTATAAGGTATATTTGACTTACAGGTTTTCAACATAGTTAATCTGTTTCACTTATTCCTTGAAAAAATGTACAAGCATTCAATGTATTCATGTATATAACATCTAAATATAGTAAATGAGAGAGCTCTAAGTGTACAGACATTACATGTTTTTACTATTTATTAATAATTTACTACTTAATATAGAAAAAATATTAAGAAATTATGAAGATATTAGTATTTATAAAAAATATATAGACGTTGCATTTATTAAAATAAGAGAAATCATAAATTAAAAATGGTTTGTTAATCTTAATGTATTTAGACAATTAAAGAGTAATAGGAGTTCACAAACAAGGGGAAAAGGGTAGGCGGAAGTACAAAAGAATTATTTGGTGAACAAACAAGGAATTGATAGAAAGAACAAGTCGTTTCAATAGAAAGAAGTTAAACATCCCAAGGCAAAAAACAAAAGTTTGTGAAAGCAACAAAGAAAAAAGAAGAAAAGAAAAGGAAAAGATACTTCTATACTTTCAAAAAGAAAAAGTAAATGATTATTAAAAAGATGGTTGATCTTAAAGTACATTCAAGTTATACCCATTTATAATCATACTTAAAAGTATCACAACACAAAGAAAAATATCAACTAAAAGCAAACTCAACAACTCACACCAACCATGACACTAACTGTAATTGATTCCATAACATCATATTAATCATATAATACTAAATGGAGCCCCCTGTTTTTCTCTCTATTTATCACATCCCTTTGCTCCAATCTCTTGTATGCTATAATTTCTAAGTCTTTTTGAATTCTAAGGTTTTTAGAGAAACGCAAAGATACCGAGCTTAGCGAAAATTCTAATGGCGGTCGAAGAGGGAACAAAGAAAATAATGGCAGCTGAGGCTCCTAAAGATGTGCCTGAGGAGAAAGCAGTGAACCCAACTGTTGAAGAGAAGGCTGATGACTCCAAGGCTCTTGTTGTTGTTGAGAGTGAGGATCTCTTTCTTTTTTCTTTTTTTTTCCCTCCTCTATTTTAGTAGGATTTTTTTTAAATTTTTTATGATTAATGTGTTAGCTAAGTTTGCTTAAGCTATAAATTTTAGGAAACTATGATGAACTATTTTGTTAGCTAGTTTGCCTAATAAAATACCTAACAAGCTAAAACTTAAATATGGTAGTTGATATTATAAATAGTGAGTTTTAAATAGTGATTAAGTCTTTCATTATATTTATTGACAGAGGTTGCTGACCTTCCAGCAGAGAAGAAATCAAGTGGTTCAGCTGATAGAGGTAAATACATGGTTGAAAAATTGCTATATCAAATAATTAGTTCAATACTATCTGTAATTTAACACATAGATTTTTTTATTTTTATTTATTTATTTATTTAATTTTTATTTTATTTTATTTTTTACTTGCAGATGCTATCCTTGCAAGGGTTGAAAATGAAAAGAGAGTGTCTTTGATCAAGGCATGGGAAGAAAATGAAAAGGCCAAAGCTGAGAACAAGTAAGTTGAGAATTTAGCATTTTATATACTTATGATTGGCTTGAAAGATTACTCTCTGATAATTTAAATGAGATGCAGTAAGCAAACTTATCCTGGAAAATGATGTTCACTGTGGAGAAATTTTTTTTCCATGGGGGGTAACATGACTTAGACACATGTTTGAGATGGATCTTAAGTATAAGTTGAACCCGAAATTAATCTGTGAAATTTAAGCTAATTAGGTATTGATCTAATATCAACTAGCTCACGCTTACCTAACACATAGTGGAAATCTTATCAAAACATCTTGCATGTGAACATGTTCTAAATCAGACAAGATGAGGATGGAGAGACAATCCGGAAAATTTCCCTCTTGTATGGTTGAGAACATTTAACTCGCGTGTGGAATGTTCTGATAAGATTTATATAAATTATACCAAGTGTTTTATCCAAGATTTCGACATCCCTGTTATGTTTAGAAATTAAAATTATACTTCTTTACGATATTAAACAGGGCAATTAAGAAGAAGTCATCCACTACCGCATGGGAAAACTCAAAGAAGGCATCCATTGAAGCTGATTTGAGGAAGGCTGAGGTAAGCAGCTATTAAACAATTTAGTCCATATCAATATAGAACGTTAACATCAGTAATGAAATGTGTATATATGAAAAAATGAATATGAGTAACGAGGTGACAGCTCTTTTTTTCTAAATTAGTTGTCAAACAATACATGAGTGGTGATATTCGTCCTGCTAGTCACATTCAGACAGATGAGCTTCACCATTTTGTCTATTGCCAACTCATTTTGCTAAATGAAACGACAGTTCAAATCGCTGTAATCAATAAATATAGGCCTCCAAGTTAAGTTAATTTTTAACTTATATGATCAGGAAAAACTAGAGAAGAAGAAGGCCGAGTACGCTGAGAAGAAGAAGAACAGGATTGCATTGCTTCACAAGGAAGCAGCAGACAAGAGAGCCATGATTGAAGCAAAACGTGGTGAAGATGTCCTCAAAGCCGAGGAAATGGCGGCAAAATTCCGAGCAACTGGACTTGCACCGACAAAGATCTTTGGTTGCTTTGGTCCTTAAAATTGTCTGAAGATGAACTTTGAGGGAGAATTTTATTAGTTGGTTTTGTTTTGTTTTTTCAGGTGTTGGATTGGAATTTGTTGTGAAGTTTTAGTCTTTGGGTGTGTAAAGTTTGTTGTTCTTGTGTATATTCATGTTAACTTACAAGAGCAAAAGGGTTTGGTGATGTATAATTGTATGGTTTATTATTTTTTTCTTTTTGTTTGGTGATATGAAAGACATTGATTCTTGTATTAATTTCAGTAAGTCATTTAATTGTTCTTTAGCAAGATGTGTTGCTATGTGAAATATGTATTTAGTTGCTGACGGAGCGCTCCATTAACTGGGAAATTAAATGAATTTCTTATCTTACACTTAATAAAATGCCACATAGGTAGCTTGTGAACATAAAAAGCCAGGCTCCACAAATAACAAGACATTGTCTTGGATATACATGATTCCATTGAAAATTGAAAACAAGAGACTAGAGGTGAAAGCCTACGGAGCCTCTAATGTGGCCTCTGTCAATTTGAGGTCTATTTAGTCCTCGCCAAGTGAGTGATACACTCATTCCCTTGCATATTGAATGCACCGTATTTATTGCCGCCAACATGATATGATGAGAGTGCAGGCACTCCTGAGTCAAGAGCTGAGGACCTACCTACTCTCACTCATCTATTACCCTAGTAGACCCATTTGACAGCGAGTGCCCCCAAGTGTTTAGTCCCATATCGGGAAAGCGTGAAATGTTTGAGTGGCTTAAATAGATATGCTCAAGGCTCAAGTGTAACAAGTGCTAGCACTTTTTGACAGTGGATTTAGCCAAACAACGCGTTACACTTGGTGGGTCCCACGACTTATATCGCGCCAACGAGCTCGCGGGCCTAGGGCGTGACAAAAACACCTGCATAAAATAAGGCCTACTTGACGGCAAGTGCAAATTCTATCAAAACACTCATATAACATAAGGTTTTTGGATATGGCAGAAGTTCATGAAACGAAACCAAATATCATTTTGAGTGTTCAATGTTTAAAACTCATCACTGGGGGTCTCTAAAGCTGTCTATGTTATCAGCCTAAGTTCGTTTTACAAAATTCTATTAAATTTTGCTAACATAGAGATAATGTAGCATTGCCATGTCACTATCACGTCACAAAAAATTAGTGAAATTACAAACTCAATACAAACTTGTGATTTTACTTTTTGTTGATGTAAGAGTGATGTGACAGGATAAACTTGGATTTTCGCTAATTTTTTTTTCTAACATGGCAGTGTCACATCATCATCACGTCAGCATGATTTAACATAAGTTTGTAAAAATGACCTACCCCCACCCACCAAACGACTTCCAAATGTAAAGGGCCCAAATAATATTTGGCCATTACGTGAGGAACCTCCACAGAACTTTTACCATAGGAATATCACCTCCTCACATGGAAGAGGAAGACTCATTACACAAACATCTCCAACTATTTCCTTTACCTTTTGTATTAATGGTTATCTCCCAAGAAAAACCACTGTAACTTAAGCATCAGAGGGACAAAACACTAAACCCCCGACTCACCTTGTTTGTCTTTGGTTTGCAGAACTGCAAGGATGTCGTTGACGGTCTGGTCATTCTTAACCAAACAAAGCTTTTTGATGCATGCCTGAAAGTTGGGGCTGCATCAACAAACATGACAATTTCAATATTTAATACAGCACAAGAAGTTAGTTAAATATATATGAACAGGTCAGTCAATAATTACAGAGATCACCATCTCATACAAAAAGCATCACACCCTTCTCACATTAGCTCAAGTACGCAAGTCTCAGCATTGCCCAAAAAACAACCGAAAACAAAACATATAACACATCAAAAGACACACAGAGTTAATACTTTAAAAGGGATTATCAAGAGAAGCCTCACTAAGATCACTCAAAAGCAAAGAATAACAACTCTGGTTCACCTGCAACAAGCTCAAATCATCCCCAGCAGCCAAATCCAAATAAAACCGATACGTCTCGTCCTCCTCTGACGTCTCCTCCGCCTCATTCTTCAACTCCCCCACCGTCTCAGTCTCCGCATTATTCGCCTCCGAAACAGTTATTGCCGAGCTTTGCGACGCCTCTTCATTGTCAGCCTTCTTGGTTCTGCGGAACGCTTCGCCCACGTCTGAGTTCCATATTCGGAGGAATATGTCAACATGTTCATGTTCATGGTTGATATTAGTGTTATTAGAGAAGAGGTGGAGGCGAGCCTCAGCTTCAAGGCGAGCGCTCTCCCATTGCGCCATGTGGCGGGCGGCGACAGCAGAGGAGGTGGTGGTCGATGCTGAGGTGGCGGATGAGGTGGAGGAGTTGTTTGTAGGAGGAGAAGGGGAGTAGGTATCAGGATTGATGCCCATACGTTGTAGGCGTTTCTTGAGGTGGGTGTTCCAAAAATTCTTGATCTCATTGTCTGTTCTTCCAGGGAGCTGGCCTGCTATGGCTGACCACCTAAAATGTCTATGTTATCAGCCTAAGTTCGTTTTACAAAATTCTATTAAATTTTGCTAACATAGAGATAATGTAGCATTGCCATGTCACTATCACGTCACAAAAATTAGTGAAATTACAAACTCAATACAAACTTGTGATTTTACTTTTGTTGATGTAAGAGTGATGTGACAGGATAAACTTGGATTTTCGCTAATTTTTTTCTAACATGGCAGTGTCACATCATCATCACGTCAGCATGATTTAACATAAGTTTGTAAAATGACCTACCCCACCCACCAAACGACTTCCAATGTAAAGGCCCAAATAATATTTGGCCATTACGTGAGGAACCTCCACAGAACTTTTACCATAGGAATATCACCTCCTCACATGGAAGAGGAAGACTCATTACACAAACATCTCCAACTATTTCCTTTACCTTTTGTATTAATGGTTATCTCCCAAGAAAAACCACTGTAACTTAAGCATCAGAGGGACAAAACACTAAACCCCCGACTCACCTTGTTTGTCTTTGGTTTGCAGAACTGCAAGGATGTCGTTGACGGTCTGGTCATTCTTAACCAAACAAAGCTTTTTGATGCATGCCTGAAAGTTGGGGCTGCATCAACAAACATGACAATTTCAATATTTAATACAGCACAAGAAGTTAGTTAAATATATATGAACAGGTCAGTCAATAATTACAGAGAGATCACCATCTCATACAAAAAGCATCACACCCTTCTCACATTAGCTCAAGTACGCAAGTCTCAGCATTGCCCAAAAAACAACCGAAAACAAAACATATAACACATCAAAAGACACACAGAGTTAATACTTTAAAAGGGATTATCAAGAGAAGCCTCACTAAGATCACTCAAAAGCAAAGAATAACAACTCTGGTTCACCTGCAACAAGCTCAAATCATCCCCAGCAGCCAAATCCAAATAAAACCGATACGTCTCGTCCTCCTCTGACGTCTCCTCCGCCTCATTCTTCAACTCCCCCACCGTCTCAGTCTCCGCATTATTCGCCTCCGAAACAGTTATTGCCGAGCTTTGCGACGCCTCTTCATTGTCAGCCTTCTTGGTTCTGCGGAACGCTTCGCCCACGTCTGAGTTCCATATTCGGAGGAATATGTCAACATGTTCATGTTCATGGTTGATATTAGTGTTATTAGAGAAGAGGTGGAGGCGAGCCTCAGCTTCAAGGCGAGCGCTCTCCCATTGCGCCATGTGGCGGGCGGCGACAGCAGAGGAGGTGGTGGTCGATGCTGAGGTGGCGGATGAGGTGGAGGAGTTGTTTGTAGGAGGAGAAGGGGAGTAGGTATCAGGATTGATGCCCATACGTTGTAGGCGTTTCTTGAGGTGGGTGTTCCAAAAATTCTTGATCTCATTGTCTGTTCTTCCAGGGAGCTGGCCTGCTATGGCTGACCACCTAAAAATGCCCAAAAATCGACGAGATGATAAGGACCAATTTTGAGAAATATAAATTAGCAAAAAGCAAATATGAATGATGATATCAAAAATATCAGTTTTAGAAGAATTTATATACAAAACTATTAACTAGTAGGTGAAATAGTTTAGACTTTTAGTAAAGATGATAGCTCATTTAAGATATCAGGTAAAGAGCTAGGATTTAACTAGTAGGTGAAATAGTTTAGACTTTTAGTAAAGATCTAAGGTCTAAAAGCAGATGAAGAATTTTGAAACACAAATTTGATCAATGTGATTTCTAACAAAACTAGTTGTTCTTCACAGCTTATTAATCATCTACCAATTCAAAATGAATATGAATATGATTTTTCATTGTAGATGTAGTACTTCCACATATTAATATGGTGACGAACTCAATTTGAATTTCTATTTGTTTATACAAAGGACTAATTACAAATCCTGTTGTGGATACAAAGGACTAGGCAGTAGTGAGTATAAATGCATCATCTCATTGTATAGCCAACTTGTGAAGCTTTGTATGCTACATCACATTGTCTGATAGCAGATAGCTATGTGGTCCTGTAATTATTTCACACACAAAGAAGTGATATTTATTTACTGTTGCTATTTATTAAAGTTTATGGACTTACGAAGACCTATCAATAGGTTTGCTACAGAGTTCAAGCTATAGTCAGTGTGTGTCACTATTGAGATGTTGACTTTTCCCTGTGCATTTCAGGCTCAATATTTGGAAGGCTAAATTACCAGGTTGGTATTTTTAGTAGGACCATGTTCACAATATGGTATTTGTTTTCTTTCGCTGGCAACGTATGGTATTAATATCGACATTTGAAGTTAATTTGGTATTATTTAATAAATAAAAATAACCAGATTGGTATTAATTTTGATATTAATACCATTAAATCGCCAGAGAAAGAAAAAATATCATATTGTAAACAGGGTCCCACTAAAAATGACAAGTTGTTAATTTAGCCTATTTGAAAGATAACAAAAACGTTGAAGTACTCCTACATATAAACAATCTTATTTAATGGACGACTATGATTTACTTAAACAGAAATAAGAATGAATAAAATTACCATGACATGTAATAGTGATTATATTTTTCGAAAAATATAAATAATTTACATTTAAATAGATAGTTATGATGTGAGAAATTATATATCTAGTATCAAAAGATTGAAGAGCCTTCAAACTCCCCACGAGAAATGCCTCTTGTAGAACTTGTGAGCATGAAAAGTGCAACATTTTAAGACACCACAGGTAATAATTGCATTAGCAAGGGCACATGTGCAAAACTCTCATCATGCACATTCAATGCCCATGGGGTCCACACCCGGGCTGGGCGTGCTTGACACTTGCAGGTATTAAATTGGGCTACAGTACCATGAAAAAGAGATGACAAAGGGAAATAAATGACAAAGATAGTATTAAGGTGTAAATTTATTATATACTTGTTACCAACGATGCCATGTAACTGAATGATGGACTTCTGCTCATCTTCTGTAAATGGGCCTCGCTTGATGTCGGGCCTCAAATAGTTGGCCCAACGCAGCCTGCAACTCTTGCCACACCTCTGAAGCCCTGCATTAATCATTTTCACTTTTTATATTCTTGGATTTTATCCATTATGCAATAAATGCTTGCTCAAATTAATTGCTTGCAGAAGAACTCACATGTAGAGAAATAATAATATATATGACTTTTGTAATGTGTATTTTTAATAGGGGAGTAAATACAGCAGACATAGTTGCTGGTCTTCAGGAGAATCTCACTGAGAATAGAAAATAAAAGAGTGAAGTGATTACTCATACTCATGCTATTGAGGGGGCATTGGTCAAAGAGATTATCACTTGATATTCATGTTACCCATTTTAGTCTCATCTCCAAAAAGAAGAAAATACAAATAATAATGGAAACTTTCCCACTATATAGTCAAATGTTATATATATTGAAATTTTATGGTGATATTAAACTATAAATTATATAGAAAAAATGAAGTTGATGTCGTCAATATATTCAGATCATCGTCAATATATTCAGATCATAACTGACTATGAACAATACGCTAATCATCATGTATCCTAATGACATACACTAACACCCTATGAAGCTCAAATTTCCTATAAATCTCACTGCAACAGGAAAAACTGTATGTAAACTTCTTCTTACCAAAAATAAAAGACTACCCAGATAATAAATTTAAAGAAAATGTAAGGAAAAGAAGAAGAAGAAGAAGAAGAAGAACTTGAGTGTAAGATAGGGACCTGCAAGCTTAGGGAGAGATCTCCAGCTGCCATGGCCATTAGCTTGGATGTAATCAACAAGCACCTTATCCTCCTCAGGAGTCCATGGCCCTTTCTTCAACCCCAATTGCTTATCACAGCAAGGAGTCCTGCCCATCTCAAAACAGAGACAAAGTATAATAATATACAATAGAAAACTGAGGAAACCCCACTCCTTGATTTGATTTTTTTTTATTTATAATAACTTAACAGTAGAAACAGGATCTCAAGATCTTCTCTCTTAAATGCCCATGATCTTCAATGGAGAGCTTGAAAACGGAGCACACTGAATTCAAGTATATGGTGTATTGAAGGAGAGTTGAATGTTTTTTGAAGATCCTTACGTACAAAAATGGAGAAGGATGGAGTAAATGCTCTCCCAGTGGAGTTATTGAGGTTTCTTCTGCAGCTCCTTCACCATTGATGATGACCTTATATAGAGAGAATTTTACTTTATTATTTTAGGGTTTTTTAAAGGGTGGTAAGTTGTTTGGTTTTTTTGACTGGGAGGCTTTAAATGCAGTAGCTGAGCTTTGGGAAACGAGCTTTGGTTTCCCTCTCCTTGGTTTGAATATTTAATGAGTACAATACACTCTCTTTGGATGCGGCATGTTCTGATAAGATATGTATTTTCAGAAATTTTTTGAAGAGAGAATGACGGTTTTATCCTTCTATTGCGTGGATATCTACAGTCATGCGCTCCATGTGTCCATCTCAAAAATAGTGAATTAGCCTAAAATATCTACTTGTCTCGGCCATTGTATTGATAGTACATCAAATAAATATCAACCCGTGGATTGATCAATATACAAAGTTTCAAGTCTACTAATTCAAAGACAGATATACTTTTGATGCATTATTAATACAAACCACTGAATAATTTCTTTGCTGGATCAGCTAAGAGAGGTGGAACAGAGGACAGCATTGGTCATATATGAGAAATGTCAAAAACATGTAGGCCAACACAAACATGGAGTGTAATGATCAATACTCGAAAGGAGAACAGTTTTATTCAGTTGATGATAACAGAGACATTAATGAAGGTGGAAAATGAGCTGGAATTTAATGTGTGGATAAGACGTACATTGCTAGAGTCCTACATTTCAAGTATCCTAGAGATGGGTAACATGGGCAAAGAGAAAAAGGGTAAGTTAACTACTCATTCCAATTAAAAGTGAGCAGAAAAAAAAGGGGGGGAAAAGGAGTATGGTCTTAGACTTTAGTGCATTCTAGGTGAGATCATGTATTAGTCTATCAGATAATATTTTACTTGGTGATTATGTTATTTGGAACATACTTTTGGGTTAGGTTAATTATGATTTTGATAATAGACAGTGAGTTTACTCAATCACAAAATTTTATTATTAGTCTTATTATTGTAGTTCATGCTATCTGTAGCTATTCTCAAATTACACATGAAATTTCACTCACAATTCAAAATTGTTTACAAAAGATGGACAATTATGATCAACATACAATGTCTGGACAAAAGATGATTTGAATTAATACCATCTGAGGAGTATCTAATTATAATACACAGGTTGGACTATATATTGAGAAATTACAATTCCATCAGAAATTTACCAAATATTGACGTAATGTCATTCCTTTCTCAAACGCACAACTCCTAAAGTTTTAGCTTTTCAAGTCAAATAACTACTTTGCGTGGCAAGTCGAATGTCCATCAGGACTAACTAATAGATTGAAGAAAAAGCTTGTAGGAAAGACTAAGACACTCTTTTAAGGAAAACATAGGAATATGATCACCCTATTTCCGTAATAAGGACACAATGAAATCAGATTAATACAAAGATGGCTAGAAGAGTAGCATAGTAACACAAGTTCTATAGTCTATACATTTCATGGGGTCCCAAAATGCATAATAGAAAAAAGAAAAGAATATACCTTACACCTTATGTGATTGGTCACAAAATCACTTGCAAGTTGCAACCTTTCATGATTCAACCAAGCTCTTGTGTTCGGTGTATAATTCAGGCTTGAACCTGAAACAATTAGTTTTTCACTTGTTACCACCATTGTATACATACAAGCCGCGAAGAAGTTTATCGGATAGCTAAATTTGAGCAAGAAGACATCACAGAGAATGTATCTCCCAAAGCCCCAATGAACATTAATCAACTATTAAAGAGGGGACATCAGACAGCGAAAATAAAACTTCAGAAAAAGCCATAACATGAAGCATATAAACTCAATCACAACAGGTGTTAAGTGCAAGTATATGAATTCCCAGTCTCAACAGCAATTCAATTGACCAAAAAGATGAGGAAAATGAACAGCAACTGACGAACAGAAAGCATCTAAGAATTTCATTACCTTGAAACAAGTTCACAGTTACAGTACAGAAATTTCTCCACATGATATAAGCCTTGTAAAGTTCATCCTTTCAATCTCGACGCAAACCTCTAGTTCAATTTTTCAGTGGGGTAGTATACTGTGAACCCCTTTTTAGTCCTGGACTGGCACTCACTCAGAGGATTGAACTTATGGTATAGAAACAACAACAGAAGCAGCAACGAAGCCTTTATCCCAAATTTTTGGGGTCAGCTACATGAATCATATTCTTTCATTCAATTCTCTTATGAGTCATCTCATCCGTTAACTATTAGTGTGTGTAGAACATGCACAAACAGTTTTCAGAACAGAGTAGTCGACTACTAGGCATTGTAGTCGACTAATCTGAAGTAGTAGTCGACTAATGCGTGTTGTAGTCGACTAATCTGAAGTAGTAGTCGACTAATGCGTGTTGTAGTCGACTAATCTACGGTGAGTAGTCGACTAATCTGAAGTAGTAGTCGACTAATAAAGGCCCGATCAGCGGGTTTTGGTTTTAAACCCGGTTCGTTTAGAGTTTATATATAACCCTAAACCTGATTATTAGGGATGAATTAAGCACGTTTTGGAGCAGCTTTTCAGAGGGTTTTGTGCATCTTTGGAGAGGAGATCTTTTGAGAGATTGAGAGGTTTGTTTTTAGGATTTCTTTGTGAGAACTTGTAATCCTAATTTGTATTCTCTCTTTCTATTAGTGAAAATCCCCCCTCCTTACCCCGTGGACGTAGGCAACTTGCCGAACCACGTAAATCTCGTGTCTTTACTCTTTTATTGTGTTTTGGCTTTCTGTTTGCGGTGGTTTCTCTCGACGGTTCCGCGGTCCGCGCGCCCAACAATTGGTATCAGAGCTATTGTTCAGATTGGAAGTGGTGTAATTTCTAATTTGAGGGAGTGTTCGGTGATTCCTGAGAGAAGCGGATTCACGAAGACAAACAGAGATGGCGTCAACCAGTAAATCAGTCAAAGTGGAAAAATTCGAGATTGAAAGGTTCAATGAGAAAAACGACTTTTCTTATTGGAGGATGCAGATGAAAAACTTTCTAATTTCGCAAAAATTGCACAAGGCTTTGGATGGAAAGGAGAAGAAGAATAAGGATATGTCTGATGAGGATTGGGAGGAGTTGGATCTGGAAGCACAGGCCGATTATCCTATGCCTTGAGAGGGATGCGACTTTCTTGGTAGATGGAGAGGAAGCGGTCAGGCGTGTGGAAGAAGTTATAGGGTACCTTCATGACGAAGAGTCTAACTAACCGGATCTACTTAAAATCCAAATTGTATACTTGCAAGATGGAGGAGGGCTCATCAATCAGGGAACACATCAACAAGTTTGATAGGATCATATCAGTTGAAAGACATAGATGTTAAAGTAGAAGACGAGGATCAGCGCTTCTACTACTGTCTCGCCGAAGTCTTATGAGAACTGGTGCAAACACCGATGCTTGTGGGAGAAAAATTGAAGATGGATGAGACTAGAACGGCACTTCTAGCGGACGATCTTCGAAGATCGCAACTAGTGACATGGCC
Source organism: Asparagus setaceus (assembly GCA_012295165.1). Lineage (NCBI taxonomy): Eukaryota > Viridiplantae > Streptophyta > Magnoliopsida > Asparagales > Asparagaceae > Asparagus > Asparagus setaceus. The sequence continues at coordinate 36,775,287 of CM022708.1, read as the reverse complement.
ACCGGTGGTAATAAGGAACAAGAGGGCGTTTGGAGGAATGAGCAATGAGCGAGGAAAAGGCAAGGGAGGAAAGTCTAGATCTAAATCAAGACCTCTTGGGAAAAGGATGTTTCAAGTCGCGGTGAAGTTGGGCATTTCAAAGTCGACCGTCCAAATAAGAGAGTAGGTGGAAAGAAGAACAACAACAAGGCCGAGAGGAGAGGGCAAGGAAGAAGCGAGCTACGTTTGAGGAAGGAGCGATAAGAAGTGCTATGTCGTCACGGGTGGCGAGGATATCTCCGGAAGTGGATACTTGATTCGGTTGCTCTTACCATATGTGTCCAAATAGGAAGTGGTTTACTACCTGAGAGGCATTGATGGTGGAACTGTATTGATGGGGAATAACCATGCTTGTAAGCAGTGGGGCTAGGTAATATCAAAATCAAGATGCATGATGGAGTGGTTCGAACCTTGACGGATGTGAGGCATGTTCCCGACTTGCGGAAGAATCTTATCTCGGTTGGTGCTTTGGACTCCGGTGGTTGCGGATTGTGACGGAAAACGGAGTGAAGAAGGTTGTTCGTGGTTCCTTAGTAGTGATGAAGGGTGTTCGTCACGGTAATCTATATACTCTCTCGTGCACGACGGTGACAGGAGATGCGCGGTGGAACTGAAGGAAGTGGTGGAGACCCATGTGAGCACCACGGTTATGGCATAGGCGGCTTGGGCATATGTCGAGAAGGGTCTAGTTCGCTTGGGAAAGAGGTCTGGCGAAGAATCGAAGGAACCTAGCATGGATTTTTGCAGGATTGTGTGTATGGAAAGTCACACAGGTCAAGTTTCAACAGCAAGTCTAAGAGCGAGGGATACTAGATTATGTGCACACGGATGTTTGGGGTCCGGCTCAAACCACTTCTAAGGGTGGTTCCGTGTATTATGTCTCGTTTATAGATGATTATTCTAGGTATGCTTGGATTTACTTCGAAGCACAAGAATGAGGTGTTGAGACATTCAAGAAGTGGAGAACAATGGTTGAGAACAGACGGAAAGAAATTGAAGACGCCGAGATCCGATAACGTATGCAGTATACGATGGTGCTTTCAAGGAGTTCTTGTCGGAGGGAATTGACAACTGACAGATCGAGTCTACACTTGTGAGAATGGGGTCATGAAGAGATCGAACCGAACACTGCGGGAAAAGGCAGTGAGTATGCGATCTTATGCAGGATTGGGCAACGAATGGTGGGCAGAGGCGGTGGCTACAGCTTGTTACATTGTGAACCGTTCACCACATTCGACATTGGATGGTGATACACCTATAGGGTGTGGTCGAGAGCATCACGATTATGATAGGCTCAGAATTTTGGATGTACCGCCTACTATCACGTCAACGAGGGAAAGCTTGACGCGAGGGCCAAGAAGGCAATATTCTTGGGATATGCAAGGGCGTAAAAGGCTATCGCCTTTGGTGTACGGAAGATTCAAAGTTCGTGGTCAGCAGGGATGTTACCTTTGATGAGAAATCCATGATTGCTAGGGTCCAAGGATGATGGTGTTATGACTGGTGAGACTTCTAAGTCTCAGGTTATTGAAATAGAACCTAAAGACCAACTAGGTTCTAATCGTGCTCAAGTGGGAAGTCAGGTAGATGATGAGCTTGGCGGGGAGGAGGCGAGGAAAATACACAGGTACTACAACAACAGCAGCTCGAGGATAATTTGGCTTCCACTAGGCCAAAGCGAGCATACAAGCGAGTTCGGCTGAGGGCTGATCAACCCTAAAGCACTATGTCGTCACGGTGGCGAGGATATCTCGGGAAGTGGATACTTGATTCGGTTGCTCTTACCATATGTGTCCAAATAGGAAGTGGTTTACTACCTACAGAGGCATTGATGGTGGAACTGTATTGATGGGGAATAACCATGCTTGTAAGCAGTGGGGCTAGGTAATATCAAAATCAAGATGCATGATGGAGTGGTTCGAACCTTGACGGATGTGAGGCATGTTCCGACTTGCGGAAGAATCTTATCTCAGTTGGTGCTTTGGACTCGGTGGTTGCGGATTGTGACGGAAAACGGAGTGAAGAAGGTTGTTCGTGGTTCCTTAGTAGTGATGAAGGGTGTTCGTCACGGTAATCTATATACTCTCGTGCACGACGGTGACAGGAGATGCGCGGTGGAACTGAAGGAAGTGGTGGAGACCCATGTGAGCACACGGTTATGGCATAGGCGGCTTGGGCATATGTCGAGAAGGGTCTAGTTCGCTTGGGAAAGAGGTCTGCTGAAGAATCGAAGGAACCTAGCATGGATTTTTGCGAGGATTGTGTGTATGGAAAGTCACACAGGTCAAGTTTCAACGAGCAAGTCTAAGAGCGAGAGGATACTAGATTATGTGCACACGGATGTTTGGGGTCGGCTCAAACCACTTCTAAGGGTGGTTCCGTGTATTATGTCTCGTTTATAGATGATTATTCTAGGTATGCTTGGATTTACTTCGAAGCACAAGAATGAGGTGTTGAGACATTCAAGAAGTGGAGAACAATGGTTGAGAACAGGGCGAGGAAAGAAATTGAAGACGCCGAGATCGATAGCAGTCTGAGTATCTGAGATGGTGCTTTCAAGGAGTTCGTGATCGAGGGAATTGTTCGACACCGATACCGTGTCTACACCACAGCAGAATGGGGTCGCGGAGAGACTGAACCGAACACTGCGGGAAAAGGCAGTGAGTATGCGATCTTATGCAGGATTGGGCAACGAATGGTGGGCAGAAGCGGTGGCTACAGCTTGTTACATTGTGAACCGTTCACCACATTCGACATTGGATGGTGATACACCCTATAGGGTGTGGTCAGGGGAGCATGCAGATTATGATAGGCTCAGAATTTTCGGATGTACCGCCTACTATCACGTCAACGAGGGAAAGCTTGACGCGAGGGCCAAGAAGGCAATATTCTTGGGATATGCAAAGGGCGTAAAAGGCTATCGCCTTTGGTGTACGGAAGATTCAAAGTTCGTGGTCAGCAGGGATGTTACCTTTGATGAGAAATCCATGATTGCTAGGGCGTCCAAGGATGATGGTGTTATGACTGGTGAGACTTCTAAGTCTCAGGTTATTGAAATAGAACCTAAAGACCAACTAGGTTCTAATCGTGCTCAAGTGGGAAGTCAGGTAGATGATGAGCTTGGCGGGGAGGAGGTTCAGCAGGAAAATACACAGGTACTACAACAACAGCAGCTCGAGGATAATTTGGCTTCCACTAGGCCAAAGCGAGCATACAAGCAGGTTCTGAAGCTGGGGGCTGATCAACCCCTAAAGCACTATGGGCAGGCTAATATGGTTGAATACGCACTCGGTGGAGGAGGGCGAGCGGTCTCCTTCAAAGGCTATTCGGGACAAGGATAGTGAGAGTTGGTTGGCTGCGATGGAGGAAGAGATGGAATCTCTTCGGAAGAACCAAACATGGGAGGTGGTCCCATTGCCCGTAGGAAGAAAAGCTATTGGTTGTAAGTGGGTGTATAAAAGAAAGGAAGATCTTTGAGCTTCGGTGGTGTAAGATATAAGGCGAGGTTAGTGGCTAAGGGTTTTGCACGTAAAGAGGGTGTGGATTACAATGAGATATTTTCTCCGGTGGTGAAACATACTTCTATTCGGTGCTATTGAGTATTGTTGCTCATGGTGATTTTGAGTGGATCAACTCGATGTTAAAACAACCTTCTTGCACGAGACTTGGATGAAGAGATCTACATGCATCAACCCGAGGGCTACAAGGTTGAGGATAAGGAGAATCATGTGTGTCGTTTGAGGAAGTCAGCGTATGGATTAAAGCAATCTCCCGTGATGGTACAAGCGATTTGACTCCTTTATCTTTGAAGCATGGGTTTTCGGCGATCATGATTGTTGTGTTTACATTCGAAGCTTCGCGGAGGTAATTTTATCTATCTTCTTTGTATGTGGATGACATGCTTATTGCTTCTAAGAGCGGGGTGGAGATAGATAGGTTGAAATCTCAACTTGGTGAAGAGTTGAGATGAAGGACATGGGTCTTTGCTAGGAAAATACGGGTATGGAGATTAGAAGAGAGCGGCGAATCGACGATTGTTCTTGAGTCGGAAGGGCTACATAGAGCGGGTGATCGCGAGGTTCGAGATGCAAAGTGCTAAGTCGGTGGTGACTCCATTGGCTCCACACTTTAGGCTTTACGGTAATCAATCTCCCACTATTGGGGAAGAAGCACATGGGCGTGTTCCTATGCTAGTGCGGTTGGCGGTTTAATGTATGCAATGGTGTGTACCGCCTAGATATTTCCTGGCGGTTAGTGTGGTCGGTGATTCATGGCGAATCCGGAAAGGCGCTTGGGAAGCGATGAAGTGGGTCCTCGTACTTAAAGGGTACAGCTTGATACGGTCCGTGTTTTGGTGGAGAAACATGTCGATTGACGGGTTTGTGGACTCACGATTATGCAGGCGATCTAGATAGACGGCGATCTACTACTGGTTATGTATTTAAGATACATGGAGCTCCGGTTAGTTGGCGTCGATGTTACGAGCTCTGATGGCACTTTCTACTCTGAGGTGAGTACATGGCCATGGCGAGGGAGTGAAGGAAGCATTGTGGTTGTGGGGTCTTCTAGGCGATTTGGGGATTGAGCAGAAAACGTGAACTTGTGGTGTGACGGTCGAGTGCAATTCACTTGGCGAAGAATCGGGTTCATCATGCTCGTACCAAGCATATTGATGTCGGTATCATTTTGTGCGGGATGTCATAGAGGAGGTGATATTTCTCTCATGAAGGTGCACACGAATGAGAATCCCGGACATGTTAACCAAGGTGGTCCTGGTAGTAAGTTTAAGCATTGCTTAGACTTGCTTCATATCGCTCTTGTTGATTTGCCCAAGAGGGCATGGCCCTTCGGGCGTAATGGGTAAGGTGGAGATGATTTGAGGTGAACTACGGTGAGCTTGATCCCGGTGGAGATGCGTGAGCGACCATGGTGTAGTGGCATTTGGATTGGCTTGGATTGGTGATGGAGATCTCTCTAGATGTTCTTGGTGTTCTTCGGTGTTCGTCCAAAATTTGAGGTAAATCAAATGATGTGCGAGGTGGAGAATTGTAGAACATGCACAAAACATGCACAAACAGTTTGAGCGAGTAGTCGACTACTAGGCATTGTAGTCGACTAATCTGCGGCAGAAAAGGGTTTGGTGGGAGCGAGTAGTCGACTAATGCGTGTTGTAGTCGACTAATCTACGATGAGTAGTCGACTAATCTGATGAGTAGTCGACTAATGCAGGCGGTCAGCGGGTTTTGGTTTTAAACCCGTTCGTTTAGAGTTTATATATAACCCTAAACCGATTATTAGGGATGAATTAAGCACGTTTTGGAGCAGCTTTTCAGAGGGTTTTGTGCATCTTTGGAGAGGAGATCTTTTGAGAGATTGAGAGGTTTGTTTTAGGGTTTCTTTGTGAGAACTTGTAATCCTAATTTGTATTCTCTCTTTCTATTAGTGAAAATCCCCTCCTTACCCGTGGGCGTAGGCAACTTGCCGAACCACGTAAATCTCGTGTCTTTACTCTTTTATTGTGTTTTGGCTTTACGTTTTGCGGTGGTTTCTCGGCGGTTCAGCGGTCCGTACCATATGATGTGTCCTTCTTAATTGCTTTCAACCATGTCTGTTAGGTCTACCTCTAGCCCTCTTTGGCCCCATTAACTATAATCTTATCTGTTTAGTAATTAGCGGCCTCCATTATGCGTGACCAAACCATCTCAGTAAGGATGGAATTCCCTAATCTAACGGATCACAGATTTAGTAGTTTCTTAACTTCTGAATAAAGTTCTCAGAAAAGATGTTTCACAAGAATGTGCATTCACCATAATAACTTGAAACTGGATAGAAATCATGATTCGCATGCAAAGGCATATTGGACATCCTGGAATCATCAAACCAACTAATTTGCTAATTATTACTGAAAGCTCTTCTGTTGAGACTGTTTGATGCATAGATAAGTAACATGCCGAATATTTGATTTTTCTGTTTCTAAGCGTTTAGGACTTTGTAAATCATGACCGATGCTATAGATTCTCATTTTAATATGGGACAAAGGAAGAAGCTCTCAGCCCTTTTATTGTTAACTAATAACTATCACTCAACAGAAACTTTTTGTTCCTCTGGCGAATGTTCAAAAGCATGCAAAAGGAATTAAGGTACCAGAACAACAAACATAAACAATAATAAGCGAAGCGAGTGATTATAAATACAAGATAAACAAGAGAATTGATTTCGAGCTCCCAGAAAATAATAAAGGTCATGTGATGTAAATGAAATCGAACGAAAGCAAATTTCACTGAATTGTAGGGCAGAAATAAATAAGTACTTGAACTTCGTCATAGAGTTAGAATAAACAGCAAGCAACTTCAAATTTTTAGGTACAGCAAAGTACTCCCTCTCTGGAAGGTGAACAATGAGAAGCTTTTTGCTTTCCTTGACACGAAAACAAACTATTCTTTAGAAATCATTGCAGAATAAAATGGGGAAGAATTGGAAGAATTTCTAACCTTCAAGCTATATTTACCTTTGGCTTGGTGATCTGAGGAGGAAAATATGCATACATTACTGCTTCAAAGTTAGGCCTCCACTAGACGGAAACATATTCTCCAATCTGCAAGAAATGGAAAGAAATGGGGGTAAAAACAGTTAGTCTTTACTTTCAGGACATACAAAGAGCACGGTAAGCAACAATTATATAAACCACACTCAACTGACTTAAGATCAACCTAATATTCACAAAATGCGAAACATAAAAGTTGATGATATTTACACAGACTTGACATAAGTTATATTAGTCAAGTCTTATATAAAGGTCCTTAGGTACTCATATGGGAAATGTTCATCCCATATCCACTTTCAAATCAAAATACAAGAAAAAAGGGGATAAGAACTTTAAAATAGAATAAGTATGAGGGTCTCCACTCTCCAGAGAAAGGCTTTCAAAGAAACAAAAGTACTTAAAACTGGGACACAAGGAGGACAAAGAATCTTTCCCAATTGTCTTCACATCAACAAGTTTACCCTGTTGCTGCAAATTGAAAATTGAGAGGTTTGTTTTAGGGTTTCTTTGTGAGAACTTGTAATCCTAATTTGTATTCTCTTTCTATTAGTGAAAATCCCCTCCTTACCCGTGGACGTAGGCAACTTGCCGAACCACGTAAATCTCGTGTCTTTACTCTTTTATTGTGTTTTGGCTTTCTGTTTGCGGTGGTTTCTCTCGACGGTTCCGCGGTCCGCGCGCCCAACAGTGTGTCCTTCTTAATTGCTTTCAACCATGTCCTGTTAGGTCTACCTCTAGCCCTCTTTGGCCCCATTAACTATAATCTTATCTGTTTCGTAATTAGCAGCCTCCATTGTACGTGACCAAACCATCTCAGCGTAAGGATGGAATTCCCTAATCTAACAGATCACAGATTTAGTAGTTTCTTAACTACGAATAAAGTTCTCAGAAAAGATGTTTCACAAGAATGTGCATTCACCATAATAACTTGAAACTGGATAGAAATCATGATTCGCATGCAAAGGCATATTGGACATCCTGGAATCATCAAACCAACTAATTTGCTAATTATTACTGAAAGCTCTTCTGTTGAGACTGTTTGATGCATAGATAAGTAACATGCCGAATATTTGATTTTTCTGTTTCTAAGCGTTTAGGACTTTGTAAATCATGACCGATGCTATAGATTCTCATTTTAATATGGGACAAAGGAAGAAGCTCTCAGCCCTTTTATTGTTAACTAATAACTATCACTCAACAGAAACTTTTTGTTCCTCTGGCGAATGTTCAAAAGCATGCAAAAGGAATTAAGGTACCAGAACAACAAACATAAACAATAATAAGCGAAGCGAGTGATTATAAATACAAGATAAACAAGAGAATTGATTTCGAGCTCCCAGAAAATAATAAAGGTCATGTGATGTAAATGAAATCGAACGAAAGCAAATTTCACTGAATTGTAGGGCAGAAATAAATAAGTACTTGAACTTCGTCATAGAGTTAGAATAAACAGCAAGCAACTTCAAATTTTTAGGTACAGCAAAGTACTCCCTCTCTGGAAGGTGAACAATGAGAAGCTTTTTGCTTTCCTTGACACGAAAACAAACTATTCTTTAGAAATCATTGCAGAATAAAATGGGGAAGAATTGGAAGAATTTCTAACCTTCAAGCTATATTTACCTTTGGCTTGGTGATCTGAGGAGGAAAATATGCATACATTACTGCTTCAAAGTTAGGCCTCCACTAGACGGAAACATATTCTCCAATCTGCAAGAAATGGAAAGAAATGGGGGTAAAAACAGTTAGTCTTTACTTTCAGGGCATACAAAGATCACGGTAAGCAACAATTATATAAACCCCACTCAACTGACTGAAGATCAAACTAATATTCACAAAATGCGAAGCATAAAAGTTGATGATATTTACACATACTTGACATAAGTTATATTAGTCAAGTCTTATATAAAGGTCCTTAGGTACTCATATGGGGAAATGTTCATCCCATATCCACTTTCAAATCAAAATACAAGAAAGAAAGGGGATAAGAACTTTAAAATAGAATAAGTATGAGGGTCTCCACTCTCCAGAGAAAGGCTTTCAAAGAAACAAAAGTACTTAAAACTGGGACACAAGGAGGACAAAGAATCTTTCCCAATTGTCTTCACATCAACAAGTTTACCCTGTTGCTGCAAATTGAAAATACATTCTGTAAACTTTATAAATCAGAAGAACCTCCCTCCCCCGGATTTTCAAAATTTTATTAAATCTCCTGAACTACTGGAAAATCTCATATGCGATGTTAATAGGCAGTAATAAGTTTGAATTATGACAAATCAAAGTTTTTATGGCAAATTAAAATGAAGAGCATTCCTATGGGAGGAAAATACTTTTTTTTCAGTAACCGGGTCAAGGTGCCCATGGAATTTATTGATAAGAAAACAAATACAAAATATACACGAAGAAGAAGAGAGAGAAGGAGAAGAACAATAGAATGTGAGAGAAAACACACAACATTAGGTCACGACTTTTACTTTATACGTTAACATTGTTTCCAACAGATCGTTCAGTAAAATTTTTGAAACTTCATGGGGATTTTCTCTGATTTATAAAGTCCAAGGGGCTTTTGTGCATAACCCCCCAAAGTTCATGGAAGTTTTATGAAATTTACATGCACAAAGACGATGTTAGCATCACTGCCTGCCAAATGAATTTACAAAATTGTGCTCCTCGAGTGCTACCTTAATAAAGTCCAAGGGGCTTTTGTGCAAAACCCCCAAAGTTCATGGAAGTTTTATGAAATTTACATGTACAAAGACGATGTCAGCATCACTGCCTGCCAAATGAATTTACAAAATTGTGCTCCTCGAGTGCTACCTAATTACTACTTTGAATTTACAAAATCAAACAACAACGAGAGGATGTCTAGTGATAAAAATGTACCCTATAGAGTATAAAGATGTGGTTAATCATAACTTGGTCATCAGTGGTTGGATTGTGAGGAACTCTTTCTAACCACAGTCCAATAGCTAAACCATTTATCCTTCATTTTTATACTTATCTTTGGGTTAATTGCAAACAGACCCCCTGTAGTATCACCCAATTGCAAAGAGAACCCACGTAGTTCTATTTGTTTGTTGCGAATAGACCCCTAGAGTTCTACTTGTTGCGAATAGATCCCTGAGTGAATTCTTTTTTACCCTTAAAATCGTTAAAAATGTTTGAAGGTGCGGATAGAGGCCCTATAGTTCTATTGGTGAGGATAGACACCCAATTGCTAATAATTTTTTACTTCTAAAAGAGTCAAAAAAGTTCGCTTGCGGGGGTGTATTCGCACTTGGACCAATACTAAGGGGGTCTATTCGCAACAAGTAGAACTACAGGGGGTCTATTTGCAAGAAATAGAACTACAGGGCGTCTCTCTGCAATTGGGTGATACTACATGGGTCTGTTCGCAATTAATCATTCTTTAAATAACCATGGAAAGATTGAAGCAATTAATTAGGAGCTTCACTATTACCTGTTAAGAAAAATAAATTAAAAATAACAATAGCCTTGATTTATCTCATTACAAATTCATAACATTCTTAAACCCTTTCATATGAATCTATAATTATTCATGTCGCAGCATTGTCCTTAATCAAAAGTCAAAATTTCATCAAGTCCAAACAAGAACTAGGACAAAAAATGAACGTAATCACCACTTAAATAGACAAAATAGATGATTAAGTTAACCCTAATTACCATGAGAATCATGTACCTGGCGTCCAAAATCGAACAAAACAGAAGACAATGAGAATGTGGTCAACATCAAGAATCCTATTTTGTCGATCTAGGGTTTGCTTCAGTTCGATTGAGAAATCTAGGGTTTAAGAGCTCACTTGACCTTCAACGAGTGAAGTTTCTTTCTTCGTTCCTCACCGCCGGTAACTCTTCCTCCTGTCACGAGATCAAGTAAAAGCTCGCTCGTGTATGCGCTATTTGGGTAAATTTCACAAAGACCCCGTGCAATTTGGCGGTTTTCCACAAAACCCTCAGTAAACTTTTTTCCCCCACCAAACCCTCTGAACTTTTGTTGTCTCGCATAACCTCTTCGAACTTTCAAAGTTTCTCAATGAACCCCCTAAGTGTAAATGCTAAATGACTAAAATGCACTCTGAGAGAAGAAAAAACCCAAAATTTTACTTGCAATTTATGGGTAAGTGGGTTTTTTCCCCCTCTCAAATGACCCTAGAGGGAGGATCTGTTGTCCGTAAATGATAAGCAACCGAATTAGGTTTTTATTCTCTAAAGTGCATTAGTCATTTGCTATTTACAGGTTCTGAGTCCATTGGATTTGAAAGTTTAGGGGGTTTTGTGAGACGGCCAAAGTTCAGAAAGGTTTGGAAAAGTTCAGAGAATTTCCCAAAGTTTAGGTGGTGGTTTGAAATTTTCCCTTCTGTATTACATATTAGAGAAAGTATGTCAGCTAGTTTTCATAACATATGGTGTGTAAGATTGTGTTTGGCAACTCCACACTAATCTGATTAAAAGTGTTAAGGATTAGGATTTATATGCATTTGTGATTTGACTGGGGGTTTGACCAAAGGTAATCTGGATAAGGGCTATTTTTTGAACTGAACAAATTTGTCCAATCCTAGACTATTTTTTTGCCAAACACATTTTAGCCCTTTTAGCCCCTGATCGTGGTTGCGTTTGGCAACTGAACACTAATCTGGTTAAGGCTTTAGCCATATGAGGATTGATCTAAGGTGGAAGGTGGACAAAAGATAACTAGTTAAATGCTATTTTTTGAACTAAAAAGAACTGGTTTAATCGCGGAATAATTTTTGCCGCCCAAATTTTTAGCCAACCAGGTTATTTCCACTGCCTTGATTACTGTGAGAGTTGTCAAAGAATCCTACTGTTCAAGGTGCCTTAATTGCACAACTTTAACAATGCCTCTCTCCAATATGAAAAACTCTACAAGAGATATCTGTTCATACAAATGACATACTGTAAACCAATTCACCAAGAGGAAAATTAATCCAACTCACTCTGATTTCCATTATACCAGAGCAAAAATAACAAAGAATAATACCAACCTTCAAGAGAAATAATTAGCAATGTCACAAGAAAAAAAACATACAAGAGTAAAATCTCAGTACAAGGTTTACTTTTCCCTGTTCACAACTTACATATAAACCAAGCAACAAATATGTAATTCACGATAAAACGTCGATAAAAACCATAAGATCAGTAAAATCCTTTTTATGATTCTTCTGGGGTGGTCTCTGGTTGTGACTCTGGTTCTGGCTCCAGCTCCGGCTCCGGCTCCGGCTCTGCTGGGTCTGTAAGGTCTACTTCCGGTGGCACGACCGGGTCGGCCGAGCGTTTTTTCTGAGCAGCTTCAATCAGATGATTGTAGCTTCCCTTCTCCTTGAACAATTGAGCAAAGTGATGCTTGCAATAGAGAATGCCATCCAATGCAGCGTAGCTTGATGTTGTGAGTGTGCACCCCCCATGAGAGCACTTGAAACAGGTTTTGTGGTAATTTTCTCCCTCCACAGTGAGCTACAATTCACAAGGTATATATTATCATTAACAGATTTAAAATCAAGATGAATATTTAAACTATCAATTTTAGAAAATAACAAATCAAACCCAAAATTTTCTCCCTCTCTCAATAGAACAGTATAAACCATACTATCTAAAATTTTCCTATTTCCCTCTCTTCATTTAACTCGATTAATGATTATTTCAGTTAATTTTATCCTTTTGATTATTTTAATTAACTTTTGAGGATTTTTGGATTCGTCAGTGATTGACTTGACGGTGTTACTTTGGGGAGTTAAAGTGAAAAGTCTTCAAGGGGTTTAGTGTAACAAAAAAGTTCAGGGTTATCGCAAAACCCCTCAAAGTTCAGGAGGGCTTTGAATTAAAATAGTTAAGAAGGGTTATCTACAAAACCCCAATAGTTGGAGGATTTTTCTGAAATTAACCCTCTATTCGTAGGAAATCAAATAGGATACAATTACCTAGTTTCCTGACTAGTGACTAAACAAAATTTTCTAAATACTGTAATGTACTACTCTAATATTACAGTCTATGTAAGTTGAACTTGATTATTACACCATTATACTTATATGCTATACATGTGCTTATATCATGTATATGATAAGAATGGCGACTGACCGTTTCAAGAGGGTAAGCAGTTTTCTTGCAGACGGCGCATTTCTCTGTAGTTCCAGAAAACATGGTGGAGACTCTGCTTGGTGTCCTTGACTGTAAAATTTCATTTAGATCGATAAATAGCTTATCAGATTAATTATGTATAAACCCAGAATAATAAATTTCATATTAACATACCAGGTCTTTGTTTTCAGATTTCGGTGCTGAGCATCATTAAACCACATAAAGCAAAGAGCAATGGTTAATATGTGAAATTAATATTAAGATGCTAGCAAAGAATACGTAATTAGCTGGTATGAAATTTCTTAGAGAAGCTCCCAGTCTCTTTGAAGAGCTCACTTGACCTTCAACGAGTGAAGTTTCTTTCTTCGTTCCTCACCGCCGGTAACTCTTCCTCCTGTCACGAGATCAAGTAAAAGCTCGCTCGTGTATGCGCTATTTGGGTAAATTTCACAAAGACCCCGTGCAATTTGGCGGTTTTCCACAAAACCCTCAGTAAACTTTTTCCCCCACCAAACCCTCTGAACTTTTGTTGTCTCGCATAACCTCTTCGAACTTTCAAAGTTTCTCAATGAACCCCCTAAGTGTAAATGCTAAATGACTAAAATGCACTCGAGAGAAGAAAAAACCCAAAATTTTACTTGCAATTTATGGGTAAGTGGGTTTTTTCCCCTCTCAAATGACCCTAGAGGGAGGATCTGTTGTCCGTAAATGATAAGCAACCGAATTAGGTTTTTATTCTCTAAAGTGCATTAGTCATTTGCTATTTACAGGTTCTGAGTCCATTGGATTTGAAAGTTTAGGGGGTTTTGTGAGACGGCCAAAGTTCAGAAAGGTTTGGAAAAGTTCAGAGAATTTCCTAAACTTTAGGCGGTGTTGCGAAATTTTTCCTTCTGTATTATATATTAGAGAAAGTATATCAGCTAGTTTTCATAACATATGGTGTGTAAGATTGTGTTTGGCAATGCCACGCTAATCTGGTTAAAAGTGTTAAGGATTAGGATTGATATGCATTTGTGATTTGACCGGGGGTTTGACCAAAGGTAATCTGGTTAATGGCTATTTTTTTATCTAAACAAATTTGTCCAATCCTAGACCATTTTTTGCCAAAACACATTTTAGGCCTTTTAGCCCCTAATCATGGTTGCGTTTGGCAACTGAACACTAATCCGGTTAAGGCTTTAGCCAGACTAGGATTGATCTAAGGTGGAAGGTGGACAAAAGATAACTAGTTAAATGCTATTTTTTGAACTAAAAAGAACTGGTTTAATCGCGGAATAATTTTTGCCGCCCAAATTTTTAGCCAACCAGGTTAGTTCCACTGCCTTGATTACTGTGAGAGTTGTCAAAGAATCCCACTGTTCAAGGTGCCTTAATTGCACAACTTTAACAATGCCTCTCTCCAATATGAAAACCTCTACAAGAGATATCTCTTCATACAAATGACATACTGTAAACCAATTCACCAAGAGGAAAATTAATCCAACTCACTCTGTGATTTCCATTATACCAGAGCAAAAATAACAAAGAATAATACCAACCTTCAAGAGAAATAATTAGCAATGTCACAAGAAAAAAAACATACAAGAGTAAAATCTCAGTACAAGGTTTACTTTTCCCTGTTCACAACTTACATATAAACCAAGCAACAAATATGTAATTCACGATAAAACGTCGATAAAAACCATAAGATCAGTAAAATCCTTTTTATGATTCTTCTGGGGTGGTCTCTGGTTGTGACTCTGGTTCTGGCTCCGGCTCCGGCTCCGGCTCCGGCTCTGCTGGGTCTGTAAGGTCTACTTCCGGTGGCACGACCGGGTCAGCCGAGCGTTTTTTCTGAGCAGCTTCAATCAGATGATTGTAGCTTCCCTTCTCCTTGAACAATTGAGCAAAGTGATGCTTGCAATAGAGAATGCCATCCAATGCAGCGTAGCTTGATGTTGTGAGTGTGCACCCCCCATGAGAGCACTTGAAACAGGTTTTGTGGTAATTTTCTCCCTCCACAGTGAGCTACAATTCACAAGGTATATATTATCATTAACAGATTTAAAATCAAGATGAATATTTAAACTATCAATTTTTAGAAAATAACAAATCAAACCCAAAATTTTCTCCCTCTCTCAATAGAACAGTATAAACCATACTATCTAAAATTTTCCTATTTCCCTCTCTTCATTTAACTCGATTAATGATTATTTCAGTTAATTTTATCCTTTTGATTATTTTAATTAACTTTTTTGACAGCTGAGGAGGTATTTTCGTTCGTCAGTGATTGACTTGACGGTGTTACTTTGGGGAGTTAAAGTGAAAAGTCTTCAAGGGGTTTAGTGTAACAAAAAAAGTTCAGGGGTTATCGCAAAACCCCTCAAAGTTCAGGAGGGCTTTGAATTAAAATAGTTAAGAAGGGTTATCTACAAAACCCCAATAGTTCGAGGATTTTTCTGAAATTAACCCTCTATTCGTAGGAAATCAAATAGGATACAATTACCTAGTTTCCTGACTAGTGACTAAACAAAATTTTCTAAATACTGTAATGTACTACTCTAATATTACAGTCTATGTAAGTTGAACTTGATTATTACACCATTATACTTATATGCTATACATGTGCTTATATCATGTATATGATAAGAATGGCGACTGACCGTTTCAAGAGGGTAAGCAGTTTTCTTGCAGACGGCGCATTTCTCTGTAGTTCCAGAAAACATGGTGGAGACTCTGCTTGGTGTCCTTGACTGTAAAATTTCATTTAGATCGATAAATAGCTTATCAGATTAATTATGTATAAACCCAGAATAATAAATTTCATATTAACATACCAGGTCTTTGTTTTCAGATTTCGGTGCTGAGCATCATTAAACCACATAAAGCAAAGAGCAATGGTTAATATGTGAAATTAATATTAAGATGCTAGCAAAGAATACGTAATTAGCTTACGAGTATGAAATTTCTTAGAAGCTCCCAGTCTCTTTGAAGAGCTGTTCAAAATGAGGCTTGCAGTAGAGGACACCATCCATTGATGAGTAGCTGCACATCTGAGGACATGTACATATTGCTTAAAGTTTGCAGCATTCATGAGCAATATCATCATCTCTATACCATTACTTTTTTTCTTCTCTCATAATTGGTTGCATTGCAATATGGAAATCAACAAGTTTTATGTCCAAAAAGGTCTATTTTTGATGGATAATAGATAACCTATATGAATATGCAAATGATATTTTAATGCATGCAGATACACCCTCAATCTGTGCCTGTAGAGTCATTGTTTTGAATTTCACGACCCATTACTCCCTTAGAATTATTTTCGAAGATAGACCCCCAAAGCGAAATTTTTCAGACTCTTTTACCGTCACAAGGTCTATTTGTCAAAAACAACAATTTTCTCTTTGCGTGAGGGTGAGAGAATCAAAATATTTCATTTCAGGGAGTCTATCTACAAAAATAAAACTAGGGAGGTATAAGTTCAAAACAATGAAACTACAGGGTCCTATCTGCGATTAACTACACCTTCTGACTAAGTTTTTCCATTGTTTTTTAAACTTCCATGGGAACCTGCACGAATGTTCTTGACAAATGTCTTCACTTTAGTCATCGCGTGATTTTTTGTGTAATTATAAAGACTAAAAGAAAAATGCAAGGTATCATGAACACGAAAAGCAGCAGAAGACATTATACTTACAGTCAGATTCCCCTTGCAATGACTGCATTTGAAGCAGGTTTTGTGATAAGGAACACCATCAGCCGTCAGCAAGTCACAGATATGCACGGTCTTGTCGCAGGCCGTGCACTTATCCTGAGTTCCGCTGAACGACATTTTGCCAGCGAAAACTTGGCAGAAATTTTATTAATGATTTGGAAATGGTTCGCCTTTTTTTCTCCGCGAAAAGGCGAAGTTATTAAAGAAGGAAGGATAGATGAGAGATTTGAGAAGGTATATGAAGAGAGGGGAGGAGATTTAAGAGGCTGAATTGTTGAAGGGAGATGTGAGAGAGAGAGGAGAAATAGGAGAAGGAAGGGGTTTGGCCTCTCAAATGCTTGGAACAAGTCAAGCCACAGAATTACAGGTACATTGAGAAATACATGGGTTGATGATTTGATATATGCTAAATATGGATGAGTCTTGTGATGATATAACTTCAATATTTTTACACTTCATATTTTGCAATCAAGCAATCAATCAAACCATACTATCTAAAATTTTCCTATTTCCCTCTCTTCATTTAACTCGATTAATGATTATTTCAGTTAATTTTATCCTTTTGATTATTTTAATTAACTTTTTTGACAGCTGAGGAGGTATTTTCGTTCGTCAGTGATTGACTTGACGGTGTTACTTTGGGGAGTTAAAGTGAAAAGTCTTCAAGGGGTTTAGTGTAACAAAAAAAGTTCAGGGGTTATGCGCAAAACCCCTCAAAGTTCAGGAGGGCTTTGAATTAAAATAGTTAAGAAGGGTTATCTACAAAAACCCCCAATAGTTCGGGAGGATTTTTCTGAAATTAACCCTCTATTCGTAGGAAATCAAATAGGATACAATTACCTAGTTTCCTGACTAGTGACTAAACAAAATTTTCTAAATACTGTAATGTACTACTCTAATATTACAGTCTATGTAAGTTGAACTTGATTATTACACCATTATACTTATATGCTATACATGTGCTTATATCATGTATATGATAAGAATGGCGACTGACCGTTTCAAGAGGGTAAGCAGTTTTCTTGCAGACGGCGCATTTCTCTGTAGTTCCAGAAAACATGGTGGAGACTCTGCTTGGTGTCCTTGACTGTAAAATTTCATTTAGATCGATAAATAGCTTATCAGATTAATTATGTATAAACCCAGAATAATAAATTTCATATTAACATACCAGGTCTTTGTTTTCAGATTTCGGTGCTGAGCATCATTAAACCACATAAAGCAAAGAGCAATGGTTAATATGTGAAATTAATATTAAGATGCTAGCAAAGAATACGTAATTAGCTTACGAGTATGAAATTTCTTAGAGAAGCTCCCAGTCTCTTTGAAGAGCTGTTCAAAATGAGGCTTGCAGTAGAGGACACCATCCATTGATGAGTAGCTGCACATCTGAGGACATGTACATATTGCTTAAAGTTTGCAGCATTCATGAGCAATATCATCATCTCTATACCATTACTTTTTTTTCTCTCTCATAATTGGTTGCATTGCAATATGGAAATCAACAAGTTTTATGTCCAAAAAGGTCTATTTTTGATGGATAATAGATAACCTATATGAATATGCAAATGATATTTTAATGCATGCAGATACACCCTCAATCTGTGCCTGTAGAGTCATTGTTTTGAATTTCACGACCCATTACTCCCTTAGAATTATTTTCGAAGATAGACCCCCAAAGCGAAATTTTTCAGACTCTTTTACCGTCACAAGGTCTATTTGTCAAAAACAACAATTTTCTCTTTGCGTGAGGGTGAGAGAATCAAAATATTTCATTTCAGGAGTCTATCTACAAAAATAAAACTAGGGAGGTATAAGTTCAAAACAATGAAACTACAGGGTCCTATCTGCGATTAACTACACCTTCTGACTAAGTTTTTCCATTGTTTTTTAAACTTCCATGGGAACCTGCACGAATGTTCTTGACAAATGTCTTCACTTTAGTCATCGCGTGATTTTTTGTGTAATTATAAAGACTAAAAGAAAAATGCAAGGTATCATGAACACGAAAGCAGCAGAAGACATTATACTTACAGTCAGATTCCCTTGCAATGACTGCATTTGAAGCAGGTTTTGTGATAAGGAACACCATCAGCCGTCAGCAAGTCACAGATATGCACGGTCTTGTCGCAGGCCGTGCACTTATCCTGAGTTCCGCTGAACGACATTTTGCCAGCGAAAACTTGGTAGAAATTTTATTAATGATTTGGAATTGGTTCGCCTTTTTTCTCCGAAAAGCGAAGTTATTAAAGAAGGAAGGATAGATGAGAGATTTGAGAAGGTATATGAAGAGAGGGGAGGAGATTTAAGAGGCTGAATTGTTGAAGGGAGATGTGAGAGACAGAGGAGAAATAGGAGAAGGAAGGGGTTTGGCCTCTCAAATGCGTAGAACAAGTCAAGCCACAGAATTACAGGTACATTGAGAAATACATGGGTTGATGATTTGATATATGCTAAATATGGATGAGTCTTGTGATGATATAACTTCAATATTTTTACACTTCATATTTTGCAATCAAGCAATCAATCAAACCATCATCTATGCCTAGAACTATGGAACAATTGAATTGATCACGTATCCAGATATTTTACCTTGAAAATTTTAGGACCAAATGTACAATAATAACGCTGAAAGGTGACATTTTTCTAGTTATAAAGTGGATGGAGTTAGGATCAATAATGAGTCCACTTCAATCAAAACATATAATATCGAAAGCGAAATGGATTAGTTCATTGTTTCACAAATTCGACGATTTTGCCTTCTTGATTAGGTTCAGTATTGGTGAGACAATGAAATATTTAGTTATAGTTTGCTCCAAGACTGTGACCAGTCATATCTAAGATTTATCTTTGTATTCAGTATGTGGACTCATTCTGTTGCATGCTAACATGTGATGCGCTAAAAGGAGGACCCTTGAATCAGTACATTAATCTTTAAACTCTCTTATATTGAACTTGGCATACTACTTGTCTTGTAAATCGCGTCTCTTGGATACTTTTCTGGTCTGTATAACCATCTTTGTCTCTCCTCCAGCCTATTATAAAATCTAATAAGAGAAACCTTTTCTCAAGATGGAGCCACATATATGTCCCATGATAAATAAAAATAAAAATAATGTTAAAAATGAAACGATAAATAAGGTGTGGAATATTAGTATACATTTGGAACCTAATTTACAACCAAATACACATGAATACATGATTATGCTCAATATGTGATCTCAATTGTCAGAAGTTTGGACTACTTTTGTGACTTACAATAGATGCATTTTTGGAGTTGGGAGTGCATCTGTTGATTGTAGCAACCACTTTTGATAATAGAATATTGGGGTTTCTTGCTTTAAAACCTCATCCGTTTTCTTTGAAAAAAATGAATTTTGAAGTAACTACATCTCATCCTGAAAATGAAGAATCGTGTTCCGGTAAGCATGGGCGGACCCACATACAAAAAAGTGGTGTCACATGACACCACTTCCAATGGGCTAGGAAAAGATACAAGATAGCACTTACTTGAAATAAATCATAGTTAACTA
Source organism: Asparagus setaceus (assembly GCA_012295165.1). NCBI lineage: Eukaryota > Viridiplantae > Streptophyta > Magnoliopsida > Asparagales > Asparagaceae > Asparagus > Asparagus setaceus. The sequence goes on along the minus strand of CM022708.1, from coordinate 36,755,363 downwards.
GGTGAAGGGTTAATAGTAGTTTTTCTTTTCATAAGATTTGGAGGGTCGTGGCTTTGTTGTAGTTCCTGTCGTGGGTAGCGTATGAAATCAACCCCACCGAAGAGAGGAGTCCCCTGCAATTCGGCACTAGCGAAGAAAATAGAAAGAGATAAAGAAAAGAAATAAAATTAGAGTTTCTATTTTTAGTTGATTTAGTGAGAGAATATATAATGGATTAGGGTTTCTATTGTAAACACATTCTTATCTATGTACCTTAATTTTGTGATAGTGGAACTCTTCTCTTCTCTTTTACCGTGAATGAAGGTCGTTGAGCCGAAACAGATAAATCTTCATATTGTTTAATTTGCTTTTTGCTAGTATATCCGCTACGTATGCGTAACTCAGCTATTCAATCTAATTGCAATAGGTTCCTTATACATCGTATGGGTTGAAGTTACTAAATTGTGATTATATATCTAAAAGTATTACTAAAATGTGGTTTATTTTTTTCCAAATGTGAAAATTTCTCTGGCACGTTTGTAAACTTTTTAATTATTAATTATATTTCAACACCACTTTCTAGAAATTCTAGATCTGTCACTCTTGGAAAGAAAATTGCAATTTTTATTCAAAGAAAATTGCATAAAATAGGTAGGCTAAATTTGAAAAGTCACTTTGATTTTTCAGACTAATTTAGGACACTGTGATGATTTTCTTCATATAACTATCACAAAAAGGTAGATTTTTTCATAAAATTATCTTGATTCTTTTCAAGAAAAACATTGTGTTTCTAGTCACATGAACAAAATAGTTCATGGTACTTAATGTAATAAAATTCATGGTAATTTATTGAAGGGTTTTTCTATGATGTGTCCTTAGGGGTGTTTGGTTCATTTTCTTGAAATTTCAAGAAATGTTTTCCAACTAAAAACATTTCTTGTATTTCTTGAAAAATTTTGAGAAAAGTTTTGAGAAGTCAAAAGTACAAGTTTTCTTCTTTTGACATTTTGTTTGTTTGGTTCAAAACAAGAAAATGGGCCTTACTTTATAGAAATGTCAAGTTTATAAAAGGTTTGTTTGTTTGGTTCAAAACAAGAAAATTTGGGGTGGGAAATAGGGTATGGGTGAAGTTTTATTATTTTAATATTTGTGTTGTCAGATTTCTTGGTGATTTCCTTCCATTTTGAGTGGAAGTTGATTTCTATAAATTTGGGTACTTTTCAGTACTTTATAGAAAACTTTTCTATAAATTTTTTTGGAACCAAACAAGGTTTATAGAAATGTACAGAAAATATTTATTTACCAAACTACCATTGTCGATTTTTATAGAAAACATTTCTATAAAATAGCCCAACCAAACACCCCTTAGGGCATATGTTAAGAAGCACTAATGTTCTTTAACTATATCCATTATCATAGGTAGATGTGTAATCTAATGATTTTGATTTTCTTTTACCTAAAATTTATAAGCCTAATCATCTACATGCAAAAACTTAATATATTTTTAATAAAAATAAAACAAGACCATTAAATTTGTGTGCATTCCTTTATGATAGTGGAAGAAGTTGAGAACTATTTATTATTTATTAACATGTGCCCTTAGGGAGGGCACACTATAGAAAAACCCTTTCTTGAAATTTAATCATCTTAGAAAGAAATACAATACATTAGAAAATCTAATAATTGAAAAAGGACTATAATAACTATACTATGAATGCCATCCGGAACTAAGAAAAGCATGACTTCTTTCCTTGTAAATTGCCATCAAAATTTATAAGTCATCAATGATGCTACACTTTTTCCTTTAAATTGCCATCAAAATTAATTTATAAGTCATCAATGATGCTACACTTTTTCCTTTAAATTGCCATCAAAATTTATAAGTCATCAATGACGCTACACTTTTTTCCTTACAACTAGCATTACGGCACATACAAATGCACGTGAAACAGTATTAACAAAATTTTCAAAAAGAAGTAGTGTGTATCACAATTTGGTGGATGATTTCCCAAAATCAAAATAGATCATTTGGTTTAGAAAGAAATATTTTCGAGAGTTGTACCGTAGACAAATTACTTTGAAAAAGCCAAAACATAATGGTTTAAGCATCTATTTAAATTTTTATTATTAGTGGATAAAGTATTTTGGGTTTGTAACATAGAGAGCAACACATTCTATTTATATTATATATTCATACTTATGCTTTTTGACATCTAGGGAATTTTGCATATATACCCCTCAAATCTTTCATATTTGCAAATTTACCCCTAAAATGTTGATATTTGTAAAATTTCCTTTCAATTTCTCTCATATTGAGTTTTGCTACCCTCCTACTTGACTATTTTAGTTTTTAAACATAAAATATTGTAAACCTATTGGAAATTATTTGAAAATTTTGACATGGCTCTATTTAGAAACTAATGCTAGTTAGTTGGAGGTATAAAAATCCAATGTGAGAGAATGGGGCAAGTTTGCAAATATCAAGATTTGAAGGGTAAATTTGCAAATATAAAAGATTTGAGGGGTATATATATGTAAAAATCCCTTACTTTTATATCTATACTATTTTATTTAGACCCGCAAAGTCCAAATGGTGTTGAATAGGTCTTGCTTCAGCTATTAGAGCTTATTAATTAAGCTTAGATTCATGTCTAGTTTCCCTTAGCACAAAAGACCCAATAGTTCCATCATCCAAATTTGTTATCTTTGGATTATTATCTTAATGAGAAAGGAAATTTAGATCCATTAAGCAACGAGGAAAGAGTAGATAGAGAAGGAATGACATTTCATTTTGCATTTAGTTTCTCTGAATCAAATGATAAAGCAGATGATCCACTGCTTAAAAAGTTATTTATAGGGTTTTTTATATAAGTCCTCAAATATTGAAATACTTTGAATTAGTCTCAAAGTCTTTATATTTTGAAATTAGCCACTCAAAAGTTTGAAATTTGTCCTCTTGTAAGAACCTAAATGAAAGATTAATTGAGAGACTAATCTCAAAATACTTAAAAGAGCTCGTGGATTAATTTTAAAATACTTTAAAAAGCTGGAGGACTAATTTTAAAGTACTTAAAGGAGCTAGGGGATTATTTCAAAATCTAAAATTTGGAGGACCCCAACAATCTTAAAATATTGGGGCTTATTTCAGAATATCAAAAGTTGGGGGACTAATTCATAATATGAAAAATATGGGGAACAACTAATATGGAAAATTTCCTTATTATATATATGAGGATGTGTGAAGTCCTCTCGGCTTCAGTGCATTCATTTTCATTCCACGTATCCTCCATCAATGCATATATTTATGGTTGGGTTTAAACAGGGGCGGAGTTAGAAATTTTATTATGGAGGGGCCAAGAATCTAAAATAGATGCATATGTTGTTACTTATTAATTTCATACAAAGGGTTTGTGTAAAATTACTCTCCTCAATCTTTAAAATTTTGAAATTGATCCTTCAAATCATTCAAATTGCTTGCAGCTTCCTTAATTATTAAGTTGTTTAGACATTAGTCCCTCAAATAAACAAAAATGCGACTAGGTCCTTCAATCGTCATGATTAATTTGAAACAACAACCCATGAAAATTGGAGGACTTAATAGCAATTTCAATCATTTGAATGGCTAATTTTAAATATATAACTTAAGAATATGAGGGACCTCATGGTAAAATCAATGATTGAAGGACTAATATCAAAATATGAAAGGGTTTAAGCACTAAGAGACTAAGGACAAAATGTGAAATATGAAAATATTTTTTTTGGCAGGCACCCCCACCCATCTATGTGGCTCTGCCACTGGGTTCAAAGTTGTGTAAGTTAACCTTTGGTTTTAAAAAATATTCTACTCCTCTATTACAGTTTTTGCGAGCCATTTGTATGCTCTACAGTGCTTATCTACAGTAGAACCCCAAAACTTTAGTATATAGATAAATAACACACAATGTGGTAGATATTTAATTTGTGAGGTTTAATTCTATGTCTTGCTTTGGATTATTCTAGAAAAGAAAGAGAAAAGAAAAGAATGAAAAGTATTTTCTTTGAAATTATAATTTAAATTTTATGTGATGACCAAATTGTCTTCATGTGTTTAGTGAGAGGAAGGATAATTATCTCATGTCCTTTAAACTTTTCTTACCCTCACTAATTTTTTAATATAACTAACATTATTGCACATGCAAATGCATGTGTAATAGATCTGAAAACTTAATCATTCAAATTTTATATAGAAGGGGCACTTACAGTAAAGTTTCATCAAGTTTTGTAATATATTTTAAATTTCTTTTTCATTGGAGATGAGTTTGTTTATGTTAACTTATTTGAAATTGATTGTAACATATATTTCATTTTGACTGGGAATATGATTTTAATGAACGAAAATAGGGTACATCGTAATTTGGTGGATTATTTTTAAAATATCATCACTTTAAATAATGTGAATAAGAAGAGTATGTTTCATATTTTATCATCAAATTATTATATTTAATTATTTTTAACCCAATTATGTAGATATATTTTGACTTTAGATAATATTAGATAAAAAGTATGGAATTTCTAATTATTGCATTTATTTTCATTCATATCTACTAATTTATTAGATAGGAGCCCTATATTTTATATTTATATCTCTTAGAACACGTATTATGATAGATATTTAATTAGTAAGCTCTACTTGTATATTCGTATTATAGTTTAGAATGTTCTAGAAAAGAAAGAGAAAAGAAAAGAATGAAAAGTATTTTCTTTGAAATTATAATTTAAATTTTATGTGATGACCAAATTGTCTTCATGTGTTTAGTGAGAGGAAGGATAATTATCTCATGTCCTTTAAACTTTTCTTACCCTCACTAATTTTTTAATATAACTAACATTATTGCACATGCAAATGCATGTGTAATAGATGCAAAAACTTAATCATTCCAAATTTTATATAGAAGGGGCACTTACAGTAAAGTTTCATCAAGTTTTGTAATATATTTTAAATTTCTTTTTCATTGGAGATGAGTTTGTTTATGTTAGCTTATTTAAAATTGATTGTAACATATATTTCATTTTGACTGGGAATATGATTTTAATGAACGAAAATAGGGTACATCGTAATTTGGTGGATTATTTTTAAAATATCATCACTTTAAATAATGTGAATAAGAAGAGTATGTTTCATATTTTATCATCAAATTATTATATTTAATTATTTTTAACCCAATTATGTAGATATATTTTGACTTTAGATAATATTAGATAAAAAGTATGGAATTTCTAATTATTGCATTTATTTTCATTCATATCTAGTAATTTATTAGATAGGAGCCCTATATTTTATCTTTATATCTCTCACAACACGTATTATGATAGAAATTTAATTAGTAAGCTCTACTTGTATATTCGTATTATAGTTTAGAATGTTCTAGAAAAGAAAAGAGAAAAGAAAAGAATGAAAAGTATTTTCTTTGAAATTATAATTTAAATTTTATGTGATGACCAAATTGTCTTCATGTGTTTAGTGAGAGGAAGGATAATTATCTCATGTCCTTTAAACTTTTCTTACCCTCACTAATTTTTTAATATAACTAACATTATTGCACATGCAAATGCATGTGTAATAGATGCAAAAACTTAATCATTCCAAATTTTATATAGAAGGGGCACTTACAGTAAAGTTTCATCAAGTTTTGTAATATATTTTAAATTTCTTTTTCATTGGAGATGAGTTTGTTTATGTTAGCTTATTTAAAATTGATTGTAACATATATTTCATTTTGACTGGGAATATGATTTTAATGAACGAAAATAGGGTACATCGTAATTTGGTGGATTATTTTTAAAATATCATCACTTTAAATAATGTGAATAAGAAGAGTATGTTTCATATTTTATCATCAAATTATTATATTTAATTATTTTTAACCCAATTATGTAGATATATTTTGACTTTAGATAATATTAGATAAAAAGTATGGAATTTCTAATTATTGCATTTATTTTCATTCATATCTAGTAATTTATTAGATAGGAGCCCTATATTTTATCTTTATATCTCTCACAACACGTATTATGATAGAAATTTAATTAGTAAGCTCTACTTGTATATTCGTATTATAGTTTAGAATGTTCTAGAAAAGAAAAGAGAAAAGAAAAGAAAAGAAGGAAAAATTACCTATACACCCCTCACATTTCTATTGGGATGTAAAATATCCTTCAAACTTTTGGTACCCCACTAAGTTTTAATATAATACTATCAATAATTTAGATAGATACAAATTTACTTTAGTAGTATAGTCATCAAACTAGTTGTTACCCGTGTGATGCTTGAGATTTAAATTAATATATTTTTGTATGTATATTAGAATTTTGGGGAAAAAGAGAAAATAAAAATAAGATTTTTGGAAAGAAAGAATAAAATCAATAATTTATAGGGAATTGAATGACAAAGAATAGAGATTTTCAAGATGTGGAGGTTAGTGGATAAAGATGAGATGATGGAAAAAAAAGGATTACTAGTTGTTACTTGTGCAATGCATGAGATTTAAATTAATATTCTTGCATGCATATTGGAATTTGGGACAAGATTGAAGATAAAAATAAAAATTTTTGGAAAGAGAGAACAAAATCAATGATTTATAGGGAATTGAAAAACAAAAAATATATATTTCCAAGATGTGGAGGGTAGTAGATTAAAATCAGATGGTGAAAAAAATATTATTAGTTATTAAATAGCAAAGCTCTTAGAATTTGCCAAGTGGCAAAACATGCAACCATATTTTTATTTTATTATTATAAATATAAATATATTGATTAGAGCTCTTTGAATTTGCTAAATGACAAAAACATGCAACCGGATGTTTACTTTATTAATATAGCATTTATTTTGTATCAAAAATTTTAAAATAAACTAAGAAAAACTGCACAACGCATGATCTTCAACTGCAAAAAATGTGGACCCATTTAGCTTATACTGCATGAATCATTAGGAGTTTTGCCTTTAAATCCAAAGCTTACCTTGATTTACCTTTAAATCCATGTAGTTTTACTTGTACCTATAAACCTAATCAATTTTATATATTTGTCTTTAAACCCAATCTCCCAAATACACTTGTTGATGTATGGAACTACCAATCTCCTCAAGGAGTTTTGTTCTTAAGAGAGTGGAGTCGCCTTCCCTTCTTGTATCCGGTGGCGTTGCAGTTACTCGGCAAGAGAACATCGTGGAAGAGGCGAGTTGGGATCTCCTAGTTCCTCAAGCGGTCAAGTTAGTGTGAGGAAGAGAGCAAAATATGGAGAGAATTCAGAAGGATCACTTACCTCGTTCTTTGTACAAATTGCTACTTATATCTAGGGTTTTGAGGGTATTTTAGTCTTTCTATCGATGGGAGCGGTGATGGGTGAGCCCTCTCTTCCACGTGTTAGCTAGTAATTGGATGAGGGTCTGCCTTTGCTCACCACGCTTTTACTGATGTCAAGTGATGAGTGGATTTAAGAGTTAGTGTTGTTCATTCACCATTAATGAGATGGGATTGGCGGGCGCCTATTAGTCGATGTAAACATCGGAGAGATGGAGGAGTTAAAGACGGTCATTTAATGCGATGTTGATGGATTGTCGTGATTGGATTTTAGATAGCATCGTTTAGGTAGGGGAACCACGTAAGATGAGAGAGGGGAGTCGAGCTGGGCCACTGCACCGCCTCGAGTCGCCTATGAGGTCGATAAGTTGAAAGGCGATGTCCCAGTGTCTAAGGGACCAAACGACTAAAAGAGGGCTGCTAGCGCCTCCCATATCGTCCATGGGGAGAAGCAACAGAAGGTAGCTTCAAGGCGATTGACCTGTTAGACGGACGCTCTAGTACCGCTTTCGCCGCCCCGAGGAAAACCGGTGGGAGGTTTCAACCCATCTCCTTGCCGTCTGGGGTAGAATGTCCACCCGATCAACTCGAATGGAGAGTGCAAGACGCCCATTGGACTTGTTATGGAGATTAGCGTTGCCCTAAGGTAACGGATTAAAGTGTTCGTTTCGATTATCACTCAATGTTTATCTTTAATCACTGATTAGTGGTTATGACCATAACAACACTACATTGGTTACCCCACCAAAAAAAAAGGTTTTATAAATAAATCAGGTTAAAGCTTGGGGTTTAAAGGAAATAAACGCTAATCATAAATATCCATTCATATAACTCAATTATTCAAAAATTTTTTTAAAAAGAAATAAAAATAAAGCTTTTTCAGACCCACTTGTCTTGTTCTTTTTTCCCAAATACCTATGTCTTAAACTTCGCTTCCACAACTCTAATTCCCAAAGCGGCCCACAATAGCTATCCCAAACGCTACTCTCAATCCACCCACTCGCTGACACTGGGTCCCACATTCCTCGTGTCACGTTGGTGCACAGGCTTTCACAGTGGAACCCCATCTTCCCCTGCTTTTGGGTACAAGAGACAGACATCCCTGTTCATTCTTCATTGACTAAAACACCCCTGTTTGATACTGTACAATACCAACAAAAGTGTAACATCTGGATTTTAGTTGGCACTTCCTAAATTTGAACCAAATCCTCTCTTTAATAACTGCCCACTTTGTTCCTTGTCTCCTCTCTCTCTCTCTCTCTCTCTCCACAGATCTCTCTCTTTCTCTCTCAAAGATGAGCACAGGGACTAGCACTTTTGTGATAAGGTGGATCAATTTTCTTACTATGGTGAGTGCTTCAAGTAATCTCTCAAAGTTTCATGATCAACTTTGTCCCCATTGGAATGCATATGAAGTGTTTGATCTTGGTTCTGACTCTAGAATGTGTACTTTTATTACAATTTTTTTTACATGGGTTTCTTTGGTTTGTTGTAAATTACCATGATATAGAGCTATTTTTCTTAGTTGGGTAAATTTTAGATTGTACATGGGTTTATATTTTTGTCACCAATTTGTGTATGGGTTTCTATAATTTGTTATGAATTGCCATGTTATGGAGCCTTTTTTCTTTGTTAGATTGTTACAATATCCTTGCCATGCTAAATTTCATTTTAAAAGTTACATTTTCTGTCGATTTTATTCCTTAGTTAGTGCATGTGAAGTGTTTTATCTTGGTTCTGACTCAAAATTCTACTTCTGTGCCAAACCTCTACATGGGTGTCTTTAGCTTGTTATGAATTACCATCATATGGAAACCTTTTCTTTGTTGGTTAATGTTAGATTGTCTGGTTGCAATATGGTCTCTATGCTAAGTTTACTTGTAGAAGTAACATATGCTGTCAATTTTCTTCCTCTATGCAATGCATGTGAAGTGTTTGATCTTGGTTCTGCCTATAGAATGTCTATTTTTGTTACAAATTCTACATGGGTTTCTTTAATCTGTTATTAATTATTACTACATATGGAACTATATTATTTTGTTGGTTAATGTTCAGATATACCCCAGTTGCAATATGGTTTCCTATGCTAAGTTTTGGCTGACATTTCTAATGGGTTCTTCCCATTAAATTATAGTTTCTTCCTATTCTTCACCTCGATAGGGATCAACAGCCAAGTGGTGAATTACCATGAAATTGGCTCGATTGAAATGAGAGTTGTTTCTCAACGTTTTATAGAGTTTTCTGGTAGATATGTTTCAGTTCTGAATGAAATGCTACAACCATGCTCACCCATTAAATAGACTGATTACCATTTGATTCAATATTTTCAGTAGCTTGTATTTTGTGAGGGATGAAGTTCTATGCATGATGTATGCCTTCTCTAATATGTCAAATTCTATCTGCATATGGCTTTTTCGGTAGTCACCTTATTCCTTGGAGGAACATTTACTGTCACTTATCTTTTCTAATTTAAAACATGACAAAGCTAGGAACACACTAAAATCACAAGCACTAGCATCAGCAGCACACGGGGGGACCTACTTATTTGGAAATTTGCCCATCCACGTTTGTTGCATTCATATTTATCAGTATCTCTTCCAACCAACCAATTAGCATGGACATTGGTAATCTAAATGACCTTCTGTTGATACAAGCTGTTTTAGGCTTTAGCGTTAGATCCATGTAACGGAGACAAACATGTAGTAGATATGATAATCAGCAAGAAAACTAAGCAGTTAGAATCAACAACCATGAAAAGGACAATCACAAAGAAAACACAAGAATATGCATGCGATCTGGCGAAACCTGGCCTATGTCCACTGGGAGAGCAACTAGAGAGTGCTCATCATGTTAGCTAGGTATGCATCGTTTGCTAGAGATTCATGTTGCAGAAATACCCACATCAGGAGTATAAAGTTTTATGTTAGCTAGGTATGCATTGTTTGTGATGCAGGACGATCGTTGGCCATTGATAAATTTTTTTGTAGATTGACTGATGTCTTTGTTATTTTAGTAATATTTGATGTAATCTCCAATTTTAGGTAAGATCTCCTTAGGATCTCTAAGATTTATTTTGGTAGAGATTTTATCTTTGTTTACTTTTATTAGGATTTGGTTAGGATTTGATTTACTTTCTAGATTTAGTTTTTCTCTATAAATAAAGTTGTAATCCTCCATGAGGATCTAGAGTATGATTAATGAAAAGAAATTTTTTTGAGATGTGAAATCTTTGTTAGCATGTGAAGTGCTAAAATTATGACATGTGAAGTGTCGGGGTGTGATGCCCTTGGGTGTGAGGCCCTTCTTTTATCCTAGCCCTCCAATTACAATATCCATTAATCAAAATTCACTCCTCAAGCATCTTAGCCATTTATCCTCTCGTCAAAAGTTTATCACAAAAAAAAAAAAGAAAGGGGAAAAAACCTAAAACCACCATGAGCGGTAATATCAATTACTGTTCATCATGAATTACGACATCATTCCACCAAGCCGTTGAAGATTCCTCGCCTCCAGTTCAAAGCCCTCGTGTCGCTCCCCATCAATTTGCTTACAAGCCGATCAGTTAAGATTTTGGGCAAAGTGAATTTTGACCAATTTCATGTTTTTTGCATCACTGGATTGCATTACTTCCAGCATATATCAATTGCTCAGGCCAATGGTATAATACTAAGGTAGAAACTTGTAGTTCTTTATAAATATATGTACTCTCTTTAGAAGATTCAGCAAATTGAGAACAAATTGTTGAGATGACTATTGGATCTGTCTATCATATCATCTATAACCCCTTGCAGTACAAATATATGCCTTAATCTCCCTCAAACTGGAGCATACATGTAATGCATCCGTAACTTGTTAGGAATTAGCTGAACCCGTGATTGTGCAAGGGCCTTAGTCAGCAAAGTAGCTATTTTATTCACAGATGAAACATCTCTAGCCTCGAGGATCCTTCCTTCTATCATCTTTTGTCTGAGAAGACCACAATCTACTTCAATGTGTTTTTTCTCCTGATATAGATATCCAGAAACAGCAATAATACCTGTATTAATCAGCATGCTATAAATAAATGGAAAACTACATTTACACGTCACATACATTTATGTAGTTTGTAAGTTTTACTTCTCTTTTATATTGCATAAATAAGAGAGTGCTACTTATCTCTTCTATTAGTTATTGCTGAAGCCTTTTTGTAATTCATATCTCAAATTTATCTCTGTATTTTTTTAAAGTAATTATTGCTGTATTTGATGTAACAGATTCTAGCAATTGCAGTAATCTGTTTTGGTGTGTGGATGAGCATACACCATGATGAATGTCGGAAGTCCTTAACCCTTCCTGTTATGGGTCTTGGAGCACTGATCCTTATAATGTGAGATTTACGCCATTACCTTTATAGATACAATTTTCTTTATAGTTGTTCTCGTTTCATTTAATCTCAGTTGCAATTTCAGATCCTTGATTGGGTTCCTAGGCGCATTGAAGAATATCACCATATTGTTGTGGATGGTATCCTTTTTAATTGATTCATGATTACTGTGTATTCATAGTGTTCGACAAATCTATCCGTTTGTTGAATTTAAGTTTCCCTTGACATGAGTGCAGTACCTGATTATGCTGTTCTTGGTTTTGGTGGCGATACTCGTCTTGACCGTGCTGGCGTAAGTTTTCCGTCGTGACTTCGTAGTTAAGTCTCTTGATATGTCCTAATGTTTATAGCAATTGAACGCATACAGTATCCTATTATTCAACTTAAGTCACTTAAGTAGTATACTATATACCAATCTTTTTTATTTTTTTTACTTAGCACTGTTCCAATCTTTAATTAGCTTGCTTTCAGGGGAGAATTTTTATGGTTCTTATTACAGTTAATATTAAAATTTAATGAAGGCTATGAGGGAAAAAAAAACTGTTCTTGTGCAAGGTGAAACTGAGAAGCAAATTGGATTTTATTTACATGGGAAGGACTAAGAGTGACATTAAATTACCTAGATATTTTTGTATGAGAGGAAAAATTCTACAGTTGGAATTAGAGTTTTAATTAACGAGTTATCACATTATGATTAGTATTTGGAGGAGCTGTTAGGCTCATTGCCATGAGACAAATGAACATCATTTAGGATGAAATGAGATAAGGGTATGGTAATATCACAGAGCATATGCGATGAATTATTATCATTTGCATTATTGTATAATTGGCTCCAAATTATTAGGGATATGTTGTATTCGCTATCAGAACAGTGTTGATAACATACCTACAATATGATATGCATTTAAAGCACTTTATATGATGATGATATCATAATGGATATTTGAATGCTATAACTGACGTTGTGAGGATTAGAATGTTAATATCGGTACCATAAAGTTCCCTTGCAAAAAGAAAAAAAAAGCCTCCTTCAGATATCTGACAGATGGCTGCGGGTTGATAGAGAAGATTATAATATTTAGCATCAGTAAAAGGGATTTACTGAAAGCAATGACATAAGGGGATTTTCTTAGTTGAACGGGAATCGGAAATTGAAGATACTTACTCTACTTGGGTGTCTAAGAGTGATGCATTTCCTAGTATACACGACATATTGGTTGCCATGTGAGATTAAATATTTATGTAAGCGTCCATTTTTGCTTTGCTTTCATAATGGTTTATTGATGTATAACATGTCTCTAATTCCAAGGGATATAGAAAGACCAAGTAAATTTTTTGGGGTTTTTTTCTCCCATGTAAGAAGTTTACATTTTCAATTTAGTCATGCAAATTATTGCTTTTTATGTAGAAATTAATCATTTACTTGATAGATGCCCAGTGCATTGTATTGCTTCTTATAATAAGATTTTTGCTGGTTTGGTCTCTTAACTTACCATGTAGATTTCTATTTCATACTTCAACCTCCCTTGTTTTCATCTTTACATTGGAAATTGCAGAAACTAATTATTGTCTGCCATGTGCTTATCTTGGCTGAAAATTTATTTCTCCTGTTACATTACTTTGGTTTAATTAGGTCAGAAAGCTGTTCTTTTATAAGCATTTTTCTCTCTAAGTCATAATGCGGCACTTATAAGTTTATCAAGCTTGTTTGGCATTCAACCTTAGTCCATTCTTTGCTATTGTTTTATCTCGTCAAACTTCAACAGTTCTTGTGGACAATCCTCATGCGTGCATAGTCTAACTACTGTGCAACTGTAAGAAATGTAAACTGTGTATTATTTATCTCAAGTTTAAAGTAACTCGGTATTCATTTACTTCAAATAAATATGTAATCTTTCTATTGTTATTGACAGCTAATTCGACCATATTGTCCTTGTAGGTTCATTGTGACTAATAACGGATCTGGTCATCATGTATCTGGGCAGAGGTAAGGCTCGAATTCGGCTTGTGTAACAAATTAGTTTTGTTCATTACTATGAGACATGAAGATTACCTCTATCTACTTAGTTTAGGCTAAACATTGTGTTCTTGCAATATTTAGATTCAGTTAACTTACCTGCAGGTTTCACATTTTCTTTGACAGATTCTTAATTGCAACCTTTAAACAAATCATGACTTACGAAAGTTATTACCAAATTTTGCTGTATGATGATTCCTGCATTTTCTCTGAGATTTTTTATTATCAATGGATTCATATCGGGCTCTATCCTTCTCATGAAGTCTATGACAATAGTTTCAGGAGTTTTCCTAATGTTGAGGATAGAATCTCATTATGTCATTGATTAAGATTAGTCATGAAAATTTCTCGTCCAATTTTTCTTAAATGGTGAATAAACAGTTGCTTCTGTGCTATGTTTTCAGGTACAAAGAGTATCAGCTTCAAGATTATCATTCTTGGTTTTTGGAACAAGTGAGCTTTCTTGTGATTGCCTGTATTTTCTTAGCTGTTCATAGATCATTGCTATACACACCGGATCTGATCATTTGATTTGATATTTTATTCAAGCTCAATAATACCAAAAACTGGAGACGCTTGAAGAGTTGCCTTGTGAAGTCTCAGAACTGTGATGACTTACCAAAGAAGTATAAGGTACGAAATCTGAATTGTGGCGCAGATGTTTCTGCTTATAACAATTTTCTATTTATTCCAGACATTGAAGGAGTATAAATCAGCAAACCTGAATCCTATCGAAGCTGGTTGCTGCAGGCCACCATCAGAGTAGGTTCCTTTCCTTTTTTTAATGTGTTTTGCCATTCAAACTAGTTTAGTTTTTTCTTCCGTCCTTTTACTAGCTTTCAGGGTCCAATTATACAATTTATCCTGATATACATGTCCTTTCCATAGTTTGTATCCATCAAGGGCATCCGCAAAAAAATAAAATTATAAAAATAATAAAATAAAACTAAAGTTAAATAAATAAAAAAAATCACAGAATGGTCCCAAATAGAGGGGCACAAGTTTAGAAGACTAATCTGAAGACACTAAAAAAACTTGTTATTGAAGGAGGATTCATAAAATCGACCTCCTCTAGTAACTATATATATTTTTTTCTGGTGACGAGGGAACCTTGGCTAGCACACTCCACTACCCATGGTGAGCCCCGGGTTCGAGTTCCCCCATGGGAAGGGGATTCACCCTGCTACCGGGGTCCCATCCCCAGGAAACCTGGGCGACCCAGGGGGCCCAAACCAAGCCAAACACTCTATTGAGGAGTGAGCTAGCCAGGAAAAACCCTGGCCCTTGCCAACCACCATGAACCCCAACAAGGACAGGTGAACGTGGGAGAGGGGATTCGACCCAGGGTGCTAGTGGGACAAGCCCTCCAAGATCACCTTGTGCTAATCCCCTATCTATCTTGCTCAGTAGTTATTGTAACATATGACTTCCAAGCTACAGGAGAAATCAATAAAAAAACAGAACGGAACAAGCTAGTGACATCACTGAGGGGTTTATGATTTTATTTGATCTTTCATAGACCATAATATAGAGAGAATGCAAATAGCAAGTGACAAAAGATGGTACAAAATGACTTCATGGAGCTTGTAACACCAACCTTAGTTTTTATTGAGGGCTCTTGATTAACTACCCCTCTCATACTTAGTCCAAGAGTGCATACCGATATCCGGCGGTATATGTTCTGCTTTTACTAAAATAGTGCATTTTTACTGCATTTTATGTCAAATATTTTTCACAGAGAACATCATCTTTTAGGTTCATTTGTTTTCTTGAAAGTAATGATAGGTTCTAATTATTCATATTGTAACACTGGCATTTTGGGCTTACCTTATTTATATTTGTTTAATTTCATCAGGTGTGGGTACCCTCCGAAAAATGCTTCTTATTATGATTTGAGCTTTCACCCTCTGAGCAGCAACAGAGACTGCAAGCTTTACAAAAATGCTAGAAGCAGCAAGTGTTACAACTGTGATTCTTGCAAGCAAGTCTCTCAATTTGGCAGTTGAAAGCCATTATCTTTCCGGGTTACATATCAATTGACTTTATTTTTCTTTTACTCTACTTAGGGCTGGCGTGGCACAGTATATGAAGACAGAGTGGAGAGTGGTTGCAATCTTTAACGTGGTTCTGTTTGTCATTTTGGTAAGTCCTTTCCCCCAGAAAAATATTTTGCAGCCCTTACAAAACTCAATCTGTTATGATCATTGAAGAATTAGATCATTTGTAATTATTGTTGTTTTGTCTCATGCTACATGGTTTGAGAATCCTGAGCCTATGATCCATGAAAAAAAGATAGAACAATAGCACAATTAAGCAAAATCTTGACTGAGAATAAATTATAAACTCATGTCAAACCTCAAATTGCATGAAGATAAACATATACCTTCAAGGTTACCAGCTGCAAAACTCTTACTAAACAGAGCAGTAAAATAAAGAAAGCAAGAGCCAAACCTCTGATATATCATCCAGCTGTTTAAGGTTACAGTCAAATCTATAAGGGTTATACTCATTGTAGACATTTATTCTAGTTGCTAATGCTAGCAAATAGATATCGTATTTGATTGAATATATACTTCCCTCAGCATCATTTACGTCATAGACTTACTCAAACGTTGATGGATTTGTTTGTTTATAGAAAAGGCCAGTTGGGCTACCATCTGCAAGCAACAAAGCTAACATCACAGGGCCTTTAGCTCCTTCTTCAACAGTCAAAATGCCAGTGTTAAAAGTTATATCGGTCTTGACAGAGCCAGGACACACACAATTAATGCAGAGTCTAGGGTACTTCTCTGCGAGAATCCTTGTATAGGTGCTCATAGCTACTTTAGAAATCTTGTATGCAGATAAATTAGTTGGCCAGCCATTTTCTTCTAGCGTTTTCTCCTTGAAATCTCGTAGAAAGGACTGTAACAGTTCATCCAATCTCTCTTCCGTTTGTTCATCCACATTTCCCATTTGTTTTCTGATGATTTCACTGGGAATGTACTGCAAAAGCAATAGATCATTAAGCAAGAAACAGCATGTGAAAAACGCTTAAATATAAAGCTTATAATTCTAATTAGATTGGGACAGAAATATAGACCCAACACTAGCTTAGAACAGTATACCTTAACCAGAGTAGGGTTCATCTACATCTAAGATATTTGTAAGGACTGTATTAACAATAGATGAATTAATAGAAGAATAAATTAAACCACATTACTTCTAAATACCACCTAAAATGAAGTTAACACGTAGTTTTCCAATGTTTTAGAAAGTGTTAGGCACTTCTAAGTGCTGGGCATAGCGCCTAGTGCCTAGGCGGCATGTGGGTGCTTTTTAGCAGCGCAAGAGAGGATTTTGTTTTAAGATTCAAAATGTGTTTTAACCTGATCAGTTCTCTTCATCCATTATTATCTTAAGCACGCAACAAACTTTTTAGGCATGGTGAATTCACATAAGTAACCCATATTTACATAGGCGCTCTCCGGAATTAAGCTGACGGCCTAGGTACTGAGGCCTAGGCGGGCGCCTAGATGGTCGCCCAGACTGCTTTTTAAAGCAATGAGCTCCCCTAGTGATGTTGCATTACTGTTTAACCTGAGAATAACACTTCGCCCCAACATTTTGTATGATGTAAATTCTAAATCCTAGATAGCGATGACTTGTCAAAAATTCCGGTAAACATTTCAAGCCAAGTAAAGAACCATTATGTGCAGTTAACAAGAAGTCTTATAAAAGGAATCAAACAACTATGTATGATTGTATATTCTTACTTTTAGCTGTCCATAGGTAGAGGAAACATTCACTATATTAGGGGACTGTGCTAGCTGGAGAAAGGGCATTAGTGCGTCTGTTACACTCTTGACACCATAATAGTTTACATTCAAGCATTCCACTACCTTCTCATTTGTCTCTCGTGCTAATTCTCTTATCTCTATGGAGCTGGGTAAGCCATGTTCCTGTTTCTGCAAAAAGGGTATCATTGTTTTGTACTGCATTCATATGATATTAATAATAATATGATGCAGTAGACAAGAAAACAACAAACATCTAGTGAGAGGTCTCCAAGAGAATTGAAATATTGTAATTTTCTTCACACAATAAAAACAACAATCCTAGGCCGCGCTTTTTGCGCATCGCAAGCACCTTCGCAGGCTGTCTGCAAGACATAGCCTCATATATTTTTTGTTCTTTAACATTTCAAACAGATCTTTATAATTGATAACCTATATCCTAAGTAGCAAAATAAATCCTTTAGACCTATTTAGTAGCTCATTTGACGGCCCTCTAATCCTTGTTACTATTTTATTTTGCTTCGATATTAGTCTTGATTTAACTTTTTATTTGGAAAAATTATGAACTTTGCTAGTTGCTACTATGTTGGATGGAACTAAGACCTTATTTTGTGTTTGATACTAGATCTTTATATATCTTGACACATTTTTATGTAAAATTCATAAACATGTTCTTTTGGCTTGATTATCTATCTTAAAAAATTATGTGTGCAGTGTGCACCTCGCTTCACTTGGCCGCGCGCATTGCGCTGCGCCTTGCACATGTGCACGTAAAGGGACTTTGCGCCCCGCATTGTGCCTCACACATTGATAACACTGAATTCCCAACATGATCTATGGCTTATGATGTATAGTGTTGAGTTACTACTTACAATCATTTGGTCGAAAGCATCCCATTTTAATTTAACTAGACATATCTAATTGAAAACAGTTAGCTAACTACCTTGACATAAGAATGAAAACTTTTGGGCCCAAAAAAGTCACCATAGTCCATAGGAATCTGAAACAGCTAGTTATTCTGTTCTCAATTAGATTTACCTCTCTCATGGAGGCAATTATGTCCTGATAATCTACTTCTAGGCCATTAATCACTGCATTATTCACCTTCAGGAATAGCTAATTGAAAATTAATTCTACAGATAAATAGGACAACAATGAATTTTGTCTTTTCCAATCAATAAAAGGTTGTTCTTGATTTAACACAAATTACTAAAATATCAAGCTTCCCAAATTGGGTCTGACAAAATTTACCAGTGAAAAAACACTAGAAGGGTTAGCTACATCAAGCTGATGAAACAGAACATCAGAAAATCCGGAGCTTTTGAGCTTTTCAACAGCTTCAGTTCCCCTCTTTTCGTCTCTAGCTGTTAGTATAACCAAGACTCCTTGGGATGATAGCTGCCTGCAAATCTCCAAGCCAATTCCTTTGTTTGCTCCTGTTACTACTGCAATCCTGGAATCAAAATGAATAGTAGAAGTTAGCAGAACTTGAGTATTAGCAAATTGAGGATGAACACTGAGTCAGTGACTGTACCTGTTTGTGGATCTCTTGCTGATGGGCTCTTCTTCCATTTCTACTTCAAGTAATGGATGCTATCTTGAAACTAAATCTGCTCTAAATGGTGGTACTTCCCCTAATATGTAATGAAAACATTTAGTTTGTGGAAGAAAAGAAAAATTTTAGTTTGTTAAAGGAAAGAAAAGTAGAGTGAGGAAAGCCCCTTGTTTGAATGGGTCTTGCTCAAAATGAGATGTGAGAGAGACATCCAGTTTGTTAGATGTTTGGATTAGTATAGGGTGTGTTTGGTGGATTGCAACTGTAGTTGCAATGCAAATATCACTTGCATGCAACTGTCACTTGTATCTGCTCTTGCATGCGACTGTAGTTGCAATTGTTTGGTTCAATTTTAAAGTTTTATATCTTGTAGTTGCAATTGTTTGGTACTGCTTATACTTTTCGTATGCTTTTTTACTTTTAAAAAACTAAAAACAATTATTAGTTAATTTTATATATTTAAAATATTCATTTTATTCAACAAACAAAGTTTTTTACTTTTAGGTTTTATTTAAAATATTTTTTGGAAAAGGAATATAATTCAAAAAATTGTTAGATAAATAGTATTTTCTGAAAATTATTTTTCTAAAAATAAATATTTTCGAAAATATTAATTTTGGAAAAAATTATACTTATTTTTAAAAAATATTTTTGAGAATACAATATTATTTCAAAAATAATATTATTTCTGTATGATAATAACTTCCTATAAAGTAATAGTTTTTAGAAACTAATATTTTTTCTAAAATAATAATTTCTTCTCAAAATAATTTTTTCAAAAATAATAGTTTTCCAAAAAATTAATTTTTAAAAGTTAATATTATTTGAAAATAGTATTTTTAAAAAAATAAGATATTGTACGGAAAAAGTTATATTTTATAAAAACATTTTATGAAAAACAATATATTTTCTTACAAATAAGTTTTTGAAAATAATAGTCTTAGATTTTTTGAAAGTTTAAATAATGATTTTGAGATTTTAACTTTTTTTAATTAATTTGGGTTGGTTGCAACTAGGTTGCAAGTGCGAGTTACGCTCAAAATTGCGTAAGTCGGAAGTTGCAACTGAATGGTCATTTGTAATTGTAGGTTCAACTAGAACATCTAGTTGCAAGGAAACAACTAGTTGCAACTAGACAAAATGATATAGTTGCATGCAACTGCAGTTTCAGCCCCTCCAGTTGCAGTCTACTAAACGCACTCATAGTGTCACTTATGTATAGACTAGTAAAGGTGATGAAATTTAAATTAAAAATGAAATCAATATCTAATTGTTTAAAATTTTGATTAATTTGACTCCCAAGTTGCAGGACATATTGAAATGTGAGCTCTAGTGGAGTGACCCCACAGAGGCGTGACCACTTTAAAAAAAATTTCTTTTTCCATAGGCAATTGTTTTTGTTCTCATACATTTTCTCACTCTTCTAGGGGAAAACTATGTAATATTTTGCTATATTGCACCCATAGCCTTACATGTGCAAGAGAATCCCATATCCGACAACCATTAGCACTGAAACCAATGGTTGAGTTTAAAAGAGCTCTTGTACTAATTGTTGGGATTTGATCAGAGTATCAAAAAACCCATTATGACGAACAAAGAAAACAATCGTACAAACAATAAGATTTAATATGGTTCCACAATTTGCCCACATCCATTGGAGAGAGGGGAGAAATTTTGTATTATCTGAAATTTGAAAATGATTACAATATTTTTTGCGCTTGGGGATCTCTCACAAGAGTGACTCCTCGAATTGTAAATTTTGTTTGAAGTTTCTTCCTCTTCATCTAGATTTACATTGAATCTCTTTTGAGTTATTTGTAGACCTTTACTCTTACTTTGAGCTCATATAGGATTTACTTCTCTTGAATCAATTTAATTTTAGTCATTCAAATCATAATCCTTTTTCCATTTAGAATTGAATTCAATGTAAGGAATCTATAGGTCTGTCTGGTCGGTTTAACCGGCTAGCTGCTGCTTCCGCTTTCTTTTGCTTTTCCTGCTTGCCGCCTTTGCTGTTGCTTTTGTTGATAGGTTGCTGTCGCTTTCAAGCGAGTGCTGCACCTCTCATTTCTCAAGCAATTGAGCTACTTGATATCACTATCAATGTGCAACAAAACCCCTTCAAATTTGTGCCATTTACAACATTCAATTCCATTATACTTTTTTTTCCCCGCTCAAAGTCAAAATTCAATCTCATTCTACTATTCTAACTCTAGTTATTTAAATGCAAGTCATATTCAACAAATATAACTCTAAAATGTTTCTTGTTGCAGTCAGCGGTATACTCTGTTGCATGCTGTGCTCGGAGGAATGCTGCTAGGAGTAATTCTGATAAAGTTAGAGGCAGATAATCATTTGCTCTCTGATTCTCGTTGAAATGTGGTAAAGGATTACTGCTCAGATGAAAGCTCCCTGGAATGCTTAAGAAAGAAGTCGAAGATCTAAATTCTTCTAAAACGAGAGAGTGAAGGACAAATGATAGTGTCAGAGCTTTATGACAGTGATTGTAACTTGTTCTTGGTTGATAGAGTTGATAAAGACCTACGTTAGAAGCCTGTGTATGATACGCCATTTGATGTATTTAGCACGCTATATTCATGGCTTTTCAGTGAATTCCGATTGATTTGTTTCAGAGACTTATCAAAGTGAACAGTACAACAAGAACCTTCACACCCCAAAAAAATGGGGATATAATCGGATAATCAACATCCATGGGCCAATTTTGGCCGCAGTCAGGAACAAATCTACGTATTTGACTGTCAACATGAGGTTTATCTGAAGCATGTGCATACTTTCAGTTCTAGTACTTAAAAGCCTCAGTTTTGTCATGATCATTAAAGAATAGAAGATCATTGAGTTATTATTGTTGTTATATATGGTTTGAGAATTCAAGGGATTGTTTGGCAACTCGCTCACTAACTTGGATGAGGGCTTGTAATGTGTTCAGCAAAAACTTGTACAAAATTGGACTGATTTGTTTTTTTTTTAAAAGGTTCAAAAAAGAGGTCCTTAACTCGCTTACATCTAGAGCTTCTCTACCTTGGTTCAATCCTAGTGTGAAGTTGCCAAACGCACCTCAGTTGTCAACAAATCAAGAAAGTCACAAGCAATAGCAATTTTAACTGAAAATAAATCATACATTAATGTCAGATACATCAGCTGCAGCACTCAGACTGAAGACAAAAGAAAATAAAAAGAAAGAGAGAAAGCAAGAGCCAAATCTGTGATATATCATTCAACTGTTTAAGGTTACATTTAAACCCATAAAGAGATGCACTCATCTATGGACATCCATGCCCGTTGCTGTCCAATGTTTAGCAAACAGATCCCATATTTGATCGAATGTATAGTTTCCTCAGCATCATTAAGGTTACAGGCTCACTCAAAATGATGATGGATTTGTTTGCTCATAGAAAAGGCCAGTTGGGATACCATCAGGCAACAGAGCTAACATCACAGGGCCTTTAGCTCCTTCTTCAACTGACACGATACCGGTGTTAAAGTTTATATCGGTCTGGACAAAGCCAGGACGCACACAATTTATGCAGGATGTGGGATATTTCTCTGCGAGAATCCTGGTATATGTACTCACAGCTACTTTGGAAACTGTGTACGCCGATAAATTTGTTGGCCAGCCATTTTCTTCAAGCTTCTGTTCCTTGAATTCTTTTAGTGAGGACTGTCGTAGTTCATCCAATCTCTCCTGTTTGTTCATCCACAATAGCCATTTGTTTTCTGATGATTTCACCCGGGATATACTGCAAAAGAAACAGATCAGTAAAAAAGCAATGCGAAAACACAATGCCGAGTTTATAACTACATTCAGATTAGGACAGAAATGTATAGCTAACTTTACCTTTGATGACTAAATCTAAAACTAATATCCAATATTATTCTTACTCTCAGCTGTCCATAGGTAGAGGAAACATTCACTTTATTAGGTGACTGTGATAACTGGAGAAGGGGCATGAGTTCTTTACTTACTCTATTGACGCCATAATAGGTTACATTCAAGCATTCGACTGCCTTCTCAATTGTCTCTCGTGCTGATTCGCTTATCTTCATGGACCTGGGTATGCCGTCTTCCTGTTTCCATGAAAAAAAAAAGGAAATCATTGTTTTGTACAATAACATACATTTATACTGGCCTGTGTGTATTAGGAAAAAAAACACACGTACATTTGTGTACATGTTATTCTTAGTTTTGTTGATTACGGCCTGCGTTCAAATAACAGAATCAAAGTACTATTTGGCAATATTGAGGGCTGATTTTGACTAGAACTACAACTGGAGTGGATCCATTCCAAAACATCAGAAAATCCCCTATTTTTGAGCTTTTCAACAGCTTCAGTGCCTCTGCTCTCATCTCTAGCTGTTAATATAACCAAGACTCCTTGAGACGATAACTGCCTGCAAATCTCAAAGCCAATCCCTTTGTTTGCTCCTGTTACTACTGCAATCCTGGAATATAAATGAGTAAGAAACTTCGTACTTGAATACAAGAAATTGAGGATGATCAGTGGCTATACCTCTTTGTGCATCCCTGGCTGATGAGCTTCTTCATTTCTGGGTCAGGTGATGGATGCTGTGTTGAAAACTAGACTCTGTGTTAAATAAAGCTCTTATTTTACTTTGCTAAGGAAAGAAGATTGCAATAAGGAAAGCCAGTAGTTTGAATGAGTTTTGCTGAGGAGTAAGATGGGAGAGAGACGTGCAATTGTCAGGTGTTAGGGGGTAAAAAGAAACAAAAAAGTCCTATAGAGAGGATCCTCTATAGAAAATCATATATGGAGATACGAGATAAAGTCATACAATCCCCTATAAATCTTGATGTATATATCACTGATTATAAATAGTCACTATTGCCTTTCAGTGCATACTGTACTAATAGAGAATATATTGATAGACAATAATCATTGTACTAATAACTGATAATGATGTATAAATCAAGAATCATGTTAGGTCAGATGTCTTCATTCCTTATTTAGTTACATGATTCCCAAATGTGAGAATTAGGATTGTGAAGTATAATAAAGAGTAATGAATTTAAAATTTTAAAACTTTAGGATTAACTTTTAGACTTTTAATAGTTTACGGTTTTAGATTAATTTACTTTCTAATATTGTCTTTATTTAAACGTGAGGTCTAGGACAGAACCCAAAGATATCGTGTAATTCTTTGCTGCATTGCGCCACACAGGGTCCAAATACTTCGGACCGGGAGTGTTAATTCAGTGAGCTGTCACAAATGCTAAACAACCAACTGGCTCTTGTTTTCCGGGTTCGGGGTGTGCGGGGATGATTTAAATTTTTTTTACCCAAAAAAAAAAAAAAAAAAACAAAACAAAAAAACGAATTTTTTTTTGAGGTATCTTACAAAACCCTGAAATTAAATTTTTTTTCATGGGCCCTCAACATGTAATTGGCAAATAACTAAAATCTCTTTGGGAGGGGGAAAACACTAATTTAGTCATTTTCCATTCACAAGCAATGTACCCCCCTGCCCAGCCGAGGGTTTTCTCCCAACTAAAATATCCTTGATATGTTATCATAGTTGTTTTGTCTCATGCTACAAGGTTTGAGAACCTCGAGTCTATCATCCACACATAAGGAGTCCGAGGCAATAGCAAATTTTGACTGAAAATACACACTAATATCATCATCAGATCTCTGACCAAAGACAACAGAAAATGAAACAAAGCAAGATTGCAAGAACCAAATCTATGATATATCATTCAGCTGTTTAAGATTGCAGTTTCCACCCATAAGAGTTACACTCATTGTAGATATTTACAGTATTTTCTGTCCAACTTTAGCAAATACATATCATGGTTTAATATATGTATTACAATGTTCAATAGTTACATACTTACTCAAATGTTGATAAATTTGTTTGCTGATAGAAAAGGCCAGTGGGGCTCCCAACTGCAGGCAACAAAGCTAACTTCACAGGGCCTTTCGCTCCTTCTTCGACACTCAGAATACCACTATTGAAGTTTATATCTGTCTTCACAAATCCAGGACAAACGCAATTAATGCGGACTTTGGGATGTTTCTCTGCAAGAACCCTCGTGTAGGTGCTCACAGCTGCTTTCGAAACTATGTATGCTGATAGAGTAGTCGGCCAGCCATTTTCTTCAAGCTTTTGCTCCTTGAGATCTTTTAGGAAGGAATGCAACAGTTCATCCAGTCTCTCTTCTGTTTGTTCGTCGACAGTACCCATTTGTTTTCTGATGATTTCACTCGGGATATTCTGTAAACAAGAAATAACATGAAAAACACTCAGTTGCGACAAACATGGCGGAAAAACAGACCACAAACCGATAATAAAAGAACGAAAATAACCAGAGAAACAATCACGGAGATACAGTGATTAACCAGGTTCGCCAATCCTAACGGATACAGTTATGGATATTTCCTCAAATACAAATACAGTTTAGCACCCCTACCCTTTGCCCATCCGAATTGGACATTCAAAGCCTACCTAAAAAGGGAAAAATTTTGACAACGATTTTGAAGCCGATTTTGAGGCCCAAAACGATGAAACTTTGTGAATCCGACGGATAACAATGGTTGCCTGTGGCAAACCCATTGATCTTGACAATCTTTTGAGAGCTTCAAACCGACTAGTCTTTCACACGATTCGAACAAGTTTGACTTTGCCGGGTTTGACCCTTATAGGCTTGAACGGATCCATGTATGCTAGAGCTGTCTCTACAGATGCATCATAATCTGATAATCGTCCAAAGTTAAGGGGGGTTTTCTGAAGTTCAGCCTTAATATGATGCAGTCAGAAATAAGGACATGCTCAGATTGTTGAGATAATTGGTTGCGGACAAAAAACAGCCACCAGAAGCCTGTCAACAAGAGAGGGGGGCAAAGAGGAGGAGAAGAAGAATTGGAACTATATAACAAAGATTTACTCGATAATCACAGGAGTCTTCAAGTATTAGATAGAAGACCCTGAATATGTAAAAGAAAGGAGCTATTTCTATTTAGATCAGGGCAAGAATCAAAATGGCAAATGTAATAGTGGAAATGGGAAGAACAATTCAAATCATACTACCGGAATAATCACCAAAATGTGAAGTAATTCCATAGACAGAAAGTTCTGAAGCATCAAAGTAGATGGATGTCCATAATATCTAGGCTCAGAAAATTTGCTCCGATACCATGACAAAAGAGATAAACTAATGCATTTTTATAATTTCTTTGAAGGTACAGATGAAGGCCTACTTATACAAACAGGATCAGTTTATTATAGAAATACCCTCCAATCAAATCCTTCAATCAAGCTCAGTTATATGATCAGGTCATAATTAGTGGCTAAATAGCACTTAAATACCTTATAGTTTCACTCCTATAGCACTTATATTCCTTCAGTTGTATTTTGTAGCATTTATATACTCGAGTTGTTCAAAATTGGCACATTAATACCCTTTGTTATGCAAATATGAAAATTTTCATTCGAAGTTCCCATATAACATTCATATGTTAATTTTAGAGCTATTTAACCATTAATATTTGTTAAAATACTATTAAACCTACCCAAATTCTAATTTAAATGTATCCTTATTTGAAATATTTAGTAATGAATTCAACAAACTTAATAGACATAAAGTCATAAAATTAGCATATGAATGCTATATAGGAACTTTCAGATAAAATTTTTCACGCTTACAAACAGAGGGTATTAATGTGCTAATTTTGAACAACTCGGTATATAAATGCTACAAAATACAAATGAGGATATATAAGTGCTAAAGGAGTGAAACTATAACCTATTTAAGTGCTATTTAGCCTGAATTAGTGGTATAATGAATACATTATACTCATTATTCCTTATAAACTCATCTATAAGACTATAACATTACCCTTTTTAGAGACACTACAACAAAAGTTGTATTTATCCACACTTATTTTATGACCCATATAAAAGTGTCATTTTATTTGCAAAAGATTAAACAATAGTGACACAAATAAAAGTGTGGCAAATCACGACACATATTTGTGTCATTAGATATACAATTAAATATAATTGAAATAGGCTAATAGTCCAACATGGATTGTGAGAATATCTATTAATGGGTTTAAATAATAAATATTAGATTTTAATTATAATCATGATTAAACATTTATGATAGTGTATAAGCTAAAAAGCTCCATAGTTAATTGTACTTTGGTGAGAGTAATCCTAGGATGGCTGACCTTCTGGGAAGTTATAGTGTTGAATGATAATACTCCTTATATTTTTAATGGTATAGACACAACTATGTGTCACCACTCTTGACACATATATGTGTCACGAGTTTTGTGACACTTGTATGTGTCACAATGCTCGACATATATATGTGTTGTGACTTTGTGACACATTCGCACATGTGTAGAAAGACGCTCTCCACACATGCTCTAACCACACTTTTATTATGTGTCGCGTAGAGACAAAAAATGTATCATAATTTACAATCTTTGTTGTAGTGAGTCTGGCATTGGTAAGCATAAACTTAAGAACAAGTCTATCAAGATACGACATAAGAATCTAACAGCTAGTTAGTTCTTACCTTAAGCTGTCCAAGGGTAGAGGAAACAATCACAATATTCGGTGAATCTGCTAGCTCGAGAAGGGGCAGGAGCGCTTCAGTTACTCTCTTGACGCCATAATAGTTTGCGTTCAAGCATTCTAACGCCTTCTCATAGGTCACTCGTGCTAATTCTGCGAATATCTTATTTGCCCTTGATTCCCCATCTTTCTGTTTCATGTGAAAAATAAGGAAATCATACAACCATACATAAATATTGATCTCAGTTTGTGTTCAAGACATATGTCTGGTGAGTTTTATTGTAAAATCATACGGTTAACATTGAGTTACTGCTCACATTCACTTGGTTGAAAGTGAGGGTTAATTGTGGATAGACCCCTTGTACTATCACCCAATTGTGAATATACCCATTGTAGTCTATTGTTGCAGATAGACCCTCTGAGAGTTTTTTTTTTTTGGGTGTGTGTGGCTCTTTTACCCTCATGAGGTCCATTATCCAAGAAAAAAAAATTCTCTCTCTCTCAGGGTAAGAGAGTCAAAAGAATTTCGCCTAGGGTTTATCTGCAGCAATAAAACTACAGGGCATCTATCCGCAATTGGGCGATAGTACAAAAGGTCTATCTGCAATTAACCCTTTTATTTAACTAGACATTTCCAAGCAAAATCAGTCAAGGAGTTATTTTACATATGAATAGAGCACTATTAGGCCCAAAAAGGGTAAATTTTACTTAACCCCCAATAAGCTTGGTCGTTTAACACTTAACCATAAAAAATTTTGGAACTCTTTTAAATCCCCAATAACTTTAGAAATTCCAGAGAACCTCTAAAACATTATGAATTTTTATGTTTATAAGTGATAACTCAAAATATGGCTGACTCCGTTATGGAGGTTAAATGAAAAAATATATATATTTTGGGTGTTTTCTGGAACACCCAAAGTTACTGGGAGTTTAGTGAGACTTTCGCAATTTTAGGGTTAAATATCAAACACCAAACTTATTGGGGTTTAGTGAAATTTACACTCCCAAAAATGCAAACTATCTTGTAAGAATCTCAAAATGCTTAGAAGAATTATAAAATTCTATAATTGAACTATTTGCTACAGGGTATTCACTACCACTCTTGATTAGATTTTTACCTCTTTCAATGAAGCAATATCCTGAGGATTTACTTCTAGGCCAGTAACCCCTGCATTATTCACCTGAAAGAGTATTCAATTGAAAATTCAATTCTAGAGAAAAAACCAGACAACAATGACATTTATAAGCCAAAAACATAAGGTTGATCTTGATTTAAGACAGACTAAACACACTGCGGGCAGCCTAGATGGTTGGGAGGTTTCAATATGGCTCCCACGGTCTTGGGTTTGATTCGCGGTTGGGTTATCAAAAAAAAAAAGAAAAACTGTACCAAAATATCAAGCTTCCCAAATTGGGTCTTGACAAAATTTGTCAGAGAAGAAGCACTAGAAGGGTCAGCTACATCAAGCTTATGAAACAAAACATCAGAAAGTCCAGAGCTTTTGAGCTTTTCAACAGCTTCAGTGCCCCTGCTCTCATCTCTAGCTGTTAATATAACCAAGACTCCTTGAGATGATAGCTGCCTACAAATCTCCAACCCAATTCCTTTGTTGGCTCCTGTTACTACTGCAACCCTGGAAGAAGAATGAATCAGGAATAAGTTACGAGAATTTTGAGTGCAAGCAAACTGGGGATGAGCACAGTGGATTTACTTCTTTGTTGATCCCTTGCTGATGGGCTCCTCCATTTCTAGCTCAATTGATGGATGCTGTGTCGAAAACTAGGCTCTGCAGATAATCGTGGTGGTAGTTCACTTGATAAATAATTAGAAATTTACTTTGTTGAAGATACATTCAATGGTTCCCAAAATTTCACTGTCAACTGTTGTGTCCATGTCTCAAACCTCAAAATTGTCATTTTAATTTTGTGGTTTTCCTTTGATGCTAACAGATATTTTCTTCATTCGCCTTGAAAAGTAGAGGGTTTGGTTTCAATCTGCTCTACCATTATTGTAACGGACTAAGATGTTGTGTGGGTCCTGCCCAAATTAGGGCCCATACAAGGTAGGCCCAGAAATCCTATTTGAGATAAGATGTGTTTGGGCGTATTCGCAATTGTCTAGGAGTAGGAGGACTTCGGAATAATTTTCCTTTATTAACAAGTTCCTGTAATTGATTTATAGGAACAGAAACCGAGAGCAAGTTTTTTTGGGTGCGCGGATTTCGAGGTAGGAGAGAGAAAAATAGAGGAAGAGAAAAAGTTAATTTTCGTATTATTCGTTTGTCCGATTGCAGTGATTCAAACACCGTTTTCTTCAGAACGGCAATGCCGTCTAGAGTACAGTGTTAATTTCTTTGTGGGTGTTGAAGATTTAAGTTGAGATGGGTTTTAGGGTTTTGGTGTCCTGGAGGTGACACCGTATTTTCTCTTGTGATTTAATCCTCAAGTTTGGGTGTAGCTTTGAGCAATTATACTCTTAATTCATAGTGAAAGCCCCGTAGATGTAGGCACGATTTGCCGAACCACTTTAATCTTGGTGTTTACTTGCATGTGATATTCTTATTGGTGTCGTTATTTGTTTCTTGTGTTTAATTCTACAGATTAACCTCCATAAAAAATTCCTAATATATGGTATCAGAGTCATGGTTCAAGGCGTGTCTTGGGATGGATAAAATTGAGAGTTTCAGCTCAATGATAAAATTGGATGGTTCCAATTAGCGAGTATGGAAGTCCAAGATGGAAGATATTATCTATTGCAAGGATTTACATGATCCTATTGAAGGAGATGAAGCTAATGTAGAAAAGATGTCCGATAACGATAAATGAGATCTGCGTTTGTTCAAGAAAGTTATAATTTTTAGTTTTTCGATTTTCATTGTAACGGTCTTATAAAAAGACTTAGTTTTAGTTTTTTTTTGAATTCATTTGTAATCTCATAAAGCTTTAACGAGTTCACAATCAATGAGAATCGAAGAAACAACTTTCGAGGCTAAATGTGAAGGTTGTTAAATTGTATCCTTCGTTGATTGTCAGAGAAAATCCTCGAATTGCGGTCTCCGGAAAGTCATTACGTCGTGACTTTCATTGTTCGTATTAAATGAGGATTGACTATCTGTAGTGATTTTTAGACAGCCTACACAGAGGTGTATTGTTAACATGACAGTAAGGAATTGTTTTGTCACTGTTCAGAGGTGTATTGTTAACATGACAGTGATGATGTATTTGGGGTCAAGCAGAGGTGTGTTGTTAACTTGATGACTCTTTGGGGATTTTGATTGGAGTTTGGATCAGGAAGATCGATATTTCTGGTTCAGAGGTGGAAACTTAAACATGACCAGGATTTCTGTGGGGATATAAGATTGGTCAGGATCAAGGGTAGTATTTCTTAAGAAACTTTCCATTGATCGGTGTCATGAGCCTATTGCCATTTTGGTCAATTAGGTGGTACGCTCCATTTGAGTAGACTGTCTCTACCACCAATGGTCCTTCACATTTGGGTTGGAATTTACCTTTAGTCTTGTGAGTCATGACCATGGGTCGACGAACGGCTAAGACCAAGTCGCCTTCTTTGAAGGATCGCTCTCTGACTTTCCTATTGAAGGCTCTCGAAATCCGTGACTGGTAGATCTCGATTCTTTGCTGAGCTTAAAGTCTCAGCTCGTCTAACGCTTCTAGTTCTTGGAGGCACTTTTGGTGATGCTCTTCGGTTGTCATCTTCTCGGCAACGGCGATTCTTAATGACGGTACCTGAACTGCGAGGGGTATCACGGCTTCGCATCCGTAGATCAAGGAAAATGGTGTTGAGCCGGTGGGAGTGCGAACTGTTGTTCGATAAGCCCATAAATACTCTCCAAGTTTCTAGTCCCAATCTCGTTTGTTGGAGGCGACGAACTTCTTCAGAAGTTTGATGATGGTTTTGTTGAAAGCTTCAGCTAGACCATTAGCAGCTGGGTTGTATGGCGTAGAAGCCACGTCTTGGATTCTGAACTTGTTGCAGAATTTGAAGAACGGTCGACTGATGAATTGCAGACCATTGTCGTGAATGATTCATCTAGGAATGCCGAATCAGTAAATCACGTGATGTCTCAAGAATCTGATTACTTGAGATGTTTTGACTTCTCTGAGGGGGACAGTTTCGACCCATTTGGAGAAGTAATCTGTGATAGCAAGGATAAATCGATGATCTTTGGCAGACGGTGGGCTAATCAGCCTAACGATGTCCATGCCCCAACCTTCAAACGGCCATGAGGCGACGGTCGGATGCAATTCCTCCGGAGGTTGATGTAGGAAATTAGCATGGATTTGACATGCATAACATCGTTTAGCATATGCGACTGCATCTGCTATCATTGTCGGCCAGTAGTAACCTAAGCTTACCTAAGTCGGTCCCGGTTAGGGGCCGGTTGATCACCCACATGTACCATCGTGGACCTCCTTTAATGCCTCTCGAGCTTCACTTGGTGATAAGCATCGGAGCAAGATATCGTCGAAAGATCGTCGGTACAAGGTTTGTGTGGCAAATCGTAGAAAAGCGCGGCCCTTCTTTGAATAGAGATCGCCTACTCGAATTGTCCGGTAGAATCTCATGTAAGACGTAGTCAATAATTGAAACCGCCAATCATTACCTTCAAGTGAGTTGGCATAACACGAACTTCGTTGACTTCTAGAATATGCCCGGAGCATAGGTGATGGCTAGCCACCGTGATGCACCTAGTGGACTTTGGTGCCAAGGCAAGTGTGGTGCGAGGGATGCCAAAGCATCTGCATGGGTGTTCTCAAGGCGAAGCACGAGTTGATGTAGAAACCTTCAATGATTGAGCGAGCTTTGTCGCCACTTTGTGGTATGGTATGAGGTCTTCGATGAATCTCATATTCTCCTTTGATTTGATTCACAATTAGCTTGGAGTCACCATGGGCTTCAAGATATTTGATGCCTATATCTTGAGCGAGTTGTAGGCCGATTATAAGGGCATTATACTCGGCTACGTTATTGGAACATGGTTCGGTCAATGAGTAGGCCCGAGGAAGAACATGTCCACGGGGGTCGATTAGTACTACCCCCACTCCTGCAATGATCGCACCTTTATGGTTTCGCCTTGATGCGCCGTCAAAGTATAATTGCCATATCTGGTGGTTCGAGACAGTGTTTGACTCAAAGACTTCATCTGGGATGTCTTCATAGAGTTTAGAAGACTCTGGAATAGGGTGTTCTGCTAAAAAGTCAGCAATTGCTTGGCCTTTGACTGCTTTCTGAGGTACGAACATCATGTCGTATTGTGAGAGCAGTATCACCCATTTGGCTAACCTGGAGTTTAGTGATCCGGGTTTTGTCATGAGTATCCGTAGAGGATTAACTCTTGAAATGACGTGGATAGATTGGCCAGTGAGGTAGTGCCGCATCTTCTGAATTGCGAAGACCAACGCCAGACATTCCTTCTCGACTGGATTGTATCGATGCTCGGCGCCAATCATTGTCCGATTGAGGTAGTAAATGGCTTGTTCATGGCCATTGTCATCCTTCTGAGCAAGGAGTGCTCCAAGAGAATGATCCATTGCTCTGACATAAACCAGGAATGGTTTCCCTGATACTGGTGCAGCTAGAACCGGCGGCTTCATGAGATAACCTTTGATTTCGTTGAAAGCTTCTTGGCAGGCGTCATCCCAAACGAATGAAACACCTTTCTTCATGAGTCTTTGAAACGGTTGACATTTCCCAGACCAGTTGGCGATAAACCTTCGGATGTAAGCTAATCGTCCTTGTAAGCCTCTTAGTTCTTTAAGGTTTCTCGGAGGTGGCATCTCTTGGATGGCTTTCACCTTCTCAGGGTCAACATGTATTCCCTTTGATGTTATGATAAATCCTAGGAATTTGCCTGATGATACCCCCAGAAAGGATTTAGTCAGATTCATCTTGAGTTGATGCTTCCGCATGATTTCGAATACCGTCCTCAAGTCATTGACGTGGTTTTGCGTGTGATGACTTTTGATTGCAAGGTCGTCAACATAGCATTCAACCGTTTTGTATAGGTGTTCATGAAAGATCATGTTCATTGCGCGTTGATAAGTGGCGCCAGATTCTTCGCCGAAGGGCATTACCGTGTAGCAAAATACTCCTAAGGGTGTTTTGAAGGCCGTGTGTTTTTTATCATCCGGATGCATCTTAATTTGATTGTACCCAGAGAATCCATTCATAAAAGATATCCTCTCAAACCCACACGTGTTGTCGACCATGACGTCCGTGATAGGGAGAGGAAATTCGTTCTTTGGATAGGCGAGGTTGAGATCTCGGAAATCGATGCAGATTCGGATCTTGCCACTCTTTTTCATCACCACCACAATATTGGCTAGCCAATCGGGGTGTTGTTCTTCACGGATGAATCTGCACTCGATGAGTTTGCGGATTTCCTTCTCAATTTGTTCCATCAACTCAGGACGAAAACGTTGTTGCTGTTGCTTGATTGGCTTGACGTTAGGGTCGATATCAAGGCGGTGCACAACAACGTTGGGGTCTAGACCTGGCATGTCTTCGTAACTCCAAGCGAAGACATCGATGTATTCTCGAAGGAGAAACATAAGTTCTTCCTTTTCAACAGATGATAGACTTTCGCTGATGAAGATAGGTTTAGGGTTGATTTCATCGCCTATGTTGATTTGAACCGCTTTGTCTTCGGTGGGTGGTTCTCTGGCTTCAAAACGCGATTCCCATTGCTTTTCAAGCTGTTGTGCCCATGCATCGTCTTCAGGATCTTCAAACACTTTGGATTCATCAAGATCCATGGTTAGGTCGTATGAGACCATGTTGGTTGTGAACAAGGCTCCAAGGCTGATGTCAGAGTCCCAATTGGACGTATCTGAAGAGCTGCTTAGAAAATCATCAGATGCTGGTCTAGTTTGTGAGGCTTCGGGAGAGATGTAGCCGAGTCCGTGCTTGGTTCGATTGTAATAATCGAAGATTTCACCTTCTAGCATAAAGGGGATCAAAGGAACTCGTAGTTCTCTATTGAAATTCAACCCTTGTTTTGCAGTGAGGCTGTATCCCATTTTTACCATGATCTGTTGAGACTGCTGGCTGTACCGAGAGAATTCCGGTGTTGCCTTAGCTTCTCCGTCGGAGTTTGACAAGCAACGTTGTGTCTCAACTTTTCCAAAGATGATTGTGTCCAAATCATTCCGTTTGGGTAGAACCAAGAAGGTGGCGCCTTTTGAGTTGTCAAGCTGCTTAAGAGCGGAGTACGACTCGTTTATCGGCATATGCAATGCTGGTTCAGAAGCCAATTTGGCCATCAGAGCTTCGACTCTTGAGTCCTCGGACTCAGAGTCTAAAGCGTAATCGTAAGTAAACTCTTCTTCATTAAAGATCCAATCGCCCTGATTTTCGGTGGATTGGTCGATATAGAGGTCCTCTAGGATAATTACAAGTGGATCTATCTCCTAGATTGAATCATCAATGGGATCTAGTTCAACATCTGCTTCATTACCACTATCCTCGTCATTGGGAAGGACAATCTTGATTGTGTGATTTTCATCATACAAAAGAGAGTCGGTGAAGTAATTCTCCACCCCCTTGAAAGGATGCTTTTCAGCTTCGACTCTCTGTTGAACCTCCTGTTCATCAATGTATTTGAAATATTAATGAAGTGTTGAAGGAATAAGCTTGTTGGAGTGAATCCAAGGTCGTCCGAGCAGTAAGTTGTAAGGTGTTTCGACGTCGATGACATAGCCAGTCACTTCCGTCTTTAAATTTCCGATCTGACACTTAAGTCGGATCTTCCCAAGAGATCGGCTGCTGCTGGAGTTGAAGCCGAGTATGGTCGCAGGAGTCTTTGAGAGCTTATGAAAGGGAATTCCCAGAAAGCTCAAGAGTCTTCGCGGGATTATGCTCAAGGCGGAGCCCGGGTCAATGTGAATCCTTTCGACCCTTGACGACCCTATGTACCCGGTATAGTAGAGGGATCGGTTGTGATGATGATCCTTAACAAGCATGTCCTCCGGAGTGAAGGTAATATAAGGCGTCTGCTGTCGGCATTGATAGCATTGCTTAAGTCCTTCGTCTTGAGAAGGTTCGATCAAGTGGGCGAGGAATGTCTCGCTGTTGTTCAGGGCTTCTTTCAAAGCTTCTCTTATATCCTTTGACAAACGTAATAGCTCATACAAAGTGATACGAGCTGGAATGTTGGAAAGCTGGGTCATGATGTCGTATTTGAAGGGGGCCTTAGGGTCGCTCAAAGGACGTTGTAAGGCTTTATCAAACCGAGTCTCCTTTTGCTTGATTAGTTCGGGTTGTTTCGATTCCGGTTGATCGTAATCCCTTAGGTAACCTTTTCCGGATCTCATCCCTGTCAAGGCCACTTTTTCTCCCTCTGAGTCGGTGAGTGAAGTAACATGCATAGATTTTTCTCCAATAATTACGGAGATGGTATTGCAAGTCTTCCTCTTAGATTTGGACTTTGGAAGGGTCCAGTCTTCATCTTGAAGGAGGTCAGGATATACCCACATTATTTCCCCCCGCGCAGTGGTGAGAGGAACCAAGCCTTGGCTTTGCTAATTTTGGCGGTCATAGTTTACCACCTCCATCCTTGCAGTAGGAATGGGAACAACATCATTTTGGGTTTGAATCTCTAGCATGGAGCCGAACTGAAGTGTCACCATATTGGCAGGACCTTCTTCTCGCCAGCTTGAGCTTGAGAATCCCCGATTTGACGAATGTCTCGATCTTATCCTTGAGAATGTAGCAGCTTCTTCATCGGATGCCCTAACATCCCGTGATGTGAGACAAGGGTCGTTGGTCTTTCCGACTTCTTCTGGGCGAGCTTCCGGGAGTTTCAACATTCCTTTGTTGAGGACATGGAAGATGGCGACTACATGTTCATCTTTGAACGAGTAATTTCGCTGGTAGTTCTTCCTGGGTTCTCTTTGCTGGTTGTTATTGGAACCTTGGATTCCGACTGCGAAAGTTTCCTTGGCCTTCGATTGTGATGTTTGCCCCTGCTTGCCCTTGTTGCCCTTGAAGTTAGCACGGGCCTCAAACTTGTTGAACTGCTCCGATGACTTTTCAGCTATCTCGGCTTGTTCCATTAAATCCTTCCAAGTGTGGGCAGTGACGGCGCCCATGTGAGCTTCAATTTTCGACATAAAGTTGTGTCAGCAAGTTTGAAGCAGCATTGGTAGTGGCATATCTCGACATCGCAATGTCAAGTTGCGGTACCTCTCGATGTATTCTCTGACCATCTCACTCCCGCTTTATTTCTCAAAAAGGAGTTTGGCCATAGTAATATCAGACTGTTCCTCGTGGAATTGCGAGAGGAATTTAGATTCCAAATCCGCCTAAGATCTGATTGAACCTTCGGGTAAGTTCTGAAACCAATCAAAGGCTACCCCCTGAAGGGTACCTATAAAGAGACATGCCTTAATGGTATCGTTACCCACTACGTTCCCAGTCTGTTGATGGAAGTAGTAGATATGCTGGTTCGGAGATCCTTTACCATCAAACGCATGTAGCGTAGGCGACTTGAACTTCATAGGGTAGAGAACCATATCCCACTCAACGGGATAAGGTCGGATAATCCCCACTTTTTTGAGTTCTGTTCGCTGAGAAAGAACGTTGAGCTATTTTTGAATGTCTTCCAAGACTTTTGCTTCCTTACTTGGCTTTGTGATTATCATCGCTTCTGACCTCGCTTGCTCGGAATTCGCGTCACTTTGGTGCTCTAGATCTTCCTCTGGAGGTCTTTCGCTAATTGGTTTCTTTCCTTTGGAAGAGCTTGCCTGAGGATTTAACAAGAGTTGCTCAACCATCCTCTCTAGACGTTCGATTCGATCGTCTGCCTCTTTCTTTTGGATCGCCATTTGATTCAGGAGTGTAGGCATCAAAAATTGCTGAAGAACCTCAAATATGACTAAATCATGAGAAGATCGAAGAACAACGTCGTCGAAATCTCAAGAAGTCAACACATGGGGAGATTGTGTCTCACTACAGTGCGAGACACTTGTTTGTGTCTCGCCACGAAGCGAGACACTTGATGTGTCTCGCTATTAGCGAGACACTTGATGTGTCTCGCTATTAGCGAGACACTTGATGTGTCTCGCTATTAGCGAGACACTTGTTTGTGTCTCGCCACGAAGCGAGACACTTGATGTGTCTCGCTATAGGCGAGGCATTTACTTGTGTCTCGCTAATCGGCGACACCCGTAATACTTGGAACGAGCTCTTGAAGGGTCTAAATCAATGCCGATGGGGCCCACTTGACTTTATCAATGCAGAGACGCTCGTGACACGCATAGCGTTACACGCAAGATGCCCACCAGGCGTAATTCTAGGCATTTAGTCGTGCCAGGAAACCGCTACAAAGAAATGAAGGACGGCATCGCCGCCACCGAGGCAGCCTACCGCCGCCGCCAAATAGGCCGCCATAATCGCCGCCAGCGAGTTTAGGCTTAGCGCCGAGGCAGCCGAGCCGCTGCTTAATCGCAAAATTCTCGCACTTATGACACTTGTGTTTCAAGAGGGCACGCTTCCCAAAGACTATAAATACCCTCCTATCCACTTGGGTCGGCCATCGAAGGGAAAAATCGAAATCCAAGCTTCCTGAGTTCAAGAACACGATCCACGCCGAGATTCCTCGAGTTTAAGCCTTGACTTATTCTTGAGAAGAGTAGATATCTTACTTTGCTAAGATATTTGCTTAAGTTCTTGTTTCCTTTACGAAGCATCAACTAAACCCCGCCGATTCGACGATCACACGCATGGTCCACGGACACGCGTCCCCAAGACGTGCAAAGTCCCACAAAACAGAGATCTACACTTGTAGTGTCTCTTGTTCGAGTTTGTGAGAGAGTTATTTAATTTTCATTGTAATCGAGAACCAAAAGTGTAATTTTCTCTAGTTTTACAATGGAATCAACTTTCGACCCAAACACGATGGTACCATAGGGGAGCCAACGGTCTCGAGCCGAGATCGTTGTGTCGCAGCCTTGCAAAGAATCAGCCGACCTCATGGTTGATAGGCTAGACTACTTCTTCGATCAAGCCAAATTAAGAGTATCTCCTCTTCCACATCGAAGTCCTCCTCACCCGCAAACATCGGAGGATGTCATCTCTTAAGAGGGAGGTTCGTTTGTTCGGCTAAGCATGGTGCGATTTTAACAAGATCTCAACTAATCGACGAAGAGAGCTCGCCAAAGACGACGCCAAAAGATGGCTCCGGTCACCGCCAAGGCTCGAGTCAACGGATGGAGTTCACTATCGAACTCACGGATCAAAGGCATCAACAAACCGCAATCTCTCAATCCACAAGACTCCTCCCAAGG
This sequence comes from Asparagus setaceus, assembly GCA_012295165.1. Lineage (NCBI taxonomy): Eukaryota > Viridiplantae > Streptophyta > Magnoliopsida > Asparagales > Asparagaceae > Asparagus > Asparagus setaceus. The sequence goes on along the minus strand of CM022708.1, from coordinate 36,716,470 downwards.
AAGAATGGGTTCTCGCCAAAAGGGCCCGATTGACAGGAAGGAGCGCGCCAAAACGCTGCACGCTTTGCTCGAGCATCGCATCGTTGTTCGCAAAGGCATAAGAATCAAAAGCAACCCAAAGAACGGCTCAAAATCGCCAAGCATGGATCCCGGTCGACATCAAAATCGGCTCAAGAGTTTGTCTCGCCATCAAGCCACCGAGAAGGTAAATCGCCGGATTAGCACATTTTAAATACATTTTTATACCCTTATTACCTATGTTATATGAATAAACGATATTACTAATAATCATTTTATCTTATTTTGCGGTTAATAAAGAAATAATGAATAAAAGCCCAAATGACTCAAATTCTCTCAATTTCTACCAATATTTGAAGCCCAAATCAAGACAAACCAAGGCCCAAGATACCAATTTGATCCAAGAGAAATTCGTGAAGAAAAATCAAGAAAAGACAAATTGGTTGGGAACCAATCGGTTGACTAATCGGTTAGCTAACCGGTTGAATCAACGTTATAACTGACGCCAACCGACGGTTCCAACCGATTTCAGATTAATGGTGGATTTCTCTTCCTTTTTGGCTAGGTTTGATCCAATGGTTCACATCAACTCCGTTGGGCTATAAATAGGGTGAAGGTGAGTGTTTTGAGTGTGAAATATTTTGTAAAACTCCATTTGGAGAGGAGGGTTACTCTTAATTGAGGAGACCTTCCAAAATTGTAACTTTGTTACACAATAAATGAAATTTTTCACCTTTCATTTCCTTTCTCTTCTTCTAATCCAAGGACCAAAAGGAGGATTAGATTAAGATCGAGAGTTGTTGGTTTCTATTTTATTTCTTTTTCATTTTCTTTCTTGTTCATTTATTGCTTTGTAGCTTAGATTTACTTTCATGCAATTTAATTTCTTGCAATTTACTTTCTTGCAATTTACTTTCATGCAATTTAATTCCATGCAATTTACTTTCATGCAATGTATTTAATTTTGTATTTACTTTCTAGAATAGATTTTCCTTTTCTTTAATTCACCTTGAGGCTAGAACCCTCTAGGAAATTACCCTTTTCTAAGTGTGGAGCCAATATTTGTGGGATCCCTAGAGATTGTTTGAAACTAGCTAACAAATCCAACTCATTCTCATGAGATTGAGATAAGCTAAGTGGATCTACTCTAGATTCCTCATATCTTTAATTAATCCTCCATACTTTACCTTCTTTATTTTCCACTTATCCTTGTTTTCCATTTGTTGCTATTTTCCTTTATTCTTGATTTTGATTTTCCTTTACTCTCATCTCTCTCTCAATCTTGTTTTCTTTTATTTTGTACTTATTTTCTCATAATCTCATTTTCCCTCCATGTGCATATAATCTCAAACCTAGTTTTGTTATTATGTGCATATAACCACCACCACACTCTCAACTTTATTTTTCTCCTCCTTTGCACATAATCCACAATCCACTCTCTTTAACCTCTCCACATCCACATTCACCATTTTCTCATTTTCATTATATTTGAATAAACTCCTAATTGTCGCGCATAATTTGAGAACCAAAACTTGAGCAAAACTCTCCCTACTTTCCCGTTCCTCGTGAGATCGATAATCTTTTATACTATAACTTGATAAAGGTTGTATACTTGCAACTAAGGTAATCACTCAAAATTACCCATCAAGTTTTTGCCGGTCTTGGAACGGTGCATAAGTAGGATTTTCATTAAGTTTGGTTTTTATTTTGTGTGTTTTCTTTTGTGTAGGAACTTGGAGCTTGAAGATCAAGAGTTGAAGATTCAAGATGGAAGAATTGCCTCCAACGAGGCTTTGCATTGCTTTTGCGTGGGTAACTTCTCCATCTAGTATTTTCAATTCCACCCTTTAGATAGTTCATATACATTAGAGACAATTAGGATAAAAAATATAAAACTAAAAATAAAAAATATATATTTTTTTTCCCTTTGTCGACCCTAATAAACTTCATTTTTTTTGTCGACCATAATAAAAAAAAAATAAAAAGATTTTTGTTTTGCATCCTTTTAGTTGCTTTTAATTCTTAGGGTTGCATTTCATATAATAGTAGGAATTCACCAAGTGATTTGAGCATCTTGATTTGGCACACACTTGAAAATATTTTAAGGGCAAAACCCACTAATCAAGATAAGGTAAGGGATTTCATCACCCTTTCCTTAGCCCAAAAATCACTAATTCCTCACTACACATACCCAAGCCTCTTAAAATTTGACTAGACGATTGGCCCCTAGGATTCGAGCTCATTAAGGAACAATAATTCCTTAAGTGAACGGTCCAAGTTTATTTGGATTAATTGGTGTCTAAGGCAAGGTTTAGGTCGTGAAGGCCCGAAAGGAAAGAGGTACTTAATTGATCTTTGATCTCCCTCTAGTACTATCCTTACCTGGCTAATTACCCAAGTAAACTTTGATCTTTTCATTAAGGGAATTCTTGGTTAGGAGCTGGTCTAAGTCAAGTTTAGGCTTAACCCTAGAGTTAGGGTGACTGAAATGTGATTGCTTTGATTTATTTTTAGTTAGTTTTTCTCATCTTCTTAACTTTTTCTCTTATCCTTTTTCAAAAAAAAAAAAAAAATTGATTTTGGTGTATGCAAACTTGGGTTAGGGATAATACTAATCGTTTAATTCGTTTTGATTCATCTCTTGAACCAAACGAAATGGCTAATACCAACCCACCTGTTCTTCAAGATGTTTGTTACCCCACTAGAAATGCAACTTGTAAAAACTCCCCGAGGTAAATGGAACCAATTTTGAACTTCGATCGCATTTCATAAACATGCTTCCCAAATTCTTAGAGTCGAAACTGAAGACGATACATCTTTATCTCTAATTTGAAGAAGTTTGCCTCATGATTAAAATGAGGGACTTAACTGAAGATGCGATCAAACTCGATTTATTCCATTTGCCCTTAAGGACAAAGCCAAAAATGGTCAGATAGCTTCCATGATTCCATCTCAACTTGGGGTGAATTTGTACAGTTTTCCAAAAATTCTTTCCTATCCACAAAACAATCAAGCTTAGAAACAGCATTCAAAATTTTAAAATTGTCCCGGGAGAACCTTTTTGGAAGTATTTTGATAAATTCAAAGATCTTCTTATCCAATGTCCTCACCATGGTCTTGAAAAGTGGCGATTATGCCAAATCATTTATGAAGGATTGGATTATTCTTCAAAAACTTCCTTAGAGTCAATGTGTCAAGGGGATTTCATGAAGAAAAATGCCGATGAAGCTTGGGACTTTTTAGAGAGTTTATCCGAGAAAACCATGCAAAGGGGAACATTGTGATGACCGTGTTTCATCAGGTTTCCCAACCCAAAACCGTTGGTCCGTCTTAGAAACAAACATAGCCTCAAAGATGGCGACAATCATGCGTAGTTAGAAGCTTTAGAAGTCAAAGAACTACCAAATCAACCAAGTTTCTACTCTCAGTTGTCATAATGTCTGTCTCCATCTCATGTTTGGAGGAATGTCTCTTTAGGATCCGACCACTAGGTCGATAAACGTGCATTTCCAGGTCCAATGATCCATTTTCTCCAACCTACAATCCGGGTTGGAGAAATCATCAAATTTTGCATGGAACAGGGAAACTACTCTCGAAATCAAAATTTCACTCTCTTTCAACCCAACAATTCTCTAGGGGCAATACAGCCTCTCAATTTTCAACAACCAAATCATCATTTCAAAATCGGTCTCCTCATTACCAATCTGCAAATCACACTCCTCAAATTCGGATCATGATAAACGTCTTAATGTTCCGAAAAGGGTCTAGATACTTTGATTAAAACCTCTACACGCACCACGAACTTATTGACTCAAACATCAAAACTGAATTCCTTCATGCAATCAACCGGTCAAATCACCTCCAACACTCAAGCCATAGCTAGGTTAGAAACCCAACTTGGTCAACTAGCTAACGCCATGAGTGAGAGAGAGAAAGGAACTTTTCCGAGTCAACCCGTGCCCAACCCGGGACACGGGATCAAGTTCAACTACCACTTATGAAGTGAATGCAATCCATTCACTACTAGGTAGTCGATAATCAGGTTAGAATACCTCTAAGTGAAACCCTTGAACGTAACAAATTCTCTCCTCCTAGAAATCACACCTTCGATGACCCAACCCGAACCGAACGAGTCTAATCAATCTAAACCGGTTGCTCCTTACCGGATAGACTCAGGGCCTAGGAAGCACTCCTCGAGGAGGAGAAAATTCTAGAGATTCAAGCGTGTTAAGGTCAACATTCCTCTTTAGATGTCATTGAACAAATTCCTTCTTATGCCAAATTTTTAAAGGAATTATGTACCAAAAGAGGCAAATAAATGTTCCAAAGAAAGTCTTTCTTGCCGCCAATATCAGAAGTCCTCTCAAAGTTGCACCATTGAAACATAAGGATCCGGTTGTCCTACCATCCCATGTATCATTGGTAATACTCATATCGATAAGGCTTTTAGACTTAGGGGCCGTCAACTTGCTTCCATATTCAATCTACCAACAACTAGGTGTCGGGAACCAAGCCAACTAGATGTACACTTCAGTTAGGCGATAGATCTCGTTAAGGTCCCTATGGGTGAAATAATGATGTATTGATAAAGGTTGGAGACTTTATTTTTCCTGTTGATTTGTGAGTCCCGGAAACACAACCCGCTTCCAATCCCAAAGGACGATAATCCGTGATCTTAGGAAGACCGTTCTTAGCCACTTCTAATGCTCTCATCAACTGTAGAAGCTGGTCACATGAAGCTTGGGAATCTGGCGAACTTAATATTTTCAATCCGGAAATAATATTGATAGCGCCTCTTCAAATCAATTACATCCAAGAAAGTTTAACAGTAGAGAATGAATCGACATTAGTTTTGAGGAAATCTTTCATGAGAACCTGGAAATCTTAAAAATTCGATTTGATTTTCCAAAATGAGGGAACTGTGTTGAATACATGCCTTTTGAATGCAACATTCGAAGAACTCTTTTCTGATGAGCTTAGATTTTTGGAAGATCAACCAAAATGTCAAATTTTTATTAATCAAAAATCTAAGTTCAAAATGCATAACACCAATAAGACCTACCTTAATTTGCTGCAAAACACATTGCAAACCTTGGAATTTTCAGAATTTGAGAACATCATTGATTATATCATCTTGAAATTCTTTAAATTTCTAGAATTTTCAGCAATAAGGTAGGATTTAATGTAGAATATGAGCTTCTCATGTTTTATCTTTTATTCTACATGTTTATTTTTGTCCCACAATAATAAAAGAATTTATTCTTCTCTCATGTGAGAGTTTCTTGTTCTTTTCACAAAAAAAAAAAGAATAGAATTTTTAACTCCACCTTCTCATACACAAAGGTAATTATGGACTTTTATCATTGTTTCAATGACCGAACAAATGTAAATGCTTCCATGCTTATCTCTTTTACTTTGTGCATAATAGAATTTGCATTGAGGACAATGCAAAATTTAGGTGGGGGTGGGATTAGTCATTTTGCTCTTTATCTTAGTCATTTTTCCTCTTCTTACCATTTTCTTTCTTTTTATGTCATTTTTTTCCTCAATAAAAAAAAGAGTCACTTGCTCAACTTAATAGAGTTGATTAATAATTGATCAATTTGATAGAATTTAAGTCTTCTAATCCTTAGTTGGTTCTATACTCAAGTTTACCTTTTATGATAACTCCAAATAAATTTCTTAAGAAATGATTTTCAAAGTAATATATACTTTACTTAAGTTGTAACTTAGATTTTTAATTAAAGTAATGAAATTTTGCATGCCTAACTTAGAGTTGAAAATAATTTTTCAAGTTGTCTTGATCCAAATATTGTTCAGAATATATATACATATACACACATATATACTAACTTAATAAATAGAAGAAAAATTTCTCTTAAAATCATTGGTGGTTCTATTTTACTAAGCCTAAGTTGGTAGTAATTAAGCCCGAGGAGTATTTCTATGCTTAATGACCTAAGCCCATTGGGTTGGGATTCATTGGCCCAAAACTCGCTAAATGGTCACTTTAAAGCCCAGATTAAAAGAACAAAACCACCAAGGAATAAAGAGTAAAAAAAAAAAAAAAAAAAATCATACTAACCATGTTTTTGTATATAGTTATATTTGTATATGTTCTTGAAAAATAAAATGGATTAAAAGACTTGAAGTTGTTTAAAACAAAGGGTTAGCATGTCCGTTTCAAAACTTTTAAATTAAATTTTTGAGTTAAACTTGGTTTTGTATAACTATAATGAAAGGATTTTCTTAAGAAAATTACATTGGAGTTATGATAAAAACGTTTTCTTGAGTATTAACCAACTTCAATTGGAATGTTTGAAGATATCAAATGAATTAATTATTTTATTAACTTCTTTAAATTGGCAAGTTGGATCAATTTTGTGGGTATATTCACTGCAAACCCTCACGAGACTACAACTCGTCCACTAGGGTAACCTAGGGTTTAAAGGCTTGTTGTATGTGTAAATACAAATCCTGCGATTCCTGAAAGTGAAAGTAGTTAGGTTTTCTTTTTATTTTCTTTGCTAGAGGACTAGCAAAAGCTTGTGGGGGGTATTTGATTAGCACATTTTAAATACATTTTATACCCTTATTACCTATGTTATATGAATAAACGATATTACTAATAATCATTTTATCTTATTTTGCGGGTTAATAAAGAAATAATGAATAAAGCCCAAATGACTCAAATTTCTGAATTTCTACCAATATTTGAAGCCCAAATCTGAAGACAAACCAAGGCCCAAGATACCAATTTGATCCAAGAGAAATTTGAAGAAAAATCAAGAAAGACAAATTCGGTTGGGAACCAATCGGTTGACCAACCGTTGCCAACCTATTGGTTAACTGTTGGTTAACCGATCGGCCAACCGATCGGTTCCCAACATATTTCAGATTAATGGTGGATTTCTCTTCCTTTTGGCTAGGTTTGATCCAATGGTTCACATCAACTGGCTGGCTATAAATGGTGAAGGTCGAGTGTTTTGAGTGTGAAATATTTTGTAAAACTCCATTTGGAGAGGAGGGTTACTCTTAATTGAGGAGACCTTCCAAAATTGTAACTTTTGTTACACAATAAATGAAATTTTTCACCCTTCAATTTCCTTTCTCTTCTTCTAATCCAAGGACCAAAAGGAGGATTAGATTAAGATCGAGTTGTTGGTTTCTATTTTATTTCTTTTTCATTTTCTTTCTTGTTCATTTATTGCTTTGTAGCTTAGATTTACTTTCATGCAATTTAATTTCTTGCAATTTACTTTTCAATTTACTTCATTTAATTTCAATTAATTTAATTGATTCTTTACTTTTATGCAATATTTAATTTTGTATTTACTCTAGAATAGATTTTCCTTTTCTTTAATTCACCTGAGCAGAACCCTCTAGGAAATTACCCTTTCTAGTGTGGAGCCAATATTTGTGGGATCCCTAGAGATTGTTTGAAACTAGCTAACAAATCCAACTCATTCTCATGAGATTGAGATAAGCTAAGTGGATCTACTCTAGATTCCTCATATCTTTAATTAATCCTCCATACTTTACCTTCTTTATTTTCCACTTATCCTTGTTTCCATTTGTTGCTATTTTCCTTATTCTTGATTTTGATTTTCCTTTACTCTCATCTCTCTCTCAATCTTGTTTTCTTTTTTATTTGTACTTATTTTCTCGCAATCTCATTTTCCCTCCATGTGCATATAATCTCAAACCTAGTTTTGTTATTATGTGCATATAACCACCACCACACTCTCAACTTTATTTTTCTCCTCCTTTGCACATAATCCACAATCCACTCTCTTTAACCTCTCCACATCCACATTCACCATTTTCTCATTTTCATTATATTTGAATAAACTCCTAATTGTCGCGCATAATTTGAGAACCAAAACTTGAGCAAAACTCTCCCTACTTTCCCGTTCCTCGTGAGATCGATAATCTTTTATACTATAACTTGATAAAGGTTGTATACTTGCAACTAAGGTAATCACTCAAAATTACCCATCACCTCGCCAGACAGCTCGAGCCGCTTCGCCAACAACAGGTAGCAGTAAATCAGTTCCGACAAGCTGAAATGTCGCCAGCAAATGAGGTAAAATCTTCCTCGCGGCAGAAGCTGATCAGCCGCCAACAAATGGTAGCCTTCCATGCATCGGGACAAAAGATGGGCTTTTCCGCCTTTTTCCACTTCCTCCTATGGGTATCAACCTTTAAGTCCGGAAATCCTGCCAACCAAGAGCTATCGCCTTGGTCCATCCTGAAATAAAGGCAAGGTACCAATGAAGAAACGGTTGAGTTACCCCGCCCGAAGAGTCTTGAGCAAGCTAAAATATCTCGGTGTCTCTAGAATTCCAATTGCATCTCGTTTGAGCATCCCACAAGGGGTCCACGAAGTCCGGGAGAAGAAAGTTGAGAGCAAGTGACTCGCAAAATCACGAGAGATGACCGACTTTGTGATTCATACTGCAACTTCCGATGACGGCTGTGCGGAATTGTTCTCTCAAATCAAATGGCCGACGTCCTCAAAGAAGACGGTCCTCCAATTAAGGACAATGTTACACTTGGGGGTGGAAGTATTCGTGATAAACCACACCAACCACACCATCAGTCAGGTGGCAACACACCTAAAGAGGACGATCGATGAAATAAATTGTTCTTGCTCGTGCACAACTAATCAAGACGTTGTTGTCGATGTGCCTGTTCGGTCAAACGCCAACCACAAAGAGCTTCAAGATTCGAGAGGCTTTCCCGCCAAAGAACCGAAGATTTGAAGACGGAGTCAGGCGACTCGAAGAAAGAGAAGATCTACCATTCGAACGGATGAACTTCCCGGGTTACTATTAACATGGTGAACAAAGGAAAAGGATGGCGATGGATGCAGATCCCGACTTCACTCCCGGAGGAAAAGTCGCGACCGAAGCTTCCCAGCCAGATGTCTTGGTTACAATTGCGAGCTACCCAACGCATTAACTATAGAAGGATGCATGAGGGAGAGTCATCTCGATGATGAAGCTTCCGACATCAATTCGGGCTATAGCTTCCGATGACACAATGTCAAGTGCCGTCCCCATCCCGAGAAGCTTTTACCATTACTCCCGATGTCCCGCTCAAATGTTACAAGAAGCCTTAGCTGCTAGCAAAGAGAAGAGCTTAAGGTGAAATGAGAACAGAGATGGAGCTAGCCATGCAATGTGATGAGGGAGTTGCAAACCCAAACGGTTGCACAACCCGGTCCAGCCAACACACAATCCACCAACAAGGTGGCGCTACCCACCATAATGCTCATAATGTCGAAGATAGATATTCGAGATTGATGAACACATTTATGCCATCAACCTCCAAAGAAAGCTCCATTTGATGCTCAAGGTGGAAATGGTCCAATTCTTCCTATTGGAAGCATCCAAAACAAGGGAGGATGATGGCGAAAGGATGAAAGAGCTTGAAAATAAAATCAATGCTTTGATGTCCTGACAGAAGTCAAAAGGGCCGGCATCCCGTCCGTATCCGAGAGGATTCAATTTACCCGCCAAAATTTAATTTGATCAACTTCACGCCATTTGAGGAGAGGGTCACCTTCACAACACCTGATTTACTTCAAATCACATTTGGGGTAATCTTGAAACGAGCTCTCCGATGGTTCGGCCATTCGTTCGGTACTTTTCGCTGGACGTTCATTGGTATTGAAGACTCAAGGCGGAGTATTAAGCACGGGAGGACATGGAAAGTTCTTTTCTCAAGAACTTCTTCGATGACACCGAAGTCTCAATTGGAACTCTTTTAGACGAAAAGGTGGGGAGACAATCGACACCTTCGTTAAGCGATTCCGCAATAAAGCTATGAATTCGGTGGATCCACCATCAAAGTTCATATTGAAGACTTGCCACAATAATCTTTCTATAGAATTGCCGGAAGTCATGGGGTCGCCCCACCAACTACGTGGAAAGACCTAAAAATACAGGAGAACAGTTAACGCTTCCTCGGAAGGAAGAAAGTAAAAGAGGCTAAAAGATGGTCAACCCTCGATAAATTTTTCCTCTCGTAATAGAGGAAAGGTATCTCAGATCGCTGTGTTGGTCAAACGTCGCCAACAACGGCGGCGCCAAAAGCTTCTAAATCGAATTCCACAGACATACTCTTTCAAGGACGAAGAAGTTCCAATCATCTTCAAACACCTCCTTGATAACAACAAAATCAAGTTTCTCCAATTACAAATCAAGAGGAGGCTAACAAAACGGACCCTAAATACCGTATGCATTTCACAGAGGATCCTCCATCCTACAAAGGATTGCTTAGCTCAAGGCCATCATCCAAGCCTTGGTTGAAGCCAGGCCTTAACCAAATGTGAATCAAATTTGACTGGCTGTATATGAGTATAAACCGCCCCTTCCTCCGATGAATATAAGAGGTTAAACCTGCTCTTCCTTCTCTCGACTCCGGACAAGTATACGTAGTATAAACTGCTCCCTCTGACTCCGGCGGGTATACGAGTATAAACGCTCCTCGACTGACAGTGTATACGAGTATAAACCGCCTCCGTGACCGGCTGTGTATACAAGTATAAACTGCTCCTCTCAGATCTCGACGGTATATGAGTATAAACTCGCTCCCTCGCACTCGGCTGTATACGAGTATAAATCTCCCTTTCTCTCCATGAATATAAGAGGTTAAACTGCTCTTCCTTCTTACTCACTCCGACAGCCCAATTTTGCGAAGAAAGCTGGGGGTGGATAATCCATGAACGAGAGGTCCACTTCCACATTGAGCAATCAAACCTTCCTACAGTTAGGATTGTCTCAAATATCTGCCTGGTCAAACCTTCCTACGCTTAGGACCATTACCAAAATCCCTCTCGATTCTTTCCATGAACGAGAGGTCCACTTCCAGATTGAGCGATCAAACCTTTTGACAGTTAGGATTGTCTCAAATATCTGCCTGGTCAAACCTTCCTACAGTTAGGACCATGGTCAAAATCCCCTCTTGATTCCTTCCATGAACGAGAGGTCCATTTCAGGATTGAGCGATCAAACCTTCCGACAGTTAGGATTGTCTCAAAACTCCTATCCCGATCAAACCTTCCTACAGTTAGGATCATTTTTTAATTTTCACTCCCACTTGGTCAAACCTTCCTACAGTTAGGACCACGGTCAAAATCCCCTCTCGATTCCTTTTATGAATGAGAGGTCTACTCCCAGAATGGTTCGTTTTACCCAAGAGAAAACACAACGGGTTCGCTTTCAAGAGAAAATATAAATTGATCGCTTCTACGATTCAATATCGTAGCATAGATATCATTACCTAATGACACCTAAACTATGCCTTCATGCATAGGGATATTATCTCCGCCCTTATCGAGATAAGTCCGCATCTAACACATGTCACGTAATCAATTCCCGTGATAATCGATCAAGCCACGTATTCAAAATCGTAGCATAGATGTCATTACCTAATGACACCTAAACTATGCTTTTATGCATAGGGATGTTATCTCGTCCCTTATCGGAGATAAGTCGCCAATCTAACACACGCCACGGGTAATCAATTCCGTGATAATTGATCGCTTCACGATTCAATATCGTAGCATAGATGTCATTACCTAATGACACCTAAACTATGCTTTCATGCATAGGGATATTATCTGCCCCTATCGAGATAAGTCCCATTTCAAACACATAGGGTAATCAATTCTCGTGATAATTGGACCGGTTTCACGATTCAATATCGAGCATAAAGTCTAAGAGAATTCACTCTTTAGCACAACGTAACATGTAGAACGGACTCGATAATCTACATGCTAGCCCAACTCAAACGGTAGTTGGTAAAGGCTCATCAAACCGTTGATGGTCGAGGGTTTGCCAAAATCCTATATCTATCATACAAGCAATAACTTGAGACAGCGGGTTCACTCTTCTTGCCGGTCAAGCACTTTCTCCTACCGTGATTTTAATGCACTTTGTAACTCATTGCTAATGCAAATTTGCCATTACATCGCCTCCTGCTCAAGCATGCTCGCAGGATTCTGTGGGCGGTCCTTTTGAGCGAGACACTTCAGATTGCCCTGCCGGACAATTCCATGATATTATATAGAAGCTTTCCGAAATGATATTCGTAAAACCATCGACGCTTTTCTCTCAATGATTCTCAAGGCATTTCAATTATAACCCAAGTGGTGACTTTCAAGATGAAGATGATTAGTCCAAAATCGACTCTCGACATTTCAATCAATCCAAATACAAATGCAAATTTATTGATCCCAGTATGGTCACGACAGATTCAAGAAATCAAGCAAAACATGGGCCTCTTCTACAAAGTTCAACGTTGAACGAAGCAAGGCGATCTTATCCAAAGTATTCCGACACTTCGACAAAATAGAGGAAGTCCAAAACTTTGAGGATTCAGAGTAGGCATCAAAAATTGCTCAAAACCTCAAATATGACTAAATCATGAGAAGATCGAAGAAAACCGCCGAAATCTCAAGAAGTCAACACATGGGGAGATTGTGTCTCGCTACATGCGAGACTTGTTTGTGTCTCGCCACGAAGCGAGACACTTGATGTGTCTCACCATTAGCGCGACACTTGTGTGTGCCTCGCACGACGGAGACACTTGATGTGTCTCGCTATTAGCGAGACATTGTGTGTGCTCGCGACGAACAGACACCTTGATGTGTCTCGCTATAGGCTAGGACTACTTGTGTCTCGCTAACCGGCAAGACACCCGTAATACTTGGAACGAGCTCTTGAAGGGTCTAAATCAATGCCGGAGGCCCACTTGACTTTATCAATGCAGAGACGCTCGTGACCGTTAATAAAGGTTACACGAAGATACCTACTAGGCATAATTCTAGGCATTTAGTCGCCTAAAAAGCGTGAAAATCGCTAAAGAAATCGGAGGATTAAGAGCGGCCTCCAACATGGCGCCATATCACGGGCCGGCCAGCGGAGCGGCACCGGCTACTCGCCCGAAGGAGCTTTAAGCTGCGCCTTGAGGGCACCCCGGCTTAACGCAAACCCTCCGCACTTATGACACTTGTGTTTCAAGAGGCACGCTTCCCAAAGACTATAAATACCCTCCTACGCCCACTTGGGCGGGGGTCGGCCATCGAAGGGAAAAATCAGAAATCCAAGCTTCGAGTTCAAGAACACGATCCACGCGGAGATTCCTCGAAGCTTAAGCCTTGACTTATTCTTGAGAAGAGTAGATATCTTACTTTGCTAAGATATTTGCTTGTTCTTGGCTTTCATGGCATCAACTAAACCCCGCCGAAGTCGACGACGTTTACCGGTGGTCCACGGATACGGCCCCTGCGAGTGCAAAGTCCCACAAAATGTGAGATCTACACTTGTAGTGTCTCTTGTTGAGTTTGTGAGAGTTATTTAATTTTCATTGTAACTGAGAACCAAAAGTGTAATTTTCTCTAGTTTTACAATGGAATCAACTTTCGACCCAAACAAGGAGATCTTCTCGATCTGTTGCATTTACTTCCCACCGTCGTTCTTGGCTTGAACTATGGGTTGGGTTCGATGCTATGGTTGAGTTGGCATCACTAGAAGTTGGTTGATCTATTTGAGACGAAGATTGCGGTGTTTGTATGGAAGAGTAGTCAAAAGGAATTGCTACTCTTGCTCTTTGCCTGGTATTGCGATACACACCCTCCGCTTCTGGAAGTATAGACTTGATGCCAGGAGAGTATACTGGATCAGGGGAGCTATACGTATCTTCCTCATCGTCTTTAGAGGTGATGCTTGTCATGTTGACAGTAAAGACTTGAGTTTTACTTCGCACGTCGTTGTTTAGTTCGAGCCCCTAAAGGCTCAAGAACAGGACCAGACTGAAGACCGATTCTTTACATTAGCAACCTTCTTGGACTGCTGAGACTACTTCTGGGTCGACAATCTGACATTGACGAGCTCTCTTCAGAGTTATGAATTCTCACAAATCAACATTAGTGTCAACTTCGCTAACTTTAGCTTTAGAATCTTAACGCCGCATTTAATTTCAGGGATCATCAGTGATGATTTTATTCCTCTGAGGAAATTTTGATGAGGAATTACCCCCATTCTTTGCTTCTATCGAGGAAGCATAGCGAGCATCGCAACATGCTTTAAACCAAACTCCTAAAGGAGTTGATGATTGAAGCCCGAGATCAGACGTATTAACATCTTGATCTTCGCTCAAGGTGAGAGTCGGATTTCCTTCACTTTTGGTGAGGTTCGTTTGGCTTCCAGCTAAGCTCAAAATTCCTTCGGCGAAGGTGGCTTTTCCACACGCGGGGGTCACTTTGGACCCGAGGTTTGTTCTACGACGAATTCTACGGCAACTGCACACAATTGCCGTTGAAAAGCTCATGGAGATAGACTCCTCGAACTTCGCTTGATCAAATTCAATGATCAGCGTTTTAGCAAAAGACCCGAGGGTCTCAGTGTCGATTTGCGACACAATCTTCTCGTCGGTTGAGAAAGATGTACCCAGCGGAGTCACCATCCTGTTTCGGGTTCTTTTTGTATTGCAATTGGCTCAGATTACAATAAAAGAAATACAACTGAAATGAAGGAAAATTTATTTTTCCTAGGGTTCTTGTCTGCATGCCGATGGAGTCGATCTTGTATTCGCTGACGAACCGATTAAGACAATGGGTCTTTTGTCGATTATGGATTGCTTAGAAGCTAGTACCTTCTCTTAGCAATATCTCTTGAGGAGCTCACTGTGAATGTGTGTGGTTTCTATATTCCTCCTAACCTCTTTGAATGGATGATCTCCTCCCTTTTATAGGATAAAAGAGAGTTAATGGCCCTTTAATTGTGGATTAAGTGGCCATTAAAGAAGAGATAATGGGGAGCGGTTATCCCCTAAAATAGCTATAAAATGCTCAAGCATGGACTTCATGGCTTTGGCGGTTCGCTAAAGGTCGGGTGGGTTGCCACAAGCGCGGCGCCAGGGTCGCCGAACGCGGGTGCGCTTCCTTCTAAGCATTGACTCGGTCCATTTGATCGTGGACTTGCCGGTGGCTTCGCTATTGGGCTCGAACTTAACACGAGTTCGACTTATGGCGGGCTCGACCAGCGACGCCACGATGTCCTATGTGGGCTTCGCTTAGGCCCATTCGAAGTGTTTAGCCCCCGGCCACTTTTGAGTTAAATATATTTTAACCGCCTATAATAACAGAGCAGGAGATAGTGATCAAGATCATGAGCAAGAGACTCTTAGTAGGGGAGCATCACCAACAGAGGAGATTGCAGAGCCACAAAGTTAGGAGATCACTAGAGACTGCACCATCCTCAAGATATCCTCCCTCTGAGTATTCTTTATGACGTAAGAGGAGGGGTCTAAAACCTTCGTGAGGCACAGTCGGCTCTTGTTTTCCGGGTTAATGTGGAGATGATTTAAATTTTTTACCCAAAAACAAAAAAAACAAAACAAAAACGAATTTTTTTGAGGTATCTTACAAAACCCTGAAATTAAATTTTTTTCATGGGCCCCCGACATGTAATTGGCAAATAACTAAAATCTCTTTGGGAGGGGGGAAAACACTAATTTAGTCATTTTCCACTCACAAGCAATGTACCCCCCTGCCCAGCCGAGGGTTTTCTCCCAACTAAAATATCCTTGATATGTTATCATAGTTGTTTTGTCTCATGCTACAAGGTTTGAGAACCTCGAGTCTATCATCCACAAATAAGGAGTCCGAAGCAATAGCAAATTTTGACTGAAAATACACACTAATATCATCATCAGATCTCTGACCAAAGACAACAGAAAATGAAACAAAGCAAGAACCAAATCTCTGATATATCATTCAGCTGTTTAAGATTGCAGTTTCCACCATAAGAGTTACACTCATTGTAGATATTTACTGTAGTTTCTGTCCAACTTTAGCAAATACATACCATGGTTTAATATATTTATTCCAACGTTCAATAGTTACATACTTACTCAAATGTTGATAAATTTGTTTGCTGATAGAAAAGGCCAGTGGGGCTACCATCTGCAGGCAACAAAGCTAACTTCACAGGGCCTCGCCCTTCTTCGACACTCAGAAAACCACTGTCGAAGTTTATATCTGTCTTCACAAATCCAGGACAGACGCAATTAATGCGGAATTTGGGATATTTCTCTGCAAGAACTCTTGTGTAGGTGCTCACAGCTGCTTTCGAAACTTTGTATGCTGATGGAGTAGTTGGCCAGCCATTTTCTTCAAGCTTTTGTTCCTTGAGATCTTTTAGGAAGGACTGCAACACTTCATCCAATCTCTCTTCTGTTTGTTCGTCGACAGTACCCATTTGTTTTCTGATGATTTCACCGGGATATTCAAACAAGAAATAACGTGAAAAACACTTACTTGCTACCAACATAGCGGAAAACAAACCACAAAGTCTATGATGATAAAGAACGAAAATAACCAGAGAAACAATCACAGAGATATAGTGATTAACCAGGTTCGCCAATCCTAACGGATACAGTTATGGATATTTCCTCAAATACAAATACAGTTTAGCACCCCTACCCTTTGCCCATCCGAATTGGACATTCAAAGCCTACCTAAAAAGGGAAAAATTTTGACAACGATTTTGAAGCCGATTTTGAGGCCCAAAACGATGAAACTTTGTGAATCCGACGGATAACAATGGTTGCCTGTGG
This sequence comes from Asparagus setaceus, assembly GCA_012295165.1. Lineage (NCBI taxonomy): Eukaryota > Viridiplantae > Streptophyta > Magnoliopsida > Asparagales > Asparagaceae > Asparagus > Asparagus setaceus. The sequence continues at coordinate 36,699,823 of CM022708.1, read as the reverse complement.
CAAACCCATTGATCTTGACAATCTTTTGAGAGCTTCAAACCGACTAGTCTTTCACACGATTCGGACAAGTTTGACTTTGCCGGGTTTGACCCTTCCAGGCTCGAACGGATCCATGTAGGCTAGAGCTGTTTCTAGAGCTGCATCATAATCTGATAATCGTCCAAAGTTAAGGGGGTTTTCTGAAGTTCAGCCTTAATATGATGCAGTCAGAAATAAGGACATGCTCAGATTGTTGAGATAATTGGTTGCGGACAAAAAACAGCCACCAGAAGCCTGTCAACAAGAGAGGGGGGCAAAGAGGAGGAGAAGAAGAATTGGAACTGTATAACAAAGATTTACTCGATAATCACAGGAGTCTTCAAGTATTAGATAGAAGACCCTGAATATGTAAAAGAAAGGAGTTAATTCTATTTAGATTAGGGCAAGAATCAAAATGGCAAATGTAATAGTGGAAATGGGAAGAACAATTCAAATCATACTACCGGAATAATCACCAAAATGTGAAGTAATTCCATAGACAGAAAGTTCTGAAGCATCAAAGTAGATGGATGTCCATAATATCTAGGCTCAGAAAATTTGCTCCGATACCATGACAAAAGAGATAAACTAATGCATTTTTATAATTTCTTTGAAGGTACAGATGAAGGCCTACTTATACAAACAGGATCAGTTTATTATAGAAATACCCTCCAATCAAATCCTTCAGTCAAGCTCAGTTATATGATCAGGTCATAAATTAGTGGCTAAATAGCACTTAAATACCTTATAGTTTCACTCCTATAGCACTTATATTCCTTCAGTTGTATTTTGTAGCATTTATATACTGAGTTGTTCAAAATGGCACATTAATACCCTTTGTTATGCAAATATGAAAATTTTCATTCGATAGTTCCCATATAACATTCATATGTTAATTTTAGAGCTCTTTAACCATTAATATTTGTTAAAATACTATTAAACCTATCCAAATTCTAATTTAAATGTATCCTAATTTGAAATATTTAGTAATGAATTCAACAAACTTAATAGACATAAAGTCATAAAATTAGCATATGAATGCTATATAGGAACTTTCAGATAAAATTTTTCACGCTTACAAAACAGAGGGTATTAATGTGCTAATTTTGAACAACTCGGGGTATATAAATGCTACAAAATACAAATGAGGATATATAAGTGCTAAAGGAGTGAAACTATAACCTATTTAAGTGCTATTTAGCCTGAATTAGTGGTATAATGAATACATTATACTCATTATTCCTATAAACTCATCTATAAGACTATAACATTACCCTTTTAGAGACACTACAACAAAAGTTGTATTTATCCACACTTATTTTATGACCCATATAAAAGTGTCATTTTATTTGCAAAAGATTAAACAATAGTGACACAAATAAAAAGTGTGGCAAATCACGACACATATTTGTGTCATTAGATATACAATTAAATATAATTGAAATAGGCTAATAGTCCAACATGGATTGTGAGAATATATATTAATGAGTTTAAATAATAAATATTAGATTTTAATTATAATCATGATTAAACATTTATGATAGTGTATAAACTAAAAAGCTCCATAGTTAATTGTGCTTTGGTGAGAGTAATCCTAGGATGGCTGACCTTCTGGGAAGTTATAGTGTTGAATGATAATACTCATTATATTTTTAATGGTATAGACACAACTATGTGTCACCACTCTTGACACATATATGTGTCACGAGTTTTGTGACACTTGTATGTGTCACAATGCTCGACATATATATGTGTTGTGACTTTGTGACACATTCACACATGTGTAGAAAGACGCTCTCCACACATGCTCTAACCACACTCTTATTATGTGTCGCGCTCTATTTGTGCGACACAAAAATGTGTCGCGTAGAGACAAAAAATGTATCACAATTTACAATCTTTGTTGTAGTGAGACATATCCGGCATTGGTAAGCATAAACTTAAGAACAAGTCTATCAAGATACGACATAAGAATCTAACAGCTAGTTAGTTCTTACCTTAAGCTGTCCAAGGGTAGAGGAAACAATCACAATATTCGGTGAATCTGCTAGCTCGAGAAGGGGCAGGAGCGCTTCAGTTACTCTCTTGACGCCATAATAGTTTGCGTTCAAGCATTCTAACGCCTTCTCATAGGTCACTCGTGCTAATTCTGCGAATATCTTATTTGCCCTTGATTCCCCATCTTTCTGTTTCATGTGAAAAATAAGGAAATCACTCTCACAACCGTACATAAATATTGAGCTCAGTCTGTGTTCAAGACATATGTCTGGTGAGTTTTATTGTAAAATCATACAGTTAACATTGAGTTACTGCTCACATTCACTTGGTTGAAAGCGAGGGTTAATTGCGGATAGACCCCTTGTACTATCACCCAATTGTGAATATACCCATTGTAGTCTATTGTTGCAGATAGACCCTCTGAGAGTTTTTTTTTTGGGTGTGTGTGGCTCTTTTACCCTCATGAGGTCCATTATCCAAGAAAAAAAAATTCTCTCTCTCTCAGGGTAAGAGAGTCAAAAGAATTTCGCCCAGGGTTTATCTGCAGCAATAAAACTACAGGGCATCTATCCGCAATTGGGCGATAGTACAAAAGGTCTATCTGCAATTAACCCTTTTATTTAACTAGACATTTCCAAGCAAAACCAGTCAAGGAGTTATTTTACATATGAATAGAGCACTATTAGGCCCAAAAAGGGTAAATTTCACTTAACCCCCAATAAGCTTGGTCGTTTAACACTTAACCCTAAAAAATTTTGGAACTCTTTTAAATCCCCAATAACTTTAGAAATTCCAGAGAACCTCTAAAACATTATGAATTTTTATGTTTATAAGTGATAACTCAAAATATGGCTGACTCAGTTATGGAGGTTAAATGAAAAAATATAAATATTTTGGGTGTTTTCTGGAACACCCAAAGTTATTGGGAGTTTAGTGAGACTTTCGTAATTTTTAGGGTTAAATATCAAACACCAAACTTATTGGGGATTTAGTGAAATTTACACTCCCAAAAATGCAAACTATCTTGTAAGAATCTCAAAATGCTTAGAAGAATTATAAAATTCTATAATTGAACTATTTGCTACAGGGTATTCACTACCACTCTTGATTAGATTTTTACCTCTTTCAATGAAGCAATATCCTGAGGATTTACTTCTAGGCCAGTAACCCCTGCATTATTCACCTGAAAGAGTATTCAATTGAAAATTCAATTCTAGAGATAAAACCAGACAACAATGACATTTATAAGCCAAAAACATAAGGTTGATCTTGATTTAAGACAGACTAAACACACTGCGGGCAGCCTAAATTGGTTGGGAGGTTTCAATAGGGCTCCCACGATCTTGGGTTTGATTCGCTGTTGGGTTATCAAAAAAAAGAAAAACTGTACCAAAATATCAAGCTTCCCAAATTGGGTCTTGACAAAATTTGTCAGAGAAGAAACACTAGAAGCGTCAGCTACATCAAGCTTATGAAACAAAACATCAGAAAGTCCAGAGCTTTTGAGCTTTTCAACAGCTTCAGTGCCCCTGCTCTCATCTCTAGCTGTTAATATAACCAAGACTCCTTGAGATGATAGCTGCCTACAAATCTCCAACCCAATTCCTTTGTTGGCTCCTGTTACTACTGCAACCCTGGAAGAAGAATGAATCAGGAATAAGTTACGAGAATTTTGAGTGCAAGCAAACTGGGGATGAGCACAGTGGATTTACTTCTTTGTTGATCCCTTGCTGATGGGCTCCTCCATTTCTAGGCTCTGCAGATAATGGTGGTGGTAGTTCACTTGATAAATAATTAGAAATTTACTTTGTTGAAGAAATGACATATATAAGGTGAGGACTATATTCAATGGTTCCCAAAATTTCACTGTCAAATGTAGCGTCCATGTCTCAAGCCTCAAATTTGTCATTTTAATTCTGTGGTTTTCCTTTGATTCTAACAGATATTTTCATTCATTCGCTTTTGAAAAGTAGTGGGTTTGGTTTCAATCTGCTATATCATTATTGTAAAGGACTAAGATGTTGTGAGGGTCCAGCCCAAATTAGGGCCCATACAAGGCAGGTCCTGAAATCCCATTTGAGATAGGATGTGTTTGGTCCTATTCGCAATTGACCAGAAGCAGGAGGACTTTGGAATAATTTTTGTCTATTAAAAGGAAAGACACTTACAGGCCCTGTAATTGATATACAGGAACAGAAACCGAGAGCAAGTATTTTTTGGGGGTGCGGATTTGGAGGTAGGCTAGAAAAAAAGAGTGGAAGAGAAATAGTTGATTTTCCTATTATTCGGTTGTCCGATTGCAGTGATTCAAACACCGTTTCTTGAACGGCAATGCCGCCTAGAGTCTGATGTTAATTTCTTTGTGGGTGTTGGAGATTTAAGTTGAGATGGGTTTTAGGGTTTTGGTGTCCCGGAGGTGACATCAGATTTTCTCTTGTGATTTAATCCTCAAGTTTGGGTGTAGCTTTGAGCAATTATACTCTTAATTCATAGTGAAAGCCCGTAGATGTAGGCACGATTCTTAGAACCACTTTAATCTTGGTGTTTACTTGCATGTGATATTCTTATTGGTGTCGTATTTGTTTCTTGTGTTTAATTCTACGATTAACCTCCATAAAAATTCCTAATATATGGTATCGAGTCATGGTTCAAGGCGTGTCTTGGGATGGATAAAATTGAGAGTTTCACCAATGATAAAATTGGATGGTTCCAATTAGCGAGTATGGAAGTCCAAGATGGAAGATATTATCTATTGCAAGGATTTACATGATCCTATTGAAGGAGATGAAGCTAATGTAGAAAAGATGTCCGATAACGATAAATGAGATCTGCGTTTGTTCAAGAAAGTTATAATTTTTAGTTTTTCGATTTTCATTGTAACGGGTCTTATAAAAAAGACTTAGTTTTAGTTTTTTTTTTTTGAATTCATTTGTAATCTCATAAAGCTTTAACGAGTTCACAATCAATGAGAATCGAAGAAACAACTTTCGAGGCGAACAGCGTGAAGGTTGTTAAATTGTATCCTTCGTTGATTGCTGTAGAAAATCCTCGAATTGCGGTCTCCGGAAAGTCATTACGTCGTGACTTTCATTGTTCGTATTAAATGAGGATTGACTATCTCAGAGTGATTTTAGACGTTCTACACGAGGTGTATTGTTAACATGACAGTAAGGAATTGTTTTGTCACTGTTCAGAGGTGTATTGTTAACATGACAGTGATGATGTATTTGGGGTCAAGCAGAGGTGTGTTGTTAACTTGATGACTCTTTGGGGATTTTGATTGGAGTTTGGATCAGGAAGATCGATATTTCTGGTTCAGAGGTGGAAACTTAAACATGACCAGGATTTCTGTGGGGATATAAGATTGGTCAGGATCAAGGGTAGTATTTCTTAAGAAACTTTCCATTGATCGGTGTCATGAGCCTATTGCCATTTTGGTCAATTAGGTGGTACGCTCCATTTGAGTAGACTGTCTCTACCACCAATGGTCCTTCACATTTGGGTTGGAATTTACCTTTAGTCTTGTGAGTCATGACCATGGGTCGACGAACGGCTAAGACCAAGTCGCCTTTGAAGGATCGCCTCGACTTTCCTATTGAAGGCTCTCAAACTGCGGATTGGTAGATCTCGATTCTTTGCTGAGCTTAAAGTCTCAGCTCGTCTAACGCTTCTAGTTCTTGGAGGCACTTTTGGTGATGCTCTTCGGTTGTCATCTTCTCGGGAACGGCGATTCTTAATGACGGTATTCGAATCTGAGGGGTATCACGATCCGTAGATCAAGGAAAATGGTGTTGAGCCGGTGGGAGTGCGAACTGTTGTTCGATAAGCCCATAAATACTCTCCAAGTTTCTAGTCCCAATCTCGTTTGTTGAGGCGACGAACTTCTTCATAAGTTTGATGATGGTTTTGTTGAAAGCTTGCCTAGACCATTAGCATTGGGTTGTATGGCTAGAAGCCACGTCTTGGATTCTCAACTTGTTGCATTTGAAGAACGGTCGACTGATGAATTGCAGACCATTGTCGTGAATGATTCATCTAGGAATGCCGAATCAGTAAATCACGTGATGTCTCAAGAATCTGATTACTTGAGATGTTTTGACTTCTCTGAGGGGGACAGTTTCGACCCATTTGGAGAAGTAATCTGTGATAGCAAGGATAAATCGATGATCTTTGGCAGACGGTGGGCTAATCAGCCTAACGATGTCCATGCCCCAACCTTCAAACGGCCATGAGGCGACGGTCGGATGCAATTCCTCCGGAGGTTGATGTAGGAAATTAGCATGGATTTGACATGCATAACATCGCTTAGCATATGCATCGCATCGCTATCATTGTCGGCCAAGAGTAACCTGTTACCTAAGTCGTCCCGGGTTAGGGGCCGGTTGATCACCCACATGTACCATCGTGGACCTCCTTTAATGCCTCTCGAGCTTCACTTGGTGATAAGCATCGGAGCAAGATATCGTCGAAAGATCGTCGGTACAAGGTTTGTGTGGCAAATCGTAGAAAAAGCGCGGGGCCCTTCTTTGAATAGAGACTGCCTACTTCGAATTGTCTGGTAGAATCTCATGTAAGACGTAGTCAATAATTGGAAACCGCCAATCATTACCTTCGAAGTGAGTTGGCATAACACGAACTTCGTTGACTTCTAGAATATGCTCCGGGGAGCATAGGTGATGGCTAGCCACTGTGATGCACCTAGTGGACTTTGGTGCCAAGGCAAGTGTGGCTGCGAGGGATGCCAAAGCATCTGCATGGGTGTTCTCAAGGCGAGCTACGTAGTTGATGTAGAAACCTTCGAATGATTGAGCGAGCTTTGTCGCCACTTTGTGGTATGGTATGAGGTCTTCGATGAATCTCATATTCTCCTTTGATTTGATTCACAATTAGCTTGGAGTCACCATGGGCTTCAAGATATTTGATGCCTATATCTTGAGCGAGTTGTAGGCCGATTATAAGGGCATTATACTCGGCTACGTTATTGGAACATGGTTCGGTCAATGAGTAGGCCCGAGGAAGAACATGTCCACGGGGGTCGATTAGTACTACCCCCACTCCTGCAATGATCGCACCTTTATGGTTTCGCCTTGATGCTCGCCAAAGTATAATTGCCATATCCGGTGGTTCGAGACAGTGTTTGACTCAAAGACTTCATCCGATGTCTTCATAGAGTTTAGAAGACTCGAATAGGGTGTTCGCTAAAAGTCAGAATTGCTTGGCCTTTGATCGCTTCGAGGTACGAACATCATGTCGATTGGAGAGCAAGATCACCCATTTGGCTAACCCGAGTTTAGTGATCCGGTTTTGTCATGAGTATCCGTAGAGGATTAACTCTTGAAATGACGTGGATAGATTGGCCGCTGAGGTAGTGCCGCATCTTCAATTGCGAAGACCAACGCCGACATTCCTTCTCGACCGATTGTATCGATGCTCGGCGCCAATCATTGTCCGATTGAGGTAGTAAATGGCTTGTTCATGGCCATTGTCATCCTTCTCGAGCAAGGAGTGCTCCAAGAGAATGATCCATTGCTCGACATAAACCAGAATGGTTTCCGACATCGTGCAGCTAGAACCGCGGCTTCATGAGATAACCTTTGATTTCGTTGAAAGCTTCTTGGCGGCGTCATCCCAAACGAATGAAACACCTTTCTTCATGAGTCTTTGAAACGGTTGACATTTCCTGCACTGGCGATAAACCTTCTGATGTAAGCTAATCGTCCTTGTAAGCCTCTTAGTTCTTTAAGGTTTCTGAGGTGGCATCTCTTGGATGGCTTTCACCTTCTCAGGGTCAACATGTATTCCCTTTGATGTTATGATAAATCCTAGGAATTTGCCTGATGATACCCCCAGAAAGGATTTAGTCAGATTCATCTTGAGTTGATGCTTCCGCATGATTTCGAATACCGTCCTCAAGTCATTGACGTGGTTTTGCGTGTGATGACTTTTGATTGCAAGGTCGTCAACATAGCATTCAACCGTTTTGTATAGGTGTTCATGAAAGATCATGTTCATTGCGCGTTGATAAGTGGCGCCAGCATTCTTCAAGCCGAAGGGCATTACCGTGTAGCAAAATACTCCTAAGGGTGTTTTGAAGGCCGTGTGTTTTTTATCATCCGGATGCATCTTAATTTGATTGTACCCAGAGAATCCATTCATAAAAGATATCCTCTCAAACCCACACGTGTTGTCGACCATGACGTCCGTGATAGGGAGAGGAAATTCGTTCTTTGGATAGGCGAGGTTGAGATCTCGGAAATCGATGCAGATTCGGATCTTGCCACTCTTTTTCATCACCACCACAATATTGGCTAGCCAATCGGGGTGTTGTTCTTCACGGATGAATCTGCACTCGATGAGTTTGCGGATTTCCTTCTCAATTTGTTCCATCAACTCAGGACGAAAACGTTGTTGCTGTTGCTTGATTGGCTTGACGTTAGGGTCGATATCAAGGCGGTGCACAACAACGTTGGGGTCTAGACCTGGCATGTCTTCGTAACTCCAAGCGAAGACATCGATGTATTCTCGAAGGAGAAACATAAGTTCTTCCTTTTCAACAGATGATAGACTTTCGTTGATGAAGATAGGTTTAGGGTTGATTTCATCGCCTATGTTGATTTGAACCGCTTTGTCTTGATTGGGTGGTTCTCCGCTTCAAAACGCGATTCCCATTGCTTTTCAAGCTGTTGTGCCCATGCATCGTCTTCAGGATCTTCAAACACTTTGGATTCATCAAGATCCATGGTTAGGTCGTATGAGACCATGTTGGTTGTGAACAAGGCTCCAAGGCTGATGTCAGAGTCCCAATTGGACGTATCTGAAGAGCTGCTTAGAAAATCATCAGATGCTGGTCTAGTTTGTGAGGCTTCGGGAGAGATGTAGCCGAGTCCGTGCTTGGTTCGATTGTAATAATCGAAGATTTCACCTTCTAGCATAAAGGGGATCAAAGGAACTCGTAGTTCTCTATTGAAATTCAACCCTTGTTTTGCGTGAGGTCAGATCCCATTTTACCATGATCGTTGAGGCTGGCATCGCAGAGAATTCGGTGTTGCCTTAGCTTCTCCGTCGGAGTTTGACAAGCAACGTTGTGTCTCAACTTTTCCAAAGATGATTGTGTCCAAATCATTCCGTTTGGGTAGAACCAAGAAGGTGGCGCCTTTTGAGTTGTCAAGCCGCTTAGAAGCGAGTCGACTTCGTTTATCGGCATATGCAATGCTGGTTCAGAAGCCAATTTGGCCATCAGAGCTTCGACTCTTGAGTCCTCGGACTCAGAGTCTAAAGCGTAATCGTAAGTAAACTCTTCTTCATTAAAGATCCAATCATACGATTTTGATTGGATTGGTCGATATAGAGGTCCTCTAGGATAATTACAAGTGGATCTATCTCCTAGATTGAATCATCAATGGGATCTAGTTCAACATCTGCTTCATTACCACTATCCTCGTCATTGGGAAGGACAATCTTGATTGTGTGATTTTCATCATACAAAGAGAGTCGGTGAAGTAATTCTCCACCCCCTTGAAAGGATGCTTTTCTGCACCGACTCTGTTGAACCTCCTGCTCATCAATGTATTTGAAATATTAATGAAGTGTTGAAGGAATAAGCTTGTTGGAGTGAATCCAAGGTCGTCCGGCGGTAGTTGTAAGGTGTTTCGACGTCGATGACATAGCCAGCCACTTCCGTCTTTAAATTTCCGATCGACACTTAAGTCGGATCTTCGAATCATTTCTTTGCTGAGTTGAAGCCAGTATGGTCGCAGGAGTCTTTGAGAGCTTATGAAAGGGAATTCCGAAAGCTCAAGAGTCTTCGGGATTATGCTCAAGGCGAGCCCGGTCAATGTGAATCCTTTCGACCCTTGACGACCCTATGTACCCGTATAGTAGAGGGATCGGTTGTGATGATGATCCTTAACAAGCATGTCCTCCGAGTGAAGGTAATATAAGGCGTCTGGCCGGCATTGATAGCATTGCTTAAGTCCTTCGTCTTGAGAAGGTTCGATCAAGTGGGCGAGGAATGTCTCATTGTTCGAGCTTCTTTCAAAGCTTCTCTTATATCCTTTGACAAACGTAATAGCTCATACAAAGTGATACGAGCTGGAATGTTGGAAAGTCGGGTCATGATGTCGTATTTGAAGGGGCCTTAGAATTGGCTCAAAGGACGTTGTAAGGCTTTATCAAACCGAGTCTCCTTTTGCTTGATTAGTTCGGGTTGTTTCGATTCGGTTGATCGTAATCCCTTAGGTAACCTTAGGATCTCATCCTGTCAAGGCCACTTTTCTCCCTCAAGTCGGTGAGTGAAGTAACATGCATAGATTTTTCTCCAATAATTACGGAGATGGTATTGCAAGTCTTCCTCTTAGATTTGGACTTTGGAAGGGTCCAGTCTTCATCTTGAAGGAGGTCAGGATATACCCACATTATTTCCCCCCGCGCAGTGGTGAGAGGAACCAAGCCTTGGCTTTGCTAATTTTGGCGGTCATAGTTTACCACCTCCATCCTTGCAGTAGGAATGGGAACAACATCATTTTGGGTTTGAATCTCTAGCATGGAGCCGAACTGAAGTGTCACCATATTGGCAGTGACCTTCTTCTGCTCAGGCTTGAGCTTGAGAATCCCGATTTGACTAATGTCCGATCTTATCCTTGAGAATGTAGCAGCTTCTTCATCGGATGCCCTAACATCCCGTGCGAGCGATGGTAAATTCGTTGGTCTTTCCGACTTCTTGGCGTCGAGCTTCGGAGTTCGGTCGATTCCCTTTGTTGAGGACATGGAAGATGGCGACTACATGTTCATCTTTGAACGAGTAATTTCACGGTAGTTCTTCCCGGTTCTTTGCTGGTTGTTATTGGAACCTTGGATTCCGGCTGAAAGTTTCCTTGGCCTTCGATTGTGATGTTTGCCCTCGCTGCCCTTGTTGCCCTTGAAGTTAGCACGGGCCTCAAACTTGTTGAACTTTCAGATGACTTTTCGGCTATCTCGCTTGTTCCATTAAATCCTTCCAAGTGTGGGCAGTGACGGCGCCCATGTGAGCTTCAATTTTCGACATAAAGTTGTGTCAGCAAGTTTGAAGCAGCATTGGTAGTGGCATATCTCGACATCGCAATGTCAAGTTGCGGTACCTCTCGATGTATTCTCTGACCATCTCACTCCCGCTTTATTTCTCAAAAAGGAGTTTGGCCATAGTAATATCAGACTGTTCCTCGTGGAATTGCGAGAGGAATTTAGATTCCAAATCCGCCTAAGATCTGATTGAACCTTCGGGTAAGTTCTGAAACCAATCAAAGGCTACCCCCTGAAGGGTACCTATAAAGAGACATGCCTTAATGGTATCGTTACCCACTACGTTCCCAGTCTGTTGATGGAAGTAGTAGATATGCTGGTTCGGAGATCCTTTACCATCAAACGCATGTAGCGTAGGCGACTTGAACTTCATAGGGTAGAGAACCATATCCCACTCAACGGGATAAGGTCGGATAATCCCCACTTTTGAGTTACGTCACGAGAAAGAACGTTGAGCTATTTTTGAATGTCTTCCAAGACTTTTGCTTCCTTACTTGGCTTTGTGATTATCATCGCCCGACCTCGCTTGCTCGAATTGCCGTCACTTTGGTGCTCTAGATCTTCCTCCGGAGGTCTTTCGCTAATTGGTTTCTTTCCTTTGGAAGAGCTTGCACGAGGATTTAACAAGAGTTGCTCAACCATCCTCTCTAGACGCTCGATTCGATCGTCGCCTCTTTCTTTGGATCGCCATTTGATTCGTGAGTGTAGGCATCAAAATTGTGAAGAACCTCAAATATGACTAAATCATGAGAAGATCGAAGAACAACGTCGTCGAAATCTCAAGAAGTCAACACATGGGGAGATTGTGTCTCACTACGGTCGCGAGACACTTGTTTGTGTCTCGCCACGAAGCGAGACACTTGATGTGTCTCGCTATTAGCGAGACACTTGTGTGTGCCACCATCGGCGAACATGATGTGTCTCGCTATTAGCGAGAACTACTGTGCCTCGCCTGGCGGACACCTTGATGTGTTCTCGCTATAGGCGAGGCACTTACTGTCTCCGCTAGCGGAGACACCCGTAATACTTGAGCGAGCTCTTGAAGGGTCTAAATCAATCCGATGGGGCCCACTTGACTTTATCAATGCGAGACGTTCGGAACCGTTAATAGCGGTTACACGCGAAGATACGCCCACTAGGCGTAATTCTAGGCATTTAGTCGTCTGCAAAAAGCGGAGAAACCGTTATTGGTGGAAGGACTGACGCGCCTGCGCCCGATCGGCGGCCATCTGCCCGTAAGCGTGCGGCCGCCTACGCCGATGGCGAAGCGCTTAAGCGAGGCATTTCGGTAGCCGGCGCTAACCGCAAAATTCACGCACTTATGACACTTGTGTTTCGAAGAGGGCGCGTTCCCAAAGACTATAAATACCCTCCTCGTCCACTTGGGGAGTCGGCCATCGAAGGGAAAAATCAATAAACCGGTTCAAGAACGATCCACGCGGAGATTCCTCGAGTTTAAGCCTTGACTTATTCTTGAGAAGAGTAGATATCTTACTTTGCTAAGATATTTGCTTAAGTTCTTGTTTCCTTTCTGAAGCATCAACTAAACCCGTCGATTCGGCGATCTTACCACGGTGGTCCACGGTTAGCGTCCCGTACGAGCAAAGTCCCACAAAAGCGAGGGAGATCTACACTTGTCTCTTGTTGAGTTTGTGAGAGAGTTATTTAATTTTCATTGTAGCGAGAACCAAAAGTGTAATTTTCTCTAGTTTTACAATGGAATCAACTTTCGACCCAAACACGATGGCGACCACGATGGGGAGCCAACGGTCTCGAGCCGAGATCGTTGTGTCATGACTGCAGCGACAATCGGCCGACCTCATGGTTGATAGGCTAGACTACTTCTTCGATCAAGCCAAATTGAAGAGTATCTCTCCTCTTCCACATCGAAGTCCTCCTCACCCGCAAACATCGGAGGATGTCATCTCTTAAGAGGAGGTTCGTTCTTGTTAAATGCGGCAGGCGATTTCCCTCTTAACAAGATCTCAACTAATCGGCGAAGAGCTCGCCAAAGCGGCGTCAAAAGATGGCCCGTCGGTTCAGCCAGCTCAGGTCAGCGGATGGAGTTCACTATCGAGAACACGTGATCAAAGGCATCAACAGCTGCAATCTCTCAATCCGTGGCACTCCTCCCGAGGAAGAATGGGTTCTCGTCAAAGGGCGATTGACAGAGGAGGCTCAAAGCCCGTGCACTTTGCTCGAGCGCGTCGTTGTTCGCAAAGGCATAAGAATCAAAAGCAACCCGAAAGCGGCTCAAAATGCATGCATGGATCGAAAGTCGACATCAAAATCGGCTCAAGAGTTTGTCTCGCGGTTTTCAGTAGAGCGGTGTAAAGCGCCTGCGTGATTAGCACATTTTAAATACATTTTTATACCCTTATTACCTATGTTATATGAATAAACGATATTACTAATAATCATTTTATCTTATTTTGCGAGGTTAATAAAGAAATAATGAATAAAAGCCCAAATGACTCAAATTCTCACGAATTTCTACCAATATTTGAAGCGAGAAGACAAACCAAGGCCCAAATACCATTTGATCCAAGAGAAATTCGTGAAGAAAAATCAAGAAAAGACAAATTCGGTTGGGAACCATCGGTTGACCAACGGTTGGCTAAGTTGGTAACGGTTGGCTAACAAATCGACGCGTCGGTTCCCCAATGAATTAATGGTGGATTTCTCTTCCTTTTTGGCTAGGTTTGATCCAATGGTTCACATCAACTCCGTTGGGCTATAAATAGGGTGAAAGAGTGTTTTGAGTGTGAAATATTTTGTAAAAACTCCATTTGGAGAGGAGGGTTACTCTTAATTGAGGAGACCTTCCAAAATTGTAACTTTGTTACACAATAAATGAAATTTTCACCCCAATTTCCTTTCTCTTCTTCTAATCCAAGGACCAAAGGAGGATTAGATTAAGATCGAGGAGTTGTTGGTTTCTATTTTATTTCTTTTCATTTTCTTTCTTGTTCATTTATTGCTTTGTAGCTTAGATTTACTTTCATGCAATTTAATTTCTTGCAATTTACTTTCTTGCAATTTACTTTCATGCAATTTAATTCCATGCAATTTACTTTCATGCAATGTATTTATTCTTGTATTTACTTTCTAGAATAGATTTTCCTTTTCTTTAATTCACCTTAGAAAGACTCTCAGGAAATTACCCTTTCTAAGTGTGGAGCCAATATTTGTGGGATCCCTAGAGATTGTTTGAAACTAGCTAACAAATCCAACTCATTCTCATGAGATTGAGATAAGCTAAGTGGATCTACTCTAGATTCCTCATATCTTTAATTAATCCTCCATACTTTACCTTCTTTATTTTCCACTTATCCTTGTTTTCCATTTGTTGCTATTTTCCTTTATTCTTGATTTTGATTTTCCTTTACTCTCATCTCTCTCTCAATCTTGTTTTCTTTTATTTTGTACTTATTTTCTCTTAATCTCATTTTCCCTCCATGTGCATATAATCTCAAACCTAGTTTTGTTATTATGTGCATATATCCTACCACACTCTCAACTTTATTTTTCTCCTCCTTTGCACATAATCCACAATCCACTCTCTTTAACCTCTCACATCCATTCACCATTTTCTCATTTTCATTATATTTGAATAAACTCCTAATTGTCATAATTTGAGAACCAAAACTTGAGCAAAACTCTCCTACTTTCCGTTCCTCGTTGAGATCGATAATCTTTTATACTATAACTTGATAAAGGTTGTATACTTGCAACTAAGGTAATCACTCAAAATTACCCATCAAGTTTTGGCATGGTTCTTGAGAGCGGTGCATAAGTAGGATTTTCATTAAGTTTGGTTTTATTTTGTGTGTTTTCTTTTGTGTAGGAACTTGGAGCTTGAAGATCAAGAGTTGAAGATTCAAGATGGAAGAATTGCCTCCAACGAGGCTTTGCATTGCTTTTAGCGTGGGTAACTTCTCCATCTAGTATTTTCAATTCCACCCTTTAGATAGTTCATATACATTAGAGACAATTAGGATAAAAAAAATATAAAACTAAAATAAAAAATATATATTTTTTTCCCTTTTCGACCCTAATAAACTTCATTTTTTGTCGATAATAAAAATAAAAAGATTTTTGTTTTGCATCCTTTTTAGTTGCTTTTTAATTCTTAGGGTTGCATTTCATATAATAGTAGGAATTCACCAAGTGATTTGAGCATCTTGATTTGGCACACACTTGAAAATATTTTAAGGGCAAAACCCACTAATCAAGATAAGGTAAGGATTTCATCACCCTTTCCTTAGCCCAAAATCACTAATTCCTCACTACACATACCAAGCCTCTTAAAATTTGACTAGGCGATTGGCCCCTAAGGATTCGAGCTCATTAAGGAACAATAATTCCTTAAGTGAACGGTCCAAGTTTATTTGGATTAATTGGTGTCTAAGGCAAGGTTTAGGGGTTCGTAAAGGCTCTGAAAGGAAAGAGGTACTTAATTGATCTTTGATCTCCCTCTAGTACTATCCTTACGGCTAATTAGTAAACTTTGATCTTTTCATTAAAATTCTTGGTTAGGAATTCTAAGTCAAGTTTAGGCTTAACCCTAGAGTTAGGGTGATTGAAATGTGATTGCTTTGATTTATTTTTAGTTAGTTTTTCTCATCTTCTTAACTTTTCTCTTATCCTTTTCAAAAAAAAAAAAAAATTGATTTTGGTGTATGCAAACTTGGGTTAGGGATAATACTAATCGTTTAATTAGTTTTGATTCATCTCTTGAACCAAGCGAAATGGCTATCTCCAACCCACTGTTCTTCAAGATGTTTGTTACCCCACTAGAAATGCAATCCCTCTTGCATAAAACTCGAGGTAAATGGAACCAATTTTGAACTTGACCGCATTTTCATAAACATGCTTCCCAAATTCTTAGAATTCGAAACGAAGCATACATCTTTATCTCGAATTTGAAGAAGTTTGCCTCATGATTAAAATGAGGGACTTAGCGAAGATCGCGATCAAACTCGATTTATTCCATTTGCCCTTAAGGACAAAGCCAAAAATGGGCGTATAAGCTTGCCCTGATTCCATCTCAACTTGGGGTGAATTTGTAGAGTTTTTAAAAAAATTCTTTCCTATCCACAAAACAATCAAGCTTAGAAGCAATTCAAAATTTTAAAATTGTCGGAGAACCTTTGGAAGTATTTTGATAAATTCAAAGATCTTCTTATCCATGTCCCATGTGTCTTGAAAAGTGGCGATTATGCCAAATCATTTATGAAGGATTGGATTATTCTTCAAAACTTCCTTAGAGTCAATGTGTCAAGGGGATTTCATGAAGAAAAATGCCGATGAAGCTTGGGACTTTTAGAGTTTATCACGAGAAAACCATGCGATGGAACATTGTGATGGCATCCCAACCAAAACGATTAGTGCGTCCTTAGAAACAAACATAGCCTCTGAAGCAAAGATGGCGACAATCATGTGTAGGTTAGAAGCTTTAGAAGTCAAAAGCGAGCTCGGCTCAAATCAACCAAGTTTCTAGGGTTGTCATAGCTGTCTGTCTCCATCTCATGTTTGGAGGAATGTCTCTTAGGATCCGTCGACCACTAGGTCGGATAATATTTCGCATTTGTCCGGTGAATGATCCATTTTCTCCAACCTACAATCGAGGTTGGAGAAATCATCAAATTTTGCATGGAACCGAAACTACTCGGAAATCAAAATTTCCTCCCTCTTCAACCCACAATTCTCTAGGGGGCAATCTGGTTCCTCTCAATTTTCAACAACCAAATCTGTCATTTCAAAATCGGTCTCCTCATTACCAATCACGCAAATCACACTCCTCAAATTGCGGATCATGATAAGCGTCTTAATGTTAGGAAAAGGGTCTAGATACTTTGATTAAAACCTCTACAGACCGAACTTATTGACTCAAACATCAAACCGTTGAATTCCTTCATGCAATCAGGGTCAAATCCTCACCTCCAACACTCAAGCCATAGCTAGGTTAGAAACCCAACTTGGTCAACTAGCTACGCCATGAGTGAGAGAGAAAGGAACTTTTAGAGTCAGCCGTGCCCAACCCGAAGGACACGGGATCAAGTTCAACCTACCACTTGAAGTGAATGCAATCCATTCACTACGGTCAGTGAGCAGTCGATAATCAGGTTAGAATACCTCTAAGTGAAACCCTTGAACCAGAACAAATTCTCTCTCCTTCTGAGAAATCACACCCTTCTGATGACCCAGAACCTGAACCAGAACCAGAGTCTAATCAATCTAAACCAGTTGCTCCTTGCAGGATAGACTCGGGGCCTAGGAAGCACTCCTCTCAGGAGGAGAAAATTCTAGAGACTTTCAAGCAGGTTAAGGTCAACATTCCTCTTTTAGATGTCATTGAACAAATTCCTTCTTATGCCAAATTTTTAAAGGAATTATGTACCAAAAAGAGGCAAATAAATGTTCGAAAGTCTTTCTTGCCTTGATATCGGTGAAGTCCTCTCAAAGTGCGTACCATTGAAACATAAGGATCGAGTTGTCCTACCATCCATGTATCATTGGTAATACTCATATCGATAAAGGCTTTTAGACTTAGGCAGGTGTCAACTTGCTTCCATATTCAATCTACCAACAACTAGGTGTCGGGGAACTCAAGCCACTAGATGTACACTTGTTAGGCGATAGATCATTAAGGTCCCTATGGGTGAAATAGAGATGTATTGATAAAGGTTGGAGACTTTATTTTTCATTGATTTATTAGTCCACGGAAACACAACCGTTCCAATCCCAGAAGGACGAATACGTGATCTTAGGAAGCCGTTCTTAGCCACTTCTAATGCTCTCATCATGTAGGCTGGTCACATGAAATGTCTTTTGGGAATCGGCTGGCGAACTTAATATTTTCAATCCGGAAATAATATTGATAATGACCTTTGAAATCAATTACATCCAAGAAAGTTTAGAAGTAGAGAATGAATCGACATTAGTTTTGAGAAAATGAGGCTGGAAATCTTAAAAATTGATTTGATTTTCCAAAATGAGGAGCGTGTTGAATACATGCCTTTTGAATGCAACATTGAAGAACTCTACGATGAGCTTAGATTTTTGGAAGATCAACCAAAATGTCAAATTTTTATTAATCAAAATCTAAGTTCAAAATGCATAACACCGATAAGACCTACCTTAATTTCTTTGCAAAACACATTGCAAACCTTGGAATTTTAATTTGAGAACATCATTGATTATATCATCTTGAAATTCTTTAAATTTGAGGTAGAATTTTCAGCAATAAGGTAGGATTTAATGTAGAATATGAGCTTCTCATGTTTTATCTTTTATTCTACATGTTTATTTTTGTCCCACAATAATAATAAAATTTATTCTTCTCTCATGTGAGTTTCTTGTTCTTTTCAAAAAAGAGAATAAATTTTTAACTCACCTTCTCATACCAAAGGTAATTCTGAGACTTTTATCATTGTTCAAGTGGTAGAACAAATGTAAATGCTTCCATGCTTATCTGTTTTTTGTGCATAATAGAATTTGCATTGAGGACAATGCAAAATTTAGGTGTGGGGTGGGAATTAGTCATTTTGCTCTTTATCTTAGTCATTTTCCTCTTCTTACCATTTTCTTTCTTTTTATGTCATTTTTTTCCTCAATAAAAAAATCCTTACTTGACTTAATAGAGTTGATTAATAATTGATCAATTTGATAGAATTTAAGTCTTCTAATCCTTAGTTGGTTCTATACTCAAGTTTACCTTTTATGATAACTCAAATAAATTTCTTAAGAAATGATTTTCAAAGTAATATACTTTACTTAAGTTGTAACTTAGATTTTTAATTAAAGTAATGAAATTTTGCATGCCTAACTTAGAGTTGAAAATAATTTTTCAAGTTGTCTTGATCAAATATTGTTCAGAATATATATACATATACACACATATATACTAACTTAATAAATAGAAAAATTTCTCTTAAAATCATTGGTGGTTCTATTTTACTAAGCCTAAGTTGGTGAGTAATTAAGCAGGGAGTATTTCTATGCTTAATGACCTAAGCCCAATTGGTTGGGATTCATTATTTAAAACTAAGCTAAATGGTCACTTAGAAAGCCGATTAAAAGAACAAAACCACCAAGGAATAAAAGTAAAAAAAAAAAAATCATACTAACCATGTTTTTGTATATAGTTATATTTGTATATGTTCTTGAAAAATAAAATGGATTAAAAGACTTGAAGTTGTTTAAAACAAAGGGTTAGCATGTCTGTTCAAAACTTTTAAATTAAATTTTTGAGTTAAACTTGGTTTTGTATAACTATAATGAAAGGATTTTCTTAAGAAAATTACATTGGAGTTATGATAAAACGTTTTCTTGAGTATTAACCAACTTCAATTGGAATGTTTGAAGATATCAAATGAATTAATTATTTTATTAACTTCTTTAAATTGGCAAGTTGACTGAGCTTTTGGGTATATTCTGCAAACCCTCACGAGACTACAGCTTCGTCCACTAGGGTAACCTAGGGGTTTAAAGGCTTGTGTGCTAAATACAGCGATTCTGCTTGAAAGTGAGTTAGGTTTTCTTTTTATTTTCTTTGCTAGAGGACTAGCAAAAGCTTAGAATGTGGGGTATTTGATTAGCACATTTTAAATACATTTTATACCCTTATTACCTATGTTATATGAATAAGATATTACTAATAATCATTTTTATCTTATTTTGCGGGTTAATAAAGAAATAATGAATAAAAGCCCAAATGACTCAAATTCTCTGAATTTCTACCAATATTGAAGCCCAAATCGAAGACAAACCAAGGCCAAGATACCAATTTGATCCAAGAAATTCGTGAAGAAAAATCAAGAAAAGACAAATTAGGTTGGGAACCAATCGGTTGACCAACGGTTGTAACAGGTTGGCTAACGGTTGGCTAACCGTCGACCAACCGATCGGTTCCCAACATATTTCAATTAATGGTGGATTTCTCTTCCTTTTTGGCTAGGTTTGATCAATGGTTCACATCAACTCCGTTGGGCTATAAATAGGGGTGAAAGTTGAGTGTTTTGAGTGTGAAATATTTTGTAAAAACTCCATTTGGAGAGGAGGGTTACTCTTAATTGAGGAGACCTTCCAAAATTGTAACTTTTGTTACACAATAAATGAAATTTTCACCCCTTCAATTTCCTTTCTCTTCTTCTAATCCAAGGACCAAGGAGGATTAGATTAAGATCGGGAGTTGTTGGTTTCTATTTTATTTCTTTTCATTTTCTTTCTTGTTCATTTATTGCTTTGTAGCTTAGATTTACTTTCATGCAATTTAATTTCTTGCAATTTACTTTCTTGCAATTTACTTTCATGCAATTTAATTCCATGCAATTTACTTTCATGCAATGTATTTAATTCTTGTATTTACTTTCTAGAATAGATTTTCCTTTTCTTTAATTCACCTTGAGGCTAGAACCTCTAGGAAATTACCCTTTCTAAGTGTGGAGCCAATATTTGTGGGATCCCTAGAGTTGTTTGAAACTAGCTAACAAATCAACTCATTCTCATGAGATTGAGATAAGCTAAGTGGATCTACTCTAGATTCCTCATATCTTTAATTAATCCTCCATACTTTACCTTCTTTATTTTCACTTATCCTTGTTTTCCATTTGTTGCTATTTTCCTTTATTCTTGATTTTGATTTTCCTTTACTCTCTCATCTCTCTCTCAATCTTGTTTTCTTTTATTTTGTACTTATTTTCTACTTAATCTCATTTTCCCTCCATGTGCATATAATCTCAAACCTAGTTTTGTTATTATGTGCATATAACTCCCACACTCTCAACTTTATTTTTCTCCTCCTTTGCACATAATCCACAATCCACTCTCTTTAACCTCTCCACATCCACATTCACCATTTTCTCATTTTCATTATATTTGAATAAACTCCTAATTGTATAATTTGAGAACCAAAACTTGAGCAAAACTCTCCCTACTTTCGTTCCTCATTGAGATCGATAATCTTTTATACTATAACTTGATAAGGTTGTATACTTGCAGCTAAGGTAATCACTCAAAATTACCCATCACCTCGCGCCGGTAGTCTGTTGCCTGTAGCAATCTCGCCCGTGAACGACTGAATTTTGCCTGCGCCAGCAGTATATGTATTGTCTGCGAACAGCAGCTTCGCGGCAATGGCGACCTTCCATCATTGACAAAGATGGGCTTTTCGCCCTTTCTTCCACTTCTCGGATGAGGTATCAACCTTTAAGTGCGGAAATCAGACAACCGGTGTTTAATCGCCTTGGTCCGACTTCGGAAATAAAGGCAAGGTACAATGAAAGCGGTTGAGTTACGATCGAGAAGAGTCTTGAGCAAGCTAAAATATCTCGGTCTCTAGAATTCCAATTGCATCTCGTTTGAGCATCCGCAAAGGTCCGAGTCTAGCGAGAAAGAAAAGTTGAGGCAAGTGACTCGCAAAATCGAGAGATGACCGGACTCTTGTGATTCATCTGAAAACAACCGGATAGCCGAAGCCAGCGGCGGAAGTTGTCTCTCAAATCAAATGGCGGCGTCCTCAAAGAAGGCGTGTCCTCAATTAAACAATGTTACACTTGGGGGTGGAAGTGCAATCGTGATAAACCACAACCACCACACCATCGGTTTGGGGGTGGCAACACGAAAGAACGATCGATGAAATAAATTGTTCTTGCTCGTGTGCACAACTAATCAAAGCGTTGTTGTCGGGGATGTGCTGTTAAGTCAAGCGGCTCAACCACAAAGAGCCGATGATTGAGGAGGCTTTCGCGACGGAAGATTGAAAGCGAGTGGCGACCGAAGAAAGAGAAGATCTACCATTGAGCGGATGAACTTCACGAAGTTACTATTAACATGGTGAACAAAGGAAAAAGGCTGGCGATGGATCACGAATCGACTTCACTCTGGAGAAAAGTCGGCACGAGTTTCAATGGATGTCTTGGTTACAATTCGCGAGCTACCAGCGCATTAACTATAGAAGGATGCATGAGGAGAGTCATCGATGATGAAGCTTCCGACATCAATTCGGCGATAGCTTAGATGACACAATGTCAAGTCTTTGGTCCCCATCGAGAAGCTTTTACCATTACTCGATGTCTGGCTCAAATGTTACAAAAAGCTAAGCAAAGAAAGCAAAGAGAAATGAAACGAGAGAGATGGAGCTAGCCATGCAGCGAGATGAGGAGTTGCAAACTAGCGGTTGCACAACGCAGGTCGATCAACGGCACGAATCAGTCAACAAGGTGGCGTTACCATAATGCTCATAATGTCGAGAAGACAGCGATTAGGAGATTGATGAACACATTTATCTTCAACCTCAAAAGCTCCATTTGATGCTCAAGGTGGAAATGGTCCAATTCTTCTATTAGGCGATCCAAAACAAAGGGGATGATGGCGAAAGGATGAAAGAGCTTGAAAATAAAATCAATGCTTTGATGTCGTCTGAGAAGTCAAAGGGCCGGGCATCGACGTGTCGGTATCGAGAGAGTGGATTCAATTCCTTACCTTAAAATTTAATTTGATCAACTTCCGCCATTTGGCGGAGAGGGTCACCTTCACAACACTGATTTACTTCAAATCACATTTGGGGTAATCTCGGGAAACGAGCCTCGATGGTTGGGTCATTAATCGGTACTCTTGGCGGGCTGCCTTGGTGGTATTGAAGACTCAAAGCGGAGTATTAGCTTCTTTGGGAGGACATGGAAAGTTCTTTTCGGCAACTTCTTCGATGGCGACGAGAGTCTCAGTTGGAACTCTTTTAGGCAGCGAGAAAGGTGGGAGACAATCGACACCTTAGTTAGCGATTCATAATAAAGCTATAGATGCGGGATCAATTAAAAGTTCATATTGAAGACTTGCCACAATAATCTTTCTATAGAATTCTTTGGAAGTCATGGGGTAGATCCCACCAACTTCGTGGAAAGACCTAAAGGGAAGGAAAAGCAGAGCGTTTCCTCGAGAGGAAGAAAGGCTGAAAGAAGCGAAAAGATGGCTGACCCCTCGAGTAAATTTTTCCTCTGCGTAATAGAGAAGGTATCTGTATTTCTTTTTGGTCAAGCGTCGCTTAACAAGCGCCAAAAGCTTCATCGAAATTCCACAGGACATACTCTTTCAGGGCGAAGAAGTTCCAATCATCTTCAAACACCTCCTTGATAACAACAAAATCAAGTTTCCTCAATTACAAATCAAGAGGAGGCTAACAAAACTTAGGACCCTAAATGCTGTCGCGTACCACGGAGGATCCTCCATCCTACAAAGGATTGCTTAGCTCTCAAGGCCATCATCAAGCCTTGGTTGAAGCCCGGCGTCTTAGCAGAAATAAAATTTGAATCAAATTTGACTCAAACGGTATATGAGTATAAGCTGCTCCCTTTCCTCCGATGAATATAAGAGGTTAAGCTGCTCTTCCTTCTTCTTGACTCCGACAAGTATCACAGTATAAGCTGCTCCCTCGGACTCAAGCGGTATCTGAGTATAAAGCTGCTCCCTCTGGACTCAAAGCAATTTATCACATAAAGCTGCTCCCTCACTCAAACCGGTATACAAGTATAAAGCTGCTCCCTCGTACTCAAACGGTATATGAGTATAAGCTGCTCCCTCGCACTCAAGCGGTATCTCGTATAAAGCTGCTCCCTTTCCTCAGATGAATATAAGAGGTTAAGCTGCTCTTCCTTCTTACTCACTCCGGCGGCCCAATTTTGCGAAGAATTGGATAATCCATGAGCGAGAGGTCCACTTCCACATTGAGCAATCAAACCTTCCTACAGTTAGGATTGTCTCAAAATTCCTATCTGGTCAAACCTTCCTCTGATTAGGACCACAGTCAAAATCCTCTCGATTCTTTCCATGAGCGAGAGGTCCACTTCAGTTGGCGATCAAACCTTTTGGCAGTTAGGATTGTCTCAAATATGCACTGGTCAAACCTTCCTGATTAGGACCATGGTCAAAATCCCCTCTTGATTCCTTCCATGAGCGAGAGGTCCATTTGAGGATTGGCGATCAAACCTTCAAACGATTAGATTGTCTCAAAACTCTATCCGATCAAACCTTCCTACGGTTAGGATCATTTTTTAATTTTCACTCCCACTTGGTCAAACCTTCCTACAGTTAGGACCACGGTCAAAATCCCTCTCGATTCCTTTTATGAATGAGAGGTCTACTCGATAACGGGGTTCGTTTTAGCCCCAAGAGAAAACACAGCGGGTTCGTTTTAGCCCCAAGAAAACATAAATTGATCAAGCCTCATTATTCAATATCGTAGCATAGATATCATTACCTAATGACACCTAAACTATGCCTTCATGCATAGGGATATTATCTCTGTCCTTATCGAGAGATAAGTGCGCATCTAACACATCTTTGTAGGGTAATCAATTCCGTGATAATCGATCAAGCCTCATTATTCAATATCGTAGCATAGATGTCATTACCTAATGACACCTAAACTATGCTTTTATGCATAGGGATGTTATCTCGTCCCTTATCGAGAGATAAGTGCATCTAACACATCTTTGTAGGGTAATCAATTCGTGATAATTGATCAAACCTCGTATTCAATATCGTAGCATAGATGTCATTACCTAATGACACCTAAACTATGCTTTCATGCATAGGGATATTATCTCGTCCCTTATCGAGAGATAAGTGCGCATCTAACACATCTTTGTAGGGTAATCAATTCTGTGATAATTGGCCAGAGCCTCATTATTCAATATCGTAGCATAAAGTCTAAGAGAATTCACTCTTTTAGCACAACGTAACATGTAGAGCGGACTCGGATAATCTACATGCTAGCCCAACTCAAGCGGTAGTTGGTAAAGGCTCATCAAATCCGTTGATGGTGAGGGTTTGCCAAAATCCTATATCTATCATACAAGCAATAACTTGAGGCAATGGGTTCACTCTTCTTCGGGGTCAAGCACTTTCTCCTACCGTGATTTTAATGCACTTTGTAACTCATTGCTAATGCAAATTTGCCATTACATCGCCTCGGAAGCTCAAGCATGCTTTCGAGGCGGATACGTGGCGGTCCTTTTGGCGAGACGCCAGATTGCCCTTCGCTTTCTTCAAGCGGGACAATTCGGATATTACATATAGAAGCTTTCACGGAAATCGATATTGAGAAAACCGTGGCGCTTTTTCTCGAATGATTCTCAAGGCATTTCAATTATAACCCAAGTGGTGACTTTCAAGATGAAGATGATTAGTCCAAAATCGACCCGACATTTCAATCAATCCAAATACAAATGCAGCGGCTATTGATCCCAAAGTATGGTCGGCGGCCCGTAGCAGGGATTCAAGCTGAAGCAAAACATGGGCCTCTTCTACAAAGTTCAGCGTTGAGCGAAGCAAAGGCATCTTATCAAAGTATTCGGACCCTCGACAAAACAGTGCAGAAAACTGGAGAATATCTGTAGGCATCAAAAATTGTTGAAGAACCTCAAATATGACTAAATCATGAGAAGATCGAAGAACAACGTCGTCGAAATCTCAAGAAGTCAACACATGGGAGATTGTGTCACGCTCTGGTCGCGAGACACTTGTTTGTGTCTCGCCCGGCGAGACACCTTGATGTCTCAGCTGTTGCGAGAACTGCTGTGTGTTCCTCGCCAGCGAGACACCTTGATGTGTCTGCTATTAGCGAACATGTGTGTCCTCGGCGGGAACACCTTGATGTGTCCGCTATAGGCGAGGCACTTACTTGTGTCTCGCTAGCGGCAAGACACCAGAATACTTGGAGCGAGCTCTTGAAGGGTCTAAATCAATCTGATGGGGCCCACTTGACTTTATCAATGCGGAGAGCGTTCGGACCGTTAATAGGCGGTTACCGCGAAGAATCGCACTAGGCATAATTCTAGGGCATTTAGTCGTGCCTAAAAGCGGGAAAATCGTTACGTGGTGGAAGGGCGGCCTTTGCCGCATGATCGGCGGCCCATCCGCTACTCTCGCCGTGAAAGCGGCCGACACTACCTGGCGATGGCTTTAGGCGAAGGCGTTTCGGTTGCCAGCTAAGCTCAAAATTCACACGCCTGACACACTTGTTTTTGAAGAGCACGTTCCCAAAGACTATAAATACCCTCCTCGTCCCACTTGAAGTGCGACCATCGAGAAAGGGAAAAATCAATCCAAGCTTGGAGTTCAAGAACACGATCCACGCGGAGATTCCTCGAGTTTAAGCCTTGACTTATTCTTGAGAAGAGTAGATATCTTACTTTGCTAAGATATTTGCTTAAGTTCTTGTTTCCTGCGAAGCATCAACTAAACCGTCAGAATCGACGATGTCGCACCGGTGGTCCACAGTTCTGGCGTCCGTACGAGGCAAAGTCCCACAAAAAGCAGGAGATCTACACTTGTAGTGTCTCTTGTTGAGTTTGTGAGAGAGTTATTTAATTTTCATTGTAGAGAACCAAAGTGTAATTTTCTCTAGTTTTACAATGGAATCAACTTCGACCCAAACAAGGAGATCTTCTCGATCTGTTGCATTTACTTCCCACCGTCGTTCTTGGCTTGAACTATGGGTTGGGTTCGATGCTATGGTTGAGTTGGCATCACTAGAAGTTGGTTGATCTATTTGAGGCGAAGATTGCGGTTTGTATGGAAGAGTAGTCAAAGGAATTGCTACTCTTGCTCTTTACTGTTATTGATACACACCCTCCGCTAAGTATAGACTTGATGCCAGGAGAGTATACTGGATCAGGGGAGCTATACGTATCTTCCTCATCGTCTTTAGAGGTGATGCTTGTCATGTTGACAGTAAAGACTTGAGTTTTACTTCGTCGGGCACGTCGTCGTTGTTTAGTTCGAGCCCCTAAAGGCTCAAGAACAGGACCGAGACGGTTGAAGACTGATTCTTTACATTAGCAACCTTCTTGGACTGCTGAGACTACTTCTCTGAGGGTCGCACAATGCTGACATTGACGAGCTCTCTTCAGAGTTATGAATTCTCACAAATCAACATTAGTGTCAACTTCGCTAACTTTAGCTTTAGAATCGCGAGCATTAAACTACGACGGCCGTGGCGGAGATCATCAGTGATGATTTTATTCCTCTGAGGAAATTTTGATGAGGAATTACCCCCATTCTTTGCTTCTATCGAGGAAGCATAGCGAGCATCGCAACATGCTTTAAACCAAACTCCTAAAGGAGTTGATGATTGAAGCCCGAGATCGAGGCGATATTAACATCTTGATCTTCGCTCAAGGTGAGTCGTTCCTTCACTTTTGGTGAGGTTAGTTTGGCTTCGGCTAAGCTCAAAATTCCTTGGCGAAGGTGGCTTTCCCTGCGGGGTCACTTTGGACCGAGGTTTGTTCTCTGACGAATTCTCACGACAGCGCACACAATTGCGTTGAAAGCTCATGGAGATAGACTCCTCGAACTTGGCTGATCAAATTCAATGATCGGCGTTTTAGCAAAAGACAGGGTCTCCGGTGTCGATTCGCGACACAATCTTCTCGTCGGTTGAGAAAGATGTACCCAGTGAGTCACCATCTGTTTGGGTTCTTTTGTATTGCAATTGGCTCAGTTACAATAAAAGAAATACACGAAATGAAGGAAAATTTATTTTTCCTAGGGTTCTTGTCGCATCTTAGATGGAGCGTCGATCTTGTACTCCGTTGACGAACCGATTAAGACAATGGGTCTTTTGCTGATTGCGGATTGCTTAGAAGCTAGCACAGTCTTCTCTTAGCAATATCTCTTGAGGAGCTCACGAATGTGTGTGTGGTTTCTATATTCCTCCGAACCTCTTTGAATGGATGATCTCCTCCCCTTTTATAGGATAAAAGAGAGAGTTAATGGCCCCTTTAATTGTGGATTAAGTGGCCATTAAAGCAAGAGATAATGGGGGAGCGGTTATCCCCTGAAAATAGCTATAAAACAGCCGTTGGGCGGACTTCATGGCTTTGGCGAAGTTCGCTAAAGGTGTGTGGCGTTGCCACAAGCGTCTTGCGAGTCGCCGAGCGTGGGTGCTTTCCTTGAGGCGATTGACTCGGTCCATTTGATCGTGGACTTCTTTGGTGGGCGGCTATTGGGCTCGAACTTAACACAGAGTTCGACTTATGGCGGGGCTCGATCAGGCGACGTTCGCTGATGTCCTATGTGGGCTTCGTTTTAGGCCCATTCGAAGTGTTTAGCCCCTGGGCGTTCACTTTTTGAGTTAAATATATTTTAACCGTCTATAATAACAGAGCAGGGAGATAGTGATCAAGATCATGAGCAAGAGACTCCTTAGTAGGGGGAGCATCACCAACAGTAGGAGATTGCAGAGCCACAGGTTAGGAGATCAGCTAGAGAGCACAGACCATCCTCAAGATATCCTCCCTCAGAGTATTCTTTGCGGACAGAAGAGGAGGGGTCGAAAACCTTTCAGGAGGCACAGGCTGGCTCTTGTTTTCCGGGGGGGGATGATTTAAATTTTTTTTACCAAAAAAAAAAAACAAAACAAAAAACCAAAAAACGAAAAAAAAAAACTCTGAGGTATCTTACAAAACAGCCCTGAAATTAAAAAAAATTTCATGGGCCCCCGACATGTAATTGGCAAATAACTAAAATCTCTTTGGGAGGGGGGAAAACACTAATTTAGTCATTTTCCACTCACAAGCAATGTACCCCCCTGCCCAGCCGAGGGTTTTCTCCCAACTAAAATATCCTTGATATGTTATCATAGTTGTTTTGTCTCATGCTACAAGGTTTGAGAACCTCGAGTCTATCATCCACAAATAAGGAGTCCGAAGCAATAGCAAATTTTGACTGAAAATACACACTAATATCATCATCAGATCTCTGACCAAAGACAACAGAAAATGAAACAAAGCAAGAACCAAATCTCTGATATATCATTCAGCTGTTTAAGATTGCAGTTTCCACCCATAAGAGTTACACTCATTGTAGATATTTACTGTAGTTTCTGTCCAACTTTAGCAAATACATACCATGGTTTAATATATTTATTCCAACGTTCAATAGTTACATACTTACTCAAATGTTGATAAATTTGTTTGCTGATAGAAAAGGCCAGTGGGGCTACCATCTGCAGGCAACAAAGCTAACTTCACAGGGCCTTTCGCTCCTTCTTCGACACTCAGAAAACCACTGTCGAAGTTTATATCTGTCTTCACAAATCCAGGACAGACGCAATTAATGCGGAATTTGGGATATTTCTCTGCAAGAACTCTTGTGTAGGTGCTCACAGCTGCTTTCGAAACTTTGTATGCTGATGGAGTAGTTGGCCAGCCATTTTCTTCAAGCTTTTGTTCCTTGAGATCTTTTAGGAAGGACTGCAACACTTCATCCAATCTCTCTTCTGTTTGTTCGTCGACAGTACCCATTTGTTTTCTGATGATTTCACTCGGGATATTCTGTAAACAAGAAATAACGTGAAAAACACTTACTTGCTACCAACATAGCGGAAAAACAAACCACAAAGTCTATGATGATAAAGAACGAAAATAACCAGAGAAACAATCACAGAGATATAGTGATTAACCAGGTTCGCCAATCCTAAGTCTTCAGAGTCCAACCATGCCAGTTCCACTACTAATCAATAAAGGATTGCAATCAATCTCCCAAACCTAATGTCACTTCCCTGTCATACCTATTTTCTCTCTTCTGGATACATAAAAATGATAAGCGGCATGAAGATACATATTTATGGCATAGGAATTCTGTCTATCCCCATGACCCTAGCAGTAGGGGTGCCATTATGTAGGCGTTCAATTTTGGGTCCTGGTGATATGTATTCTCCTATGTAAATTAGACTCCACAAACAAAACTAATATGAGGGTCAGAAAAAACCCCCCTTAGCTCTGGAAGATTATCAGAAAATACCCATAGAAGCATTAACCTCACTTTTCACATGGGTGGGTAAATTACACAGGGGAATATTTTTGCTAGTGAAAACTGTGGTTAATGCTTTTATGGTTGTTTTTTGATTCAAGTTAAAGGGTTTTTTTTATAAC
This sequence comes from Asparagus setaceus, assembly GCA_012295165.1. Classification (NCBI taxonomy): domain Eukaryota; kingdom Viridiplantae; phylum Streptophyta; class Magnoliopsida; order Asparagales; family Asparagaceae; genus Asparagus; species Asparagus setaceus. The sequence continues at coordinate 36,669,812 of CM022708.1, read as the reverse complement.
TCCTTTTTTTTTTTGGTTCAATTGGTCATTCAAAGCCCGATATTTCGAATATTTATTTCGTACCCATATCCTTAGCTCTGTTTGTTCGTCGAAATATCGTGTAGGTAATAAACCGTATCCTTAGCTTTGTTTATTCATCGAAATATCTGTTTCTTTATATTGAGTCTATAAAACTATCATAACAGTACTACTACTATGTATTCGGATATTTCGAATACGGATCCCGATATTTCACTACAAAACCATTACCATATCCTATCGGTTATAGATTTGGGAAACCATATCTATATCCTAACGGATATGATTACGGATATTTCCTCGGATATGGATACGATTTAGCACCCCTACCCTTTACCCATCCGAATTGGACATTCAAAGCCTGCCTAAAAAGGGGGAAATTTTGACAGCGATTTTGAAGCCGATTTTGAGGCCCAAAACGATGAAACTTTGTGAATCCGATGGATAATAATGGTTGCCTGCGGCAAACCCATTGATCTTGGCTATCTTTTGAGAGCTTCAAATCCACTAGTCTTTCACACGATTCGGACAAGTTTGACTTTGCCGGGTTTGACCCTTCCAGGCTCGAACGGATCCATGTAGGCTAGAGCTGTTTCTAGAGCTGCATCATAATCTGATAATCGTCCAAAGTTAAGTGGGGTTTTATGAAGTTTAGCCTTAATATGATGCAGTCAGAATTAAGGACTTGCTCAGATTGTTGAGATAATTGGTTGCGGACAAAAAACAGCCACAGGAAGCCTGTCAAAAAGAGAGGGGGGCAAAGAGGAGGAGGAGAAGAAGAATTGAAACTGTATAACAAAGATTTACTCGATAATCACAGGAGTCTTCAAGTATTAGATAGAAGACCCTGAATATGTAAAAGAAAGGAGTTAATTCTATTTAGATCAGGGCAAGAATCAAAATGGCAAATGTAATAGTGGAAATGGGAAGAACAATTCAAATCATACTACCGGAATAATCACCAAAATGTGAAGTACGTAATTACATAGACAGAAAGTTCTGAAGGATCTCAGAAAATTTGCTCCGATACCATGACAAAGGAGATAAACTAATGCATTTTTATAATTTCTTTGAAGGTACAGATGAAGGCCTACCTATACAAACAGGATCAGTTTAGTATAGAAATACCCTCCAATTAATCATTCAATCAAGCTCAGTTATATGATCAGGTCATAAATTAGTGGCTAAAGAGCACTTAAATACCTTATAGTTTCACTCCTATAGCACTTATATACATTCAGTTGTATTTTGTAGCGTTTATATACTGAGAGTTGTTCAAAATTGGCACATTAATACCCTTTGTTATGCAAGTATGAAAATTTTCATTCGAAAGTTCACATATAACATTCATATGTTAATTTTAGAGCTATTTAACCATTAATATTTGTTAAAATACTATTAAACCTACCCAAATTCTAATTTAAATGTATCCTAATTCTATTTTTAAAATAGAATTTGAAATATTAGTAATGAATTCAACAAACTTAATAGACATAAAGTCATAAAATTAGCATATGAATGTTATCAGAAGAAAAAAAACTCACGTTTGCAAAACAGACGGTATTAATGTGCTAATTTTGAACAACTCAGAGTATACAAATGCTACAAAATACAACTGAGGGTATATAAGTGCTAAAGGAGTGAAACTATAAGGTGTTTAAGTGCTATTTAGACTAAATTAGTGGTAAGAATCTAACAGCTAGTCAGTTCTTACCTTAAGCTGCCCAAAGGTAGAGGAAACAATCACAATATTCGGTGAATCTGCTAGCTCGAGAAGGGGCAGGAGTGCTTCAGTTACTCTCTTGACGCCATAATAGTTTGTGTTCAAGCATTCTAACGCCTTCTCATAGGTCACTCGTGCTAATTCTGCGAATATCTTATTTGCCCTTGATCTCCCATCTTTCTGTTTCATGCGAAAAATAAGGAAATCACTCTTACAACCCTACATAAATATTGATCTCAGTTTGTGTTCAAGACATATGTCGGGTGAGTTTTATTGAGTTACTGTTCAAATTCAATTGGTTGAAAGCAAGGGTTAATTGCAGATAGACCCCTTGTACTATCAACCAATTGTGAATATACCCCTTGTAGTCTATTGTTGCAGATAGACCCTCTGAAAGTTTATTTTATTTTATTTTATTTTATTTTATTTTTTGTGCCTCTTTTACCCTCAAGAGGTCCATTATCTAAGGGGGAAAAAAGTTCTCATTCTCCTAGGGTAAAAGAGTCAAAAGAATTTCACGTAGAGGTTTATCTGCAGAAATAAAACTACAGAATGCCTATCTGCAATTGGGCGATAATACAAAAGGTCTATCTGCAATTTACCTTTTGTTTAACTAGACATTTCCAAGCAAAACCAGTCAGTTAGTTATTTTACATATGAATAGAGCACTATTAGGCCCAAAAAGGGTAAATTTCACTTAACCCCCAACAAGCTTGGGCATTTAACACTTAACCCTAAACTTTTTTAAATCCCCAATAACTTTAGAAATTCCAGAGAACCTCTAAAACGTTATGAATTTTTATGTTTAAGTGATAACTCAAAATATGGCTGACTCCGTTATGGAGGTTAAATGAAAAAAAAAATATTCCGGGGGTTTTCTGGAGCTCCCAAAGTTATTGGGAGTTTAGTGAGACTTTTGAAATTTTTAGGGTTAAATGTCAAACACCTAAACTTATTGGGGGTTTAGTGAAATTTACACTCCCAAAAAAGGTAAACTATCATTGTAAGAATTGTAAAATTCTATAATTAAACTATTTGCTACAGAACTTGGGTATTCACTTATACCACTCTTGATTAGATTTTTACCTCTTTCAATGAAGCAATTTCCTGAGGATTTATTTCCAGGCCACTAACCCCTGCATTATTCACCTGCAAGAGTATACAATTGCAAATTCAATTCTAGAGAAAAAAAACCAGACAACAATGACATTTATAAGCCAAAAACATAAGGTTGATCTTGATTTAAGACAAACTAAACCCAGCACAAGCGACCTTGATGGTTGGGAGGTTCCAATATAGTTCCCACAGTCTTGGGTTTGATTCGGGGTTGAGTTATAAAATAAAATAAAAAGCAACTATACCAAAATATCAAGCTTCCCAAATTGGGTCTTGACAAAATTTGTCAGAGAAGAAACACTAGAAGCGTCAGCTACATCAAGCTTATGAAACAAAACATCAGAAAGTCCAGAGCTTTTGAGCTTTTCAACAGCTTCAGTGCCCCTGCTCTCATCTCTAGCTGTTAATATAACCAAGACTCCTTGAGATGATAGCTGCCTACAAATCTCCAGCCCAATTCCTTTGTTGGCTCCTGTTACTACTGCAATCCTGGAATAAGAATGAATCAGGAATAAGTCATGAGAATTTTGAGTACAAGCAAACTGGGGATGAGCACAGTGGATTTACTTCTTTGTTGATCCCTTGCTGATGGGCTCCTCCATTTTTTGGCTCTGCAGATAATGGTGGTGGTAGTTTTATAAATAATGAGAAATTTACTTTGTTGAAGAAATGACGTGCAAGGTGACGACTACATTCGACTGGTCCCAAATTCATATGAGAGGATTTTCCTCATGTATCTGACTTAGGTGGCATAATCTCACCAGTATCTTTTAATAAAATAAGAGGCGTTCTCCTCTACTTTATTAGGCTTTGGAGATTGTGCTTAGCCGCCATATCTGAGAATCGTCATATATGAGGATACCCATTAATCTCATATGAGATTAATCTCATATGAGATTAATGGGTATCTGCAATATGAGAAGGATTTTCTCATATCTGGCTTAGGTGGCTTGATCCAAAAGTAGTATCTTAATAAAATAAGAGCGTTCTACTTTTATTAGATTGGTGGAGATTGTCTCGCCAGTATATGAGAATCCCTATATGACAATCTACCATTAATCTCATGAGATTAATCGTATCCTGTTATATGAAAAATTTTCCTCATATCTGACTTAGGTGCAATCTCTACAAGTATCTTTTAATAAAATAAGAGACATTCTCTCTCATTTTATTAGCTTGGTGGAGTTGTGTGCCTCAGTATATGAGGAATCCTCATATGACAAGGATACCCATTAATCTCATCGTCTCCTCATATGAGAGGATTTTCTCATATAAACATGAGGATCCCATTAATCTCTTTTGACAGAGGATGCGTTAATCTCATATGAGATTAATCGTATCCTATATAATCCCCATATGACAAGGATACGCATTAATCTCATATGAGATTAATGCGTATCTTTATCATATGAGAGGATAGTATTCTTAATAAAATAAGAGGCATTCTCTCTCTCTTTATTAGGCTTGGTGGAGATTGTGCCACACCGGTATATGGGGAATCCTCATATGACAAGGATACCCATTAATCTATATATATATATGTTCGCGGTAAAAGTCGGGATGATTGTCATTGATTTGAATTTGCTTACGACTTCTTTGGCTAGCGAAATTAAAAATGCCTTTTATTTTAAAATCAATGAAAATCAAAAAGATTACAACTTTTATCTTTAGTGAACAAACACGAGGATCTGTTATATCGGATCACCGCTGCGTCAGGTTCTTTGCGTGCGGGGACTTATTGTGTCAGTGGACCACAGCGCAATTCAAATCTGGTGGCTTAGGGTTGGAACTCTGAGGCGTAGAGGGGCTCGTTTCAGAAGGCGAAGCACACAGGGGATCACACTCTCACGAAGGAGAGGATGGCTGCGGGGATCACACTCACGAAGGAGAGGATCGGCCGGTGGTGAATCAGGGAGAAATCCGCAGCTATCCACGAGGTTAAGGCGAAGCTTAACCTAGAGGGTATCTGTAGTTCGACCGAGTTTGTTTACCTTCCTTCCTAGATCGGCGTCATTGGACTTGAGCTCGCCGGTGCTTTCGGAACCGTCGTCGTAGATCTCATGAGCTCTTGAAGTCCAAAATCCAAGCCCAATTCCCCAATCCATCTTATCGGCCAAAATCCGCCCGGAAGCCCGAAATCCCCAAATCCAAGCTCTCAAACTTCAAACCCCCTATTTATACCAGGGGGTGTATCGCCGACCACCTCGGTGGCTCGTACTAAGCAGAACACCTCGGCCGAGGTTGGCTGGCTGGCGCGACCATGGTGGCAAACGCCTCGGCCACTGGCGAGGTGGCTCGACCATTTTGGCGAGGTTTGGCGCTGGCCAGATCTTCGCGGCGTTTTCCCTCGTTCGCGTCGTTTCTCGATTCGATTCTTCGATTCTTTCGGTCTTCGGGCTTAGTTTTGCTCGGTGATGTTGCGTTGTGTTTGAGTCGTGCCGATCAACTTTGGGGCTCAAGCGGTTGCATCGGCGGACTAAATCTGGTTGATTCCGTCTGCGTCGGCGTTGAGTTTAGTTAACTTCGCCTCATCGAGCTTAAATTGAGCCGTCGTTTGATGGCTCGATGCCTTGCCTTCGCTTCATGCGTTAGTAGAGTATTCACTTTCGCCAATGTTTTAGTCGCTATCGGACGGATCGTCGGTTGTCAACCCACCGTTCGAGAGTCTTGTTGGTACTAATAAGCAATTTTTATGCCTCTGATACCCCTCCAAAGCGTCTGGTCTCGATTCTTGATGATCCGGGATGCTTTGAACATGATCAGTTCGACCCGATTTTGAGGTCCCAAAAGATAGCTTCAAGTCTTGATTCTTCGGATCATCGGTTCTTTGTAGGATTCTGATAAGATCGCGGTCTTTGCATTGTTATTAGGCCGTTTGTTGAAATCTTGATTGAAGCTGGTGGGTGAGTTTTGCTTGTAACTTCGTGTCGGTTGGTTGTCATCGGACTTTTAGACTTATCATGCGAACTCCTTGTTGGCGACCGTTAGGTCGTGTCAAATACATGGAACTTCATAACCCTCGATCGGCTATTTCTTCCATCATCGTGTGTCGTTAGTTTAACCGGTGGGAGGGCGGTCTTTTCATGGAGATATACTCAGAGATTCCTTGTCGAAGCAGGACCATTTGGGTTTCAACTCTCGTCCTAGCTTTGATCGGCGAGTCGACGGCTGCCGGTGTGGATCGAACCGTTGATCGATAAATTTTTGGCGGCGGCCGTTGGTTGGCGTCGCTCTGCATTACTCCTTGTTGGAGTACTATTATCCATAGTGGGAGGAATTTATTCCCGTTCTAGGCTTTGTTGACCGATAGGCCTTCCGTGACAACACCCGAATTGGCATTGAGTGCGATGGGAGGAGTCTTTTGAGGTAGAGCGTTGTCCGTCAATTATAAGCCTCGTCGAGTCGTCAATTTATCCTCCTTAAGGTTCCACAATAGGAGAAAATTGAGGGTTATTGAGTTATCCCTAAGAGTATTTTTTGTGAGGATATTCTTACGGGAACTTCTCAGCGAATTAGAAGCAGTTTATACTGTAATCCGATTGAGTAGGATTGGGCGACCGTTGATTTACATCGATGCCATCCATACGATCAAGTTATCCTAAGAATATTTCTTGTGAAAATATTCTTGAACTTCTCGATGAATTAGGAGCGGTTTATACTCGTAATCCTAGTTGGAGTAGGATTAGGCGAGCGTTGATTCGTCGTCGATGCAATCGCGATCGAGTTATCCTAAGAATATTTTTGTGAAAATATTCTTCCGAACTTCGATGAATTAGGAAGCGGTTTATACTGTAATCCTAGTTGGAGTAGGATTAGAAGCGTTGATTTACGTCGATGCAATCGCGATCGAGTTATCCCTAAGAATATTCTTAGGGAACTTCTCGATGAATTAGAGAGGTTTATACTCGTAATCCTAGTTGGGTAGGATTAGGCGGCGGCGTCGATGCAATCCGCTGATCGAGTTATCCTAAGAATATTTTTGTGAAAATATTCTTAGGGAACTCGATAAATTAGGAAGCGGTTTATACTCGTAATCCTAGTTGGAGTAGGATTGGGCGACGCGTTGATCGGTGTCGATGCAATCCGCTACGATCGAAGTTATCCTAAGAATATTTTTGTGAAAATATTCTATTCAGGAACTTCTCGAAAAATTAGGAAGCGGTTTATACTCGTAATCCTAGTTGGGTAGGATTAGGCAGCGTTGATGCGTCGATGCAATCCGCTTGTCGAGAGTTATCCTAAGAATATTTCTTGTGAGAATATTCTTGGGAACTTCTCGATAAATTAGGAAACAGATTTATACTCGTAATCCTAGTTGGGTAGGATTGGGCGTTGATGGGTGTCGATGCAATCCGCCGCGATCGAGTTATCCCTAAGAATATTTTTGTGAAAATATTCTTAGAACCTCGACAAATTAGGCGGTTTATACTCGTAATCCTAGTTGGAGTAGGATTAGTGATTTGACGTCGATGCAATCCGCCGTCGAGTTATCCTAAGAATATTTTTGTGAAAATATTCTTAGAAACTCTCGATGAATTAGGAAGCGGTTTATATACGTAATGGTTGGAGTAGGATTAGGCGTAGCGTTGATTCGTCGATGCAATCATACGATCGAGTTATCCTAAGAATATTTTTGTGAAAATATTCTTGAGAACTGATTAGGAAGCGGTTTATACTGTAATCCTAGTTGGAGTAGGATTAGGCAGCGTTGATTTACGTCGATGCAATCCATACGATCGAGTTATCCCTAAGAATATTCTTCGGGAACTTCTCGATGAATTAGGAGGCGGTTATACTACGTAATCCTAGTTGGAGTAGGATTAGGCTGGCGTTGATTCACGTCGAGAGAATTAGTGAGGTGTTATCTTCTTAGAATAAACCTTGAGAATCTTTCCCAATATAGCGGAGGAATTAGGCCAATTAGCGACTTTTTGGCGTTATCTTCACATCAAGAGATTCCAATTAGGACTCCTAATTAGGGGCTGATTAGAGTCCTAATTAGAATTAATTGGGCTCCAATTAGAATTCCTACTTGCCAAATAAGAGTCCTTATTCAAAGAGGATTGGGTCCATATGGGGTTGTTATAAATACCCATAAATCCTCCTCTTCTTTGACCTAGGCGGCCCCTGCGTGCTTTTCGTCTTGTTTTCTTCTCGTCTCGCGCCGTCTCGTCTCCTCGATCAGCGAGGTATGTGTCTGAGGGTTTTGTAAATTTTTCTTCTTTTCTTCTTTCTCTTTCTTGTGTATGTAGGTGATGACAACCACAAGGGGGAGAAGAGACGGGGCCGTGGCCGGTGAGCGGCGGCGTCGGTGGCCCGGCCAGCCGGGCATGTGGCGGCAGCGGCGGCGAAGGCGGCACCTTGGCGGCACCTGAAGCGCCAGGAGCGGCGCTGGTAGCCACCAGACTCGGCATGAGCGGCATGGTGTGGTAATAAAATGCGAAGGCGGCCAATATCTGCGAAACACTATCGATGAAGGTTACAAAGGCGGCGACTTTCCGCGATGACAAAGGAGAATCGAGCTAATGTCTCCAGTACAAGGATTACAAGTTGACACTCCTTGTGAAAAGAGATCCTGAAGTTTTGATCTCTTCAATTCAAAATGGGGCTCATCCGGCGTTTCAGTCAGCGGGCACATGGCCAGCGTTCGAAGCTAAGCGAGGCACATGGCTGCGACGCCCGCGTCAGCAGCAGGCCGCGGCCAGCGTTGAAGCGCTTAGCGAACACATGGCTGCTGACGCGTCGGCCAAAACGGAGCACCGCGGCCAGCGTTAGTAAAGCGGAGCACATGGCGCGTTTCATTTCAAAATCGCGAACCGCGTGGCCAGCGTTTCAACCCAAAGCAGAGCACCGCGGCCAGCGTTGAAGCCTAGCAGCGGCACACATGCCAGCGTTGACTCAAAGCAGCGGTGCACATGGCCAGCGTTGAGCTCAAAGCATGACGAGGCTTGCTCTAGAACGCTTGAACGGCGTTTGACTCATTCAAACATGAGTTGAACGGTTCCTAAACCGTTTGAGAGATTTAGGGGTGGTTACACCCACTAAACCCATTATGGAGCATTTTGGGGATGGTTACACTTTAACCCCTATAAATGGGGGTTTCACAACCAAAGGGGAGGTTGGAAGAGTTTGGCGGAGAACTAACAAGGGGAGAGAACCAGTTTCCTGTGTAGCTGTGATGGTGTGACGATCGGACCTTCATCCGTGGTCTGATCGGAGTGAAACTTGGAGGGCAGCCTCAACACTCATCGTTCCTAATTCTGAACGGTGGAGATTGATTTCTACCGGTTGGATTTGGAGATATCAAGGTTTTACCGAAGCCAATTGCGCAGAGCGGCTTCTTCCGCGCAGCTGTGATCGGCGTGACGATCGGACCTTCATCCGTGGTCTGATCGGGTGAAACTGGAGGAAGCCTCAACACTCATTGTTCCTAATTATGAACGGTGGAGATTGAATCCTACCGGTCGGATTTAGAATATTGAGGTTTTACCGAAGACCTCCTTTGCTGGAATCAACTCTCCTAGAGAGTTCAACTCGATTAGAGTTTTCAAACTTGAGTGAAACTTGGAGGAAGCCTCAACACTCATTGTTCCTAATTCTGAACGGTGGAGATTGAATCCTACCGGTCGGATTTAGAGATATTGAGGTTTTACCGAAGACCTCCTTTGCTGGAATCAACTCTCCTAGAGAGTTCAACTTCGATTAGAGTTTTCAAACTTACGACAAGTTCTTCTCCGCCATTCTTGGTTAAAAGGATTATTAATCCTTTTCTAAAATCAACTCTATCAAAGAGTTCTTAACTTCGGCGAGTTCTAAACTTGCTCTGAGTTATTTTTCAACCTCGTCCCACGAGTCAAGGCGGTCGGATCGTCAGCGGGATACAAGATTCAAGCTCCCACGCTACGTGAAGAACCAGATTAAATAAAGGGAAGGGACTCCGTTGACCTTTCCCTCTTTTGTAAATCGGGCAACCGATCGAGGAATTTGTAATTTCTTTTTATCTAAGTCGGTTAGAGAGATTGCATTAGAGATTGTATTCATTATTCTTCAAATAGAATAGATTCAATTTTACATTTTCTTAATTTTCCTCATGAACAAAAGATGGCGACTCGGCTGGGACTAGCTTCACGAGATGAAGAAGTGGTGGCGCAATCCGGCGTCAAGCTCATTGGGACGGCTGTTGAAACTCATTTGTAGAGTTCGATCAAGCCAAGTTAGGAGGCACTCTCCTCAGGATCCCTTAGCCCCAAGGCTATGCGCCAAGATCCACAAAGCCTCTAAGGAGGCCAAAGCCTATTCGTTTGTCGTGGCTAACGTCGGTGAAGATGTTGATGTCATTTGCAAAGCCTCAAATCGGTGAAAAGGGCCTGCTTCGTAAAGAACCACGGCCGAGATGGCCAATCGACCAACCAGCGAACCCGGCGTTTTGCGAGGTAAGCGATCACGAGCTTCGGCGTTTCTTTTCTGAGCGCCAAGCCTGCGTTTATGTGCCGAATCGAGCCTCGCCAAAAGCGGTGACGCAACCCTCAATGGCGTTTCACGGTCAAAGCGGGTCCCAACCCAGCGTTCAATTGCTCAAACCACGAACCGGCGTTCGGTGGGGTTACCGCAGCGATCCTCGCGTCCCCACTATAAAGCGGGTCACAACCCGCGTTCAATTGCTCAAGCGAACCTGGCGTTGGTTGGGGGTTGCAGCGATCCTCGCGTCCCCACTATAAAGCGGGTCACAACCCAGCGTTCAATTTTCAAGCGAACCTGCGGCGTTCGGTGGGGTTACCGCAGCGATCCTCGCGTCCCCACTATAAAGCGGGTCACAACCCGCGTTCAATTGCTCAAGCGAACCTGCGCGTTCAAATGCTCAGCGATCTTGGCGTTCAAGTGCCAAATCATCGGCATATCGGCGCTGCTCACATGCGGCCAAGCCGTCGGTGTTTGACCAATTGACAAATATCATTTGGTCCGCCGAGCAGCGGCATCCTCACGGGAAGGAGGCTTGAGGTCGAATACCTTGGAGTCACTTCTAACATGATCGGAGTAGGCGGACCGTCAATCTCTAGCTCTAATGAGCGAGGCAAATCGGTCCCCGACTTGAAAGAGGCTTTGAATGACTCGGCGGAGTTCTGGAGACATACTCGGACTCGAGCAGGGTCATATCCCGTCAACTATCAAAAGTTGGCTGAAGGAATTGAGTCAGATGATGAGCATTCACCATCGCGGAATCTCAATCCTCTAGTTCTTCGTGGAGCGGTGAGCACTTGTCTACGGCGGAGAATGATGAAGATCTCAAGAAGAGGCTCGAAGAGTATCGGGCTATGATACAAGAAGTCCTGCGATCACAACAAAGTCCATTGATCAACCGTGAAATGGTAGCCCAACTTATCGCGGATAGGGCTCAAGGTCATATGACTAGCTCAACACCTCAGCGGAATCATCACGGAGGAGGGTCGATCCTCAAAGCGGAAAGAAAAAGTGAATGAAGCTCCGATCAAGAAGCTCATCCGTAGAATCCTCCTCGAAGAAAGGGGAAAGGTAGCGAGCAAAGTCCTCAATGCGGCAAAAATCACGAGCTGGAAGCCGCCTCAATGCTATGGCTAATAGGTGCGAGCTCCAAGATCGGGGGTTGTCGGGCCGTATCTGCGAGAATGGGATATGGTTCCTTATCCTCAAAATCCAAAATCGGCGCTACAAGCTTTTCGTGACGCGGGATCACGAACCAACATATCTACCATTTTAAGTCCTGGTGGGAATGGGATGTCAACGATGCCATAACATCTCGTTTGTTCATTGGCACCCTCAAGGGGTTGCCTTTGAATGGTTCATGAAGCTGCTGCGAGATGTATCGAGAAATGGGCGATTCTGAGACTCTTCTGTCCGCGATTCTTTGAAGATGACACGGAAATCACTTGTCACTTCTCTCCTTGCCCTTAAGCAAAGGAGGAGAGTCTATCAAAGTCTTCATCGAATGGTTCGAAGCATGGCTCTTCGATGCTCGGCGGGTATGACCGATGCTGCTCGATTGACACTGTCGGCACAATTTACAAACCAATCTCTAGCTTCGAATGGGGGTTGCCAAATGTGGTTCACGAAACAACTACTCTCCCGGGCGAGCGGTGAAGTAATTATTGCTAGGATTGAAGGCTGAAGAAGAGGCTGACTCCGAAGACGGCTATTGATGACGGCTCTAAATCGCGAGGCGAAGACTTCGGTTAATATCGACCTAGAATAATTACGGTGGGGTTGATTATTTGTTATTTTACGAGTAGAATGATAAATTCCAAATATTGTCAAGTTAACAAAACACTTTTGACAATGTAAGCACTTCAACGTGCAGCAGCACCACCAAAATCAACTTATCAATTCTCTCCAATAGGATGATAAGTCCACAAATTTGCTCCAATCGCAACATACCCTTGTCATGTTAACCTAACACCTCTGACAATCAACTTATCGACTCTCTTCAGATAAGTCCACAAAGTTGCTCAATGTAGCGTATCCTTGTCATGTTAACCTCGCACCTCTGACAACAAACTTATCAATCCTCTCTAATAGGATGATAAGTCCACAAAGTTGCTCCAATCGCAACATATCTTGTCATGTTAACCTAACACCTCTGACAATCAACTTATCAATCCTCTCCATAGGATGATAAGCCCACAAAGTTGCTCACATCGCAACACAATCCCACAAAGTTAAGATTAGCTCGTCTCGTTATTAGCAAGGCCTCTTGACAATCAACTTATCGACTCTTCAATAGGCGATAAGTCCACAAAGTTGCTCCAATGCAACATATCCTTGTCATGTTAACCTAACACCTCGACAATCACCTTATCGACTCTCTTCAATAGGCGATAAGTCCTCAAGGTTGTTATTAATAACACCACAATCCACGCCTCGCGTGTGGGAATTTTATCGAATCCTAAGTAGGGATAAGTCAACGTCTAACACACGTTGCGGTTTAGTCTTCTACCGATCAAAGACACGGAATTTAAATCGGGGAATTTTATCTCGAAACCTAGCGAGATAAGCACGCATCTAATACATGCGGTAGGGTAGTCTATTCCGTGAGAAGAGCGAAGCCTCATTATTCAACATCGTAGCATTAAGCCTAAAGAGTTTTATTCTTTTAGCACAGCGTCACATCTTGAGCAGTTTAGATAATCGCATGCTAGCCCGATTCAAGCGGTGTCGGTAAAGGCTCATCAAGTCCGTTGATGGTGGGGTTGGCCAATAACCTAAAGTCAGCGCCTAACAGCGTTGCGGTTAGTCTCTTACGGTAAAGGCGACAAAGTCTCACGTATTCAACATCGTGGCACAACGTCACATCGAGGCAAACCCTCTAACATCAACTTATCAATCCTCATCAATAAGATGATAAGTCCTCAAATGCTTAAATGCAATCAACTTATCAATCCTCCTCAGCGGATGATAGGTCCTCAAAGTTGCTCCGTCATGCGTATCTTCATCAAGTCGACACTATACCTCGATGATATAATCAACTTATCAATCCTCCCAGATAAGTTCCTCAAAATTGTTCAAATCATAACTAAACCGTCAATCAACTCATCATTCCTTTCCAATAGAATGATAGATCCACAAAGTTGTTTAAATTACAACACAATCCTATCAAAATCGTACACATCCTCGTGAGAGCTTGATAACCAACTTATCAATCCTCCTCAATAGGATGATAAGTCTACAAAGTTGTTCACATCGCAACACAATCTTGTCATGTTAACCTAACACCTCGACAATCAACTTATCGACTCTTTTCAATAGGCGATAAATCCTCAAGGTTGTTCTAATAACACCACAATCCGCCTCCTGCGTGTGGGGAATTTTATCGAATCCTAAGTAGGGGTAAGTCAGCGCCTAACAGCGTTGCGGTTAGTCTCTTACAGTAAAGGCGACAAAGTCACGTATTCAACATCGTAGCACAGCGTCGCGTCTTGGCCGAACTCCTCAAATTTGCTTAAATCTGTCGACTTATCAATCATCCTCAATAGGATGATAAGCCCTAAAGCCTTGTTAACACCACAAGTCAAATCCTTGTTCAAACCACAAGCCCAAAGCCTTGTTCAAACCACAAACCCAAAGCCTTGTTTAAACCACAAGCCCAAAGCCTTGTTCAAACCACAAACCCAAGGCCTTGTTTAAACCACAAGCCCAAATCCTTGTTCAAACCACAAGCCCAAAGCCTTGTTAACACCACAAGCCAGCGTTGTACCACAAGCCACGTAAGCCTTGTTCACATCGAGGGCCTTAAACCTTGTTCAAACTACAAGCCCAAAGCCTTGTTCACACCTAAACCATGTAAGCCTTGTTCACATCGCACCTTAGACCTTGTTCAAATCCACGGGTTTCATATTTTGTCCCCGATAAAACCTAAACTTATCGACTCTCATCAATAGGCGATAGGTCCTCAAAATCTTGTTCAAACCATAAGTACCCAACTTTATCAAGTTAACTCCACACCTCTGATAAAATCAACCTATCGACTCTCTTCAATAGAGCGATAGGTCCTCAAAATCTTGTTCAAATCACAAATACCCAACTTTATCAAGTTAATCCCACACCTCTGATAAAATCAACTTATCGACTCTCTTCAATAGAGCGATAAGTCCTCAAAAATCATCATCAAGTTAAAAATTTCACCTCTGCTGATAAAACCAATTTATCGACTCTTTACAATAGAGTGATAAGTCCCCAAAAGCTTGTTCAAACAACAAGTATGAAAGGCATGCCAAGTTAACACTATACTTTTGGCACCTTAAAAATGAGGGGTTCATCCCCGCGGTTTACTCATAAAACGCGAAGGACCACCCCCGCATTTCAACACAAAACGCGAGGGTCGCGCCCGCGTTTTAAACACATAACGCGATGGCCAGCTTCCCGTTTCAACCTCAAATCGCGAGGATCAGTCTCACGTAGCAAAGTTCAAGACGCTACGGTCACTCCCGCATTTCAAAATAAAGCAAAAACGCCGGAGTTCACCCATGCAAGACGAATGACTAGCGTAGACAAAAGCAGAACGCAACTTCTTTGAAGACAGAATGAGGGGCAACACCTTCTCAGGATCAACCAAAAGAAGATATCCAAAGTATTCCGAAAGCTCGTCCCAGTCAACCGCGAACTTTCGAAAACTTTGGAGAGGATAATGAAGTACGTAAAAATTGCGAAGGCGGCCAATATCTGAAACACTATCGATGAAGGTTACAAGGCGGCGACTCCGCGATGACAAAGGAGAATCGAAGCTAATGTCTCCAGTACAAGGATTACAAGTTGACAATCCTTGTGAAAAGAGATCACAAGTATTGATCTCTTCAAAGCAAAACGCGGGACTCATCCGGCGTTTCAACTCAAAAGCGAACACATGGCCCACGTTCGAAGCCCAAAACGCGGAGCACATGGCGCGTTTCAATTCAAAGCAGCGGAGCACATGGCCCGCGTTGAAGCTAAAGCAGCGGGCACATGGCCGCCGCGTTTCAATACAAAGCAGCGTAGCACATGGCCCGCGTTGAAGCCCAAAACGCGGAGCACATGGCCTGCCGCCAGCGTTTCAATTCAAAGCGAACTGCGGCCGCGTTCGAGCTCAAAGCAGCGGCACATGGCCCGTTTCAATTCAAAGCGGCGGCGCCGCAGCGGCCAGCGTTGAAGCTTAAAATGCGGCGCACATGGCCGCGTTGAGCTAAAGCAGCGGGCACATGGCCCGCGTTCAAAGCTCAAAGCAGAGCAGGCTTGCTCGAGCGAATTTCGTTTTGACTCATTCAAACATGAGTTGAGCGGTTCCTCAACCGTTTGAGCAATTTAAGGGGTGGTTACACCCACTAAACCCATTATGGAGCATTTTAAGGGGATGGTTACACCCTTTAACCCTATAAATGGGGGTTTTCACAGCCAAATGGGGAGAGGTTGAAAGGTTTTGGCCGGAGAACTAACAAAGGGGAGAGAACCAGTTTCCTCTGCGCTGCTGTGATCGGCGTGACGATCGGACCTTCATCCGTGGTCTGATCGGAGTGAAACTTGGAGGGCAGCCTCAACACTCATCGTTCCTAATTCTGAACGGTGGAGATTGATTTCTACCGGTTGGATTTGGAGATATCGAGGTTTTACCGAAGCCAATTGCGCAGAGAACGGCTTCTTCCGCGCAGCTGTGATCGGCGTGACGATCGGACCTTCATCCGTGGTCTGATCGGAGTGAAACTTGGAGGGAAGCCTCAACACTCATTGTTCCTAATTTTGAACGGTGGAGATTGAATCCTACCGGTCGGATTTAGAAGATATTGAGGTTTTACCGAAGACCTCCTTTGCTGGAATCAACTCTCCTAGAGAGTTCAACTCGATTAGAGTTTTCAAACTTACGCGACAAGTTCTTCTCCGCCATTCTTGGCTAAAAGGATTATTAATCCTTTTCTAAAATCAACTCTATCAAAGAGTTCTTAACTCGTCGAGTTCTAAACTTGCTCGTGAGTTATTTTTCAACCTCGTCCACGAGTCAAGGCAGTCGGACCTTCATCCGTGGTCTGATCGAGTGAAACTTGGAGGAAGCCTCAACACTCATCGTTCCTAATTCTGAACGGTGGAGATTGATTTCTACCGGTTGGATTTGGAGATATCGAGGTTTTACCGAAGCCAATTGCGCAGAGAACGGCTTCTTCCGCGCAGCTGTGATCGGCGTGACGATCGGACCTTCATCCGTGGTCTGATCGGGTGAAACTTGGAGGAAGCCTCAACACTCATTGTTCCTAATTCTGAACGGTGGAGATTGAATCCTACCGGTCGGATTTAGAGATATTGAGGTTTTACCGAAGACCTCCTTTGCTGGAATCAACTCTCCTAGAGAGTTCAACTCGATTAGAGTTTTCAAACTTACGCGACAAGTTCTTCTCCGCCATTCTTGGCTAAAAGGATTATTAATCCTTTTCTAAAATCAACTCTATCAAAGAGTTCTTAACTTCGGCGAGTTCTAAACTTGCTCGGCGAGTTATTTTTCAACCTCGTCCCGAGTCAAGGCGGTCGGATCGTCAGCGGGATACAAGATTCAAGCTCCCACCGCTACCGTGAAGAACCAGTTAAATAAAGGGAAGGGACTCCGTTGACCTTTCCCTCTTTTGTAAATCGGGCAACCGTCGAGGAATTTGTAATTTCTTTTTATCTAAGTCGGTTAGAGAGAGATTGCATTAGAGATTGTATTCATTATTCTTCAAATAGAATAGATCAATTTTATAATTTTCCTCGCGAACAAAAGATGGCGACTCATTTGGGGACTAGCTTCACGGATGAAGAAGTGGTGGCGCAATCCGGCGTCAAGCTCATTGGGACGGCTGTTGAAACTCGGCCAGTAGAGTTCGATCAAGCCAAGTTAGGAGGCACTCTCCTCGGGATCCCTTAGCCCCAAGGCTATCGCCAAGATCCACAAAGCCTCTAAGGAGGCCAAAGCCCATTCGGTTGTCGTGGCTAACGTCGGTGAAGATGGTGATGTCATTGGAAAAGCCTCAAATCGGTGAAAGGGCCCGTAAGAACACGACCGAGAGATATGTCGACCAACCAGCGAACCCGGCGTTTGCGAAAAGCGATCACGAGCTTCGGCGTTTCTTTTCTGAGCATAAGCCTGGCGTTTATGTGCCCGAACACGAGCCTCGCAAAAGCGGTGACGCAACCCTCAATGGCGTTTCACGGTCAAAGCGCGGTCCCAACCCGCGTTCAATTGCTCAGCGAACCTCGCGTTCGGTGGAGGTTGCAAGCGACCCTCGCCCTATCACGAAGCGGGTCTCAACCCGCGTCAAGCATTCAAGCGGACCTGGCGTTCACAATCTAAAGCGGTGCGAACCTGCGTTCAAATGCTCAAAGCGATCTTGGCGTTCCAAGTGCCAAATCATCGGCATATCGGCGCTGCTCACATGCGGCCAAGCCGTCGGTGTTTGACCAATTGACAAATATCATTTGGTCCGCGAGCGGCGGCATTCTCACGGAAGGAGGCTTGGTCGAATACCTTGGAGTCACTTCTAACATGATCGGAGTAGGCGGACCGTCAATCTCTAGCTCTAATGAGCGAGGCAAATCGGTCCCCGACTTGAAAGAGGCTTTGAATGACTCGGCGGAGTTTACCGACATACCGGTTCGAGCAGGGTCATACCCGTCAATTATCACAAGTTGGCTAAAGGAATTGAGTCCGATGATGAGCATTGACCATCGCGAGAATCTCAATCCTCTAGTTCTTTCGTGGAGCGGTGAGCCTTGTCTACGGCGGAGAATGATGAAGATCTCAAGAAGAGGCTCGAAGAGTATCGGGCTATGATACAAGAAGTCCTGCGATCACAACAAGAGTCCATTGATCAACTTCGTGAAATGGTAGCCCAACTTATCGCGGATAGGGCTCAAGGTCATATGACTAGCTCAACACCTCAACGGAATCATCACGGAGGAGGGTCGATCCTCAAAAGCGGAAAGAAAAAGTGAATGAAGCTCCCGATCAAGAAGCTCCCGATCAAGAAGCTCATCACGTAGAATCCTCCTCGAAGAAAGGAAAGAGGCCGAAAATGAGCAAAGTCCTCAATCGGCAAAAATCACGAGGCGGAAGCCCGCCTCAATGCTATGGCTAATAGGTGCGAGCTCCAAGATCGGGGTTGTCGGGCCGTATCTGCGGAATGGGATACGGTTCCTTATCCTCAAAATGCAAAATCCCGGCTACAAGCTTTCGGACGCGGGATCACCGAACCAACACATCTACCATTTTAGGTCCTGGTGGGAATGTGATGGCAAATGATGCCATAGCAGCTCGTTTGTTCATTGGCACCCTCAAGGGGTTGCCTTTGAATGGTTCATGGCTGCTGCGGGATGTATCGAGAAATGGGCGATTTAGAGACTCTTCTGTCCGATTCTTTGAAGATGACACGGAAATCACATCACTTCTCTCCTTGCCATTAAGCAAAGGAGGAGAGCCTATCAAAGTCTTCGTCGAGCGGTTCGAAGCATGGCTCTTCGATGCTTTCGGCAGGTATGACACGATGCTGCTCGATTGACACTGTCGGCACAATTTACAAACCAATCTCCTAGCTCGAATGGGGTTGCAAAATGTCGTTCACGGAAACAACTAGTCTCGAGTGACGGTGAAGCAATTATTGCTAGGATTGAAGTGAAGAAGAGGAGGCTGACTCGAAGACACGGCTATTGATGACCGGCTCTAAATCGCGGTAGGAGACTTCGGTTAGTATCAACCTAGGATAATTCTGAGGCGTCGTCGATTTTGTCAAAAGACGTCATGTATCCCAAAGGCGGGGTTGATTTTTGTTATTTTCGAGTAGAATAATAAATTCCAAATATTGTCAAGTTAACAAAATACTTTTGACAATGTAAGCACTTCAGCGTGCGACAACACCACCAAAATTAACTTATCAATCCTCTCCAATAGGATGATAAGTCCACAAAGTTGCTCAAATCGTAACACAATCCCGTCGGGGTTAACAATGCACCTCGACAACCAACTTATCAATCCTCTCCAATA
Organism: Asparagus setaceus; assembly: GCA_012295165.1. Taxonomy (NCBI): domain Eukaryota; kingdom Viridiplantae; phylum Streptophyta; class Magnoliopsida; order Asparagales; family Asparagaceae; genus Asparagus; species Asparagus setaceus. The sequence continues at coordinate 36,650,454 of CM022708.1, read as the reverse complement.
GGATGATAAGTCCACAAAGTTGCTCCAATGCAGCGTATCCTTGTCATGTTAACCTCACACCTCGACAACCAACTTATCAATCCTCTCAATAGGATGATAAGTCCACAAAGTTGCTCCAATGCATAGCGTATCCTTGTCATGTTAACCTAACACCTCGACAATCAACTTATCGACTCTCTTCAATAGGCGATAAGTCCTCAAAGTTGCTCGATGCATAGCGTATCCTTGTCATGTTAACCTCACACCTCGACAATCAACTTATCAATCCTCTCAATAGGATGATAAGCCCACAAAGTTGCTCACATCATAGCGCAATCCCACAAAGTTAAGATTAGCTCGTCTTGTTATTAGCAAGGCGACCTCTTACGACAATCAACTTATCGACTCTCTTCAATAGGCGATAAGTCTTCAAAGTTGCTCCGATCGCAATGTATCCTTGTCATGTTAACCCAACACCTCGACAATCAACTTATCGACTCTCTTCAATAGAGCGATAAGTTCTCAAGGTTGTTATTAATAACACCACAATCCGCCTCCTGCGTGTGGGGAATTTTATCGAATCCTAAGTAGGGGTAAGTCAGCCTAACACGCGTTGCGGTTTAGTCTTCTACCGTCGAAGACACGAATTTAAATCGGGAATTTTATCTCGAAACCTAAGCGAGATAAGCGCATCTAATACATGCGGTAGGGTAGTCTATTCAGTGAGAAAGGCGAAGCTCACGTTATTCAACATCGTAGCATTAAGCCTAAAGAGTTTTATTCTTTTAGCACAACGTCACATCTTGAGCAGTTTAGATAATGCATGCTAGCCGATTCAAGCGGTGTCGGTAAAGGCTCATCAAGTCCGTTGATGGTGGGGGTTGGCCAATAACCCTAAAGTCAGCGCCTAACACGCGTTGCGGTTAGTTTCTTACGGTAAAGGCGACAAAGTCACGTATTCAACATCGTAGCACAACGTCGCGTCTTGGCGAACTCTTCAAATTTGCTTAAATCGCAATCAACTTATCAATCCTCCTCAATAGGATGATAGGTCCTCAAAGTTGCTCCGATGTAGCGTATCTTCATCAAGTCGACACTATACCTCGATGATATAATCAACTTATCAATCCTCCCGGCGGATAAGTTCCTCAAAATTGTTCAAATCACAACTAAACCCGTCAATCAACTCATCATTCCTTTCCAATAGAATGATAGATCCACAAAGTTGTTCAAATTACAACACAATCCTATCAAAATCGCACACATCCTCGTGAGTTTGATAACCAACTATCAATCCTCCTCAATAGGATGATAAGTCCACAAAATGCTCACATTGCAACACAATCTTGTCATGTTAACCTCACACCTCGACAATCAACTTATCAATCCTCCTCAATAGGATGATAAGCCCCAAGCCTTGTTCACATTACAAGCCTAAAGCCTTGTTTAAACCACAAGCCCAAAGCCTTGTTTAAACCACAAGCCCAAAGCCTTGTTCAAACCACAAACCCAAAGGCCTTGTTTAAACCACGAGCCCAAATCCTTGTTCAAACCACAAACCCAAAGCCTTGTTCACACCACAAGCCATGTAAGCCTTGTTCACATCGAGGGCCTTAAACCTTGTTCAAATCACGGGTTTCATATTTTGTCCCCGACAAAACCTAAACTTATCGACTCTCATCAATAGGCGATAGGTCCTCAAAATCTTGTTCAAATCACAAATACCCAACTTTATCAAGTTAACCCACACCTCGATAAAATCAACTTATCGACTCTCTTCAATAGGCGATAAGTCCTCAAAAATCATCATCAAGTTAAAAATTCCACCTCGATGATAAAACCAATTTATCAACTCTTTACAATAGAGTGATAAGTCCCAAAAGCTTGTTCAAACAACAAGTATGAAAGGCATGCCAAGTTAACACTATACTTTTGGCACCTTAAAGAAAAGTCTAAAAGACTTAGTTGGAAATGTGGGGTTCATCCGCGTTTTACTCATAAGCGAAGGACCACCAGCGAGGGTTGCGCCAGCGTTTTAAACAAAACGCGATGGCCCGACTCAGGTGTTTCAACCTCAAATCGCGAGGATCGGTCTCCGTAGCAAAGTTCAAGGCGCTACGGTCCTCCTGCATTTCAAAAAGCAAAATGTCGGAGTTCACCCATGCAAGGCGAATGATTAAGCGTGGACAAAAGCGAACACAACTTCTTTGAAGGCGAATGAGGAGCAATACCTTCGGGATCAAGCAAAGAAGATATCAAAGTATTTGGCTTCGTCCCGATCAACAAACTTCGAAAACTTTGGAGAGAGGTAATACGTAAAAATTGCGAAGGCGGCCAATATCCGCGAAACACTATCAATGAAGGTTACAAGGCGGCGACTTTCCGCGACAATAAAGGAGAATCGAAGCTAATATCTCCAAAGTACAAGGATTACAAGTTGACAACCCTTGTGAAAGAGATCACAAGTTTTCATCTCTTCAATTCAAAATCTGGGCTCACCGCGTCTCAATTCAAAATGCGGACGCTTCCACGTTTCATTCAAAATCGCGGGCACATGGCCCGCGTTGAAGCTAAGCAGCGGGCACATGGCGCGTTTCAATTCAAAGCGTGGAGCACATGGCCCGCGTTGAAGCTAAGCAGCGGGCACATGGCCCGCGTTGAAGCTAAGCAGCGGGCACATGGCCGCGTTTCAATTCAAAGCAGCGGGCACATGGCCCGCGTTGAAGCTAAGCAGCGGGCACATGGCCCGCGTTCAAAGCTCAAAGCGGACTTTCAACCCGTCCTGGTTAAAATGTAGGCGGAGGTCTATCCCGCGTTCCGCACTAAATCTGACGCAGACTTGCTCTAGAACGCGAACTTGGCGTTTTGACTCATTCAAACATGAGTTGAGCGGTTCCTCAACCGTTTGAGCAATTTAAGGGGTGGTTACACCCACTAAACCCATTATGGAGCATTTTAGGGGATGGTTACACCCCTTTAACCCTATAAATGGGGGTTTTCACAGCCAAATGGGGAGAGGTTGAAAGGTTTTGGCCGGAGAACTAACAAAGGGAGAGAACCAGTTTCCTCTGCGCAGCTGTGATCGGCGTGACGATCGGACCTTCATCCGTGGTCTGATCGGGTGAAACTTGGAGGGCAGCCTCAACACTCATCGTTCCTAATTCTGAACGGTGGAGATTGATTTCTACCGGTTGGATTTGGAGATATCGAGGTTTTACCGAAGCCAATTGCGCAGAGAACGGCTTCTTCCGCGCAGCTGTGATCGGCGTGACGATCGGACCTTCATCCGTGGTCTGATCGGGTGAAACTTGGAGGAAGCCTCAACACTCATTGTTCCTAATTCTGAACGGTGGAGATTGAATCCTACCGGTCGAATTTAGAGATATTGAGGTTTTACGAAGACCTCCTTTGCTGGAATCAACTCTCCTAGAGAGTTCAACTCGATTAGAGTTTTCAAACTTACACGACAAGTTCTTCTCCGCCATTCTTGGCTAAAAGGATTATTAATCCTTTTCTAAAATCAACTCTATCAAAGAGTTCTTAACTCGTCGAGTTCTAAACTTGCTCCGTGAGTTATTTTTCAACCTCGTCCCACGAGTCAAGGCGGTCGGACCTTCATCCGTGGTCTGATCGGGTGAAACTTGGAGGGCAGCCTCAACACTCATCGTTCCTAATTCTGAACGGTGGAGATTGATTTCTACCGGTTGGATTTGGAGATATCGAGGTTTTACCGAAGCCAATTGCGCAGAGAACGGCTTCTTCCGCGCAGCTGTGATCGGCGTGACGATCGGACCTTCATCCGTGGTCTGATCGGAGTGAAACTGGAGGAAGCCTCAACACTCATTGTTCCTAATTCTGAACGGTGGAGATTGAATCCTACCGGTCGAATTTAGAGATATTGAGGTTTTACCGAAGACCTCCTTTGCTGGAATCAACTCTCCTAGAGAGTTCAACTCGATTAGAGTTTTCAAACTTACACGACAAGTTCTTCTCCGCCATTCTTGGCTAAAAGGATTATTAATCCTTTTCTAAAATCAACTCTATCAAAGAGTTCTTAACTTCGGCGAGTTCTAAACTTGCTCCGTGAGTTATTTTTCAACCTCGTCCCACGAGTCAAGGCGGTCGGATCGTCAGCGGGATACAAGATTCAAGCTCCCACGCTACCGTGAAGAACCAGTTAAATAAAGGGAAGGGACTCGTTGACCTTTCCCTCTTTTGTAAATCGGGCAACCGTCGAGAAATTTGTAATTTCTTTTATCTAAGTCGGTTAGAGATTGCATTAGAGATTGTATTCATTATTCTTCAAATAGAATAGATTCAATTTTACATTTTCTTAATTTTCCTCGCGAACACACAGGCGGCGGCAGGTAGCGCCAGTTGCGCTGAAGCGCTTTGAAGCCGCCCGAGCGACTTTGAAGCGGCGCCGAGGCCTTTGGGCGCACCAGGGCCATGCGGGCGTGTTTGGTTGTCGGTATTTGTTAAGTAGCTTGTTCGTTTACCCGGTCGCGGGCTTGGTCTTTCTTGATGCCTTTTGTTGACTTTCAAGCTGCATTTCGACTTTATTTGTCTTCTTTTGCGGCTTTCCGATGTCGTCGGGAAGATCCGCAGCGTTCGAGTCGATCAACTTCGCCTGCGGCGTGAATGCACACCTCCTTCTTTCGATTGGTGCGCCCGGCGTCATCATATTCGTACATATATCGTTGTATCCCGCCGTTCTCCTTTGTGGCGATTGGGAAGAGCGAAATTCTCCTTTGTGGGGATGGAAGCTACAGTTGGTTTTGCTTGGACATCACCGTCTCGATATCTTTAGCGGGGCGATTTCATACCGTACTCTTGCTTAGTAGAGCGGGATATATATTATTAAGCTTTGTTTACGACTATATTTATCGTTCTCAGGGCATTTATCTGGGTGAAATCGTCGTACTTTACCTAGATATAAGGTGGTACTTCGATCTCATGGGTTTCGAGAAGAGTTCTCGTCTTATCTGCTTCCTTTTTCAAGATATTCCTCCTAAATGATCGTTAACCCTTTATTCTCTTGTGGTGGCGGATGCTCCGATGATTATTAGATCTGCCGAAGGCTCCCAATGTCAAGTCTCGATTCTCAAGGTCATCAGGAAGGCCTTTTCCATAGAGAGCGAACCGTGGCCGAACACTTTATGAAGAAACCAGCGACTGAGCCTACTATCATAATTTGGGATGGCGAGTTTGAGGATGCTTCCATCATCGCTCCACGCCTCCCTTACGGCCTTGAAACAGGGATTTCGAAACCCTTCGAGTATAGAGGCGGGTGGAGGCCCAGTTAATCTTGGCGGACCGCTTCCCGCAGTTCAACCTATTGCGAGATTGCCCGGGCAAAATCTGCCGTTCGAGTCGGTTACGTGATGGGTCTCCTTGGCTGTTGGAGAATAGTTTGAAGCAGAGCGTCTCTATTATCGAGGTTAGATGGGCGACTCCTATGGTCTTACGCCCATTCATATTGAGTATCTTGGAGAATTGGCGTGTTGGTGGCCCTCGGCTAGCTAATCGTTGTGGCGAAGCTCACTAGGCAGCTAACTCTTGCGCACCGTGTGGAGGATTTAGCCTTTTGAATCATGCGATGAGGTGTCTGACTTCGTCGGCAGTTCGGATCAAGGTTTCGTGAGCAGCGTTTTCGCGAGAAAATATCGAGCAAGAGATCATATTTTCGAACTCATATGGCGGCAATGTCGCGCGGCAAGATAAACTTGTACCACACCATGTCGAGCGTCGGGAATGGGTTGTTCAAGGGGAGAAGGCGTTGAAGGATTTCGCAGCGTGAGTGCACGAGTCGAGGATGTCGCTGAGCGTGAAAGCAAGTCCCGGCGATGCGTCGTCGGGAACAATGGCCGCTATTGCAGCGAATTAGAAGAACTTGAAGCCCAAGGCTTCGGGTTGGCGATCCGGGGAGGAAAAATTAGCGGCTGTCAAAGGCGACCTTGCTTCCTTCACATTCTTGGATTGCGCCAATGAAGTCGATGTAACTGCGAGACTTCTCTTTGCTTTCCGGCCGATCGTTCAGATTTTTATTTAGATGTATTATCATAACTTTGCTTGAATCAGGTTGTCTCGATAATTGTAGCTCCTTCTATATTTGCTTCAAATGAATAAGATCCATCCCTTTCATTGTTTATTATGATTCTTTTGCCGTCGAAATAATTAACCATAATACTTATAGGATTTTGGCAAACCCTGACCATCAGCGGGTTTGATTAGCCTTTACCAACCACCGTTTGAGTTGGGCTGGCGTCGGATTATCGGGATCCGTTCATGCGTGATGTTGTGCTAAAAGAATGAAACTCTTCTAGACTTGTTGCTATGATATTGAATACATAGGCCATTGCTCTTTTACGGGCAAGAGACCACCCGACAGCGTGTTCGTAGACTCATCCTTCTTCTTAGCCGGGGCCGAAATACCCGAGTCGAACTACGGGTCTTCTTCAATGGAGAAAAGACTAAACCGACAGCAGCGTGTGGCGTTGACTTTAGGGTTATTAGCAACCCCGCCCTCAGCGGGTTTGATGAGCCTTTACCACTTCGTTTGAGTTGGGCTGGCGTCGCGGATTATCACGGATCCGTTCCGCACATGGCGTTGTGCTAAAAGAATGAGACTCTCTTAGACTTAATGCTACGATGTTGAATCGTGAAGCTTCGTCTTTTTCACGGGAAGACTAACGGCGTGTAGGCGTCGGCCTATCTATAGGATTAGGGATAAAATACCCCGAGAATCAAACTCAGTGTCTTCTTCAATGGAGAAAAGACTAACGGCGGCGCGTGGCGTTGGCTTTATCCTTAGGCCGGGATGAAATACCCGAATCGAACTCGGTGTCTTCTTCAATGGAAAAAGACTAAACCGGCTTGGCGTGTGGCGTTGGCTTTTCCTTCTTAGGCCGGGATAAAATGCCCCGAGTGAACTCAGTGTCTTCTTCAATGGAGAAAAGACTAAACCGGCAGCAGCGTGTGGCGTTGGCTTTATCCTTCTTAGGCTTAGGATAAAATGCCCCAATCGAACTCACAGTGTCTTCTTCAATGTCGGAGAAAAGACTAAGCCGTAGCGTGTGAGGCGTTGGCTTTATCCTTCTTAGGCTTGGGATAAAATGCCCCGAAGATCGAACTCTGGTGTCTTCTTCAATGGGAGAAAAGACTAAGCCCGACAGCAGCGTGTGAAGCGTTGGCTTTATCCCTTCTTAGGCTTCGGGATAAAATGCCCCGGTCGAACTTCTGGTGTCTTCTTCAATGGGAGAAAAGACTAAACCCGGCTTGCGTGTGGCGTTGGCTTTATTCCTTCTTAGGCAGGGATAAAATGCCCCGAGATGAACCTTGGTGTCCTCTTTTGTGGGAGAATGGCCGAAGCGGATGAAGATTGATTGAGGTGGGAAAGGAAGAATGTGTTCTATTTCCCGGGATGAGGCTGCTGGCCGATTCGCTTCTTTGTAGGAATCGAAAAGACTTCGGTGACCTTGATCGGACTACGTCACGAAAATCTCGGCGCATACCTTGATTCGGCGCTACTAGATAAGAGGGGAACTAAGAGTGGGATCTCACTCGGGAGCGAAAAAAAGACTTCGGCGACCTTATTCGGACAACACAGTAAATCCCGGCGCCTTACCTTGATCGGCTACGAGATGAAGATGGAACTAAGAGTGGGATCTCCACCCGAGAGAACGAAAGAGACTGAGTGACCTTGAGTGGAGACAACTGGTCGAAAATCGGCGCATACCTTTAGTCGAGCTACGAGATGAAGATGGAACTAAGAGTGGGATCTCCACTCCGAGGCGAAGAGACTTCGGGTGACCTTGATCGGACAACACAGTGAAGAAAATCCGGCGCCTACCTTGGCAGCTACGAGATGAAGATGGAACTAAGAGTGGGATCTCCACTCCAGCGAAAGACTCGAGTGACCTTGATCGGACAACACAGTGCGAAAATCCCGCATACCTTCGGTCGGTAGCTACGAGAGATGAAGATGGAACTAAGTGGGATCTCCACTCAGAAACGAAAAGACTTCGAGGTGACCTTGATCGGACAACTGGTCGAGAGAAATCGGCGCATACCTTCCATTCGGCGTTACGAGATGAAGATGGAACTAAGAGTGGGATCTCCACTCGAGAACCGAAAAGACTTCGGCCTTGGTCGGGACAACACAGTCGAGAAAATCGGCGCGCATACCTTGGTCAGTAGCTACAGAGATGAAGATGGAACTAAGAGTGGGATCTCCACTCCAGAAGCCGAAAGAGACTTCGGGTGACCTTGATCGGACAACACAGTGCGAAAATCCGAGCATACCTTCGGTCGGCTACGAGATGAAGATGGAACTAAGAGTGGGATCTCCACTCCGAGAGCGAAAGAGACTTCGGTGACCTTGATCGGACAACACAGTCGAAAATCCGGCGCATACCTGATCGGCTACCTAAGATGAAGATGGAACTAAGAGTGGGATCTCCCTCCGAGAACGAAAGAGACTTCGGGTGACCTTGATCCGGACAACACAGTGAGAAAATCCGGCGCATACCTTGATGGTAGCTACCAGATGAAGATGGAACTAAGAGTGGGATCTCCACTCCGAGGAAAGAGACTTCGGGTGACCTTGATCGGACAACTGAGTGAGAAAAATCGGCACCTTGATTAGTCCTAAGATGAAGATGGAACTAAGAGTGGGATCTCCTCGAGAACGAAAAGACTCGAGGCGACCTTGATCCGGACAACTGATGCACGAAAATCGGCATACCGGATCGGCGCCTAAGATGAAGGATGAAACCCTTCCGTTTGACACGAAAAGGTTTTCACGCTTGGAGAGGAAGGATTTTATATTCTCTCTCACGTGAAAGGAATTTTGAGTGGGCCTCTTGTTCATAGAAGGAATCAAGAGGGATTTTGGTAATGTACGAGAAAATTTGTAGACCCAGTCAAGGAATTTGATCGGTGGGGAAATTGATGGAGGATAAATCTAGGGTTATCCTCGCGAAAAGTGGGTGAAATCCCACGAGGAACTTCCGTCGAAGCGGGTTATCGAAGATACTATGGGTAGTATTTCTTGGGAACTTCCCATTTATCGGCATTAATTGCGGTTCATTTTGGGTTAATGGCGATATGCACCATTAGATAAACCGTTTCTATTACAAGCGGACCCTCCCATTTAGGTTGAATTTACCTTTCTTTTTGGAAGTGAGGATTATCGGTTCGTCGGCGGCGAGACCAAATCTCCTTCTCTAAAGGTTCTCTGTCGAACTTTCTTGTTGAAAGCCTTGACATCTAGCAGTAGAACTCAATGCATTGTTGAGCCTCGAGCTTCTCATCTAACATCTCGAGCTCTTGAGGCGTTTACGATGTTGTTCTTGGTCGTCATCTGTTGAAGAAGCGTCTGAAGTAGCCGAATCTGGATTTCCAGCGGAGAAGCGCCGCGCAGTAAACCCGAGGATGCGGGGTCGCTCCGGTTAGCGTCGCGTCTGGTTGTGCGATATGCCCGAGTGCTTCTCAGAGTTTATCGTCCGGTCTCGCTTGTTATTCTTCACAAGCCGGCCGAATTTTGATAATCGTCTTGTTGAATGCCTCGGCTAATCCATTTCTTCTGGATTATAAGTGTCGGCTGAGACATCTTGTATTTGAACTTTTAGCAAAACGATGAAGAATTAATGCGATGAATTAGGGACGTTGTCATGCACGATCCGTCTTGGAACACCGTGTGGTAGATGACATGGTGTTTGATAAATTGGCGACGGTACTTCGCCTTTACTTCTTTAAGCGGGATTGCTTACGCCACTTGGAGAAGTAGTCGGTGATCGCTAGAATAAACCGATCTCCTTTGGCCAGCGGAGGAAAAATGGGACTACTACGTCGATTCCCCATGTCTCGAATGGCGAGGATGTGGCGAAGGATGCAAGCTGCTTTCGGAGGCTGATGCATATAATTGGTGAATTTGACCGCGTGGCATTTTCGGCGTGCTCATTGCGTCATTAATCATTGTGGGCCAAAGTAGCCCATTCTCGGTTCGATCGTGGGAAGCGGGACGGTGTTTTCACTGGTATGTGCTTCCCGAAGGACCTCTTACGCCTCTTTGTTTGAGGGCATCGTAATAAAGACCATCGTACCCCGTGATATAGCATCAGGTTTTACGTCATTAAAGAACACGGAGCTCTTAGCGGGATTGACTCTCTCCTTCCGTCTTGTAGAATACCATGTAAGACATAGTCGATGATAGGAAGCGCCAATCTCGGGGCTCCAACTTGGTTTGGGTTGCATGTACTTCTTTGGTAATTACCCTTTATCTTCTTGTGCCTCATGTTATAATGAGTGCGAAGAGTTGGTGAGTCTGACCGTAACTAGTTGCTTTCGGTCTCGGGAAGGTTGTGCTAACAACCGACTAACGCGCCCGATGCATCCGCGTTTTGGAAGCGGGATATATTCGATGAAAAACTCTTGAATGAGTGCGCTATTTCAGCGGCTACGATGATAGGGGATTAGATCAGTTCGACTTCGTAGTCACGAACACCTTAACTATCAATTGTGAATCTCCATGCGCGCTGATATTGACCGACTCTTTGAAGCTAAGTCCGATAAGTAGCGTTGTATTGACTCGTTATTGGAGCGGAGTTGGTGAGTGAATAAACGCGGGGCATGACATGATTCCGGGAAACTAAGACAACCCGACTCGTGAAATCTTAGAACATCCGGGGCACTTGCCACATTGGTAGCTTCGAGAGCTCGTCAAAATACAATCGCCATATTTGTTGGTGCGATGTAGTGTTGACTTCTTGAACTTCATCGGAAGATCATCATATAGCTCAAAGCATCCGTTGTCGGTGGCGACCAAGAATCACAAATGGCTTGTCCTTTGGTAGAGACTTACGTTGTTTGGTAAGTCATATTGGGACAAAGCAAGGCCCATTTAAGCTAAGCGCCAACTCGCCGAGGCGGTGGGGTCATAAATATCGGACGGTTCGTTAGAATAACATAAGCGTCTGTCAGGCTAAATGATGCATTTTACGAATCGCGAACACTAATGCAAACTACGCTTCGACGTTGGATGTCGAGACTTCGGCCTGCCGACTAATGTTAACTCGGATAATACTGCTTTACTGTTAGTGACGCCGTCATGCGTCTTCTGCGGAGTTAAAGCTTAGCAGTGATCCGTTGCCTTGGCGTAGATCAAAAGCGGTTTCCGGCCAGCGGTTGCAAAGAGCGAGGAGTTTAGCGAATCGACTTGATCTCTTGAATGCCCGTGCGTCCAAATATATGACACACCCTTCTTGTTCAACTTTGAGAATGGTTGGCACTTCAGGATAGGTTGATGAGCAGTCGGATGTCATGTCGTCCTTGTAACCCACAGTTCTCATTTCGGAGGTTGCAACTCTTGAATTACCTTCACTTTGTCGGGATCGGCGTGGATTCCTTTGTCGGTGGCAGCGAAGAAGGAACTTGCCCTTGGACATCGAGGAAGGATTTGGCGGGGTTCATCTTTAGGCGATGAGTCGCATGAGTTCGAATACCGTTCTAAGATCTTTGATGTGATCTCCTTTGTCCGCGGCTTTTCGACCAAATCGTCGGTAGCATTGACCTTTAGAAGATGATCTGGAAAATCTCCGTCATTGCTCTACGGTATGTTGCTTGGCATTTTGAGAGCGGCATGCCGTGTAGCAATATATCTTGGGTAGTTGAGCTTATTTGTGTGTTTGGCGTCATCGGGGTACATCTTGATTTGATTATACCAGAAAAGCCATCCATAAAGGACATTCTTTCAAATCCACACGTGTTGTCAACTATGACATCGGTGATTGGAAGAGGAAAGTCATCTTCGGGCAAGCGCGTTGAGGTCTCTGAGTAGACCACGGTCCTAATCGACCCATTTTCTTCATGGCCGGGACTATATTAGCCACCCATCCGGATGTTGAATTTCCTTGATGAATCCGATTCTATGAGTTTCTTCGCCGTCAACAATTGCCTCCAATATTTGTGGGCGAAACGTCTTCTTTGTTGCTTGCCGGGTTTGACATCCGCCTTGATGTTGGCGATGTGTTGCCACATTAGAGTGAGTCACGGCATGTCCTCGTAACTCGGGCGAATACATCGATATACTCTGATTAGGGCAATCAACTCTTCCTTTTCTTCCAAGGGAAGTATTGCTGATGTTTATGAGTTTAGGATGCTCTTCATCACCCATATTAACTTGGACTACCTCGTCCTTAGTGGGGGTTCTCTTTGTTGAACCTATCCCCAAGCTGCTCTTGGAGTTGATGGATCCATGGGTCTTCCCATGTTGGCATGTCTTCATCACTCTCAGCGATGGCGGGGATCGACGTGTATATTTGACATTAAAGCCTTGAAAGCTTCTCAAATTTGGTGTCGAATCCCAACCAAAGAGTCGGGCGAATGTCGAGTCTCCCTCACGGGGTGGATTATTATCAATCGACCACGAGCATTCATCGAGGAGGATTAGGTATCCCAATCCCCTTCTAAATGCATAGTAATTATCGGCTTTCCTCTTGGGACATATGCGCTTTAGGAGGACTCGAGGACCTCGCCCCAAAACATAGACCTTCCCCTCGTGTCAAGTCATACCCCCATCTCTTCATGATACCCGGTGTACGGACTATATCACGAATGTGTGGAGGATATTGTCATCTTCATCTTCTTCAAAATGATTGACGTTGGGCGCATCTCCTTTTCGTAAACCAAGTCTTTCTCACTACTTGATCTTACGTGGGATGGCGAGTGCCGTCCCAAAGGAGTCTGGGCTGCTGCGTAAAGCAATATGGCCAGAGTTGGCGGGTGCAACTACGGATCGTTGTATAAACACATCACATCATTCAAAAGCAGAGGATACTCCTGTCATTTATTGATTCATGGCAATTTGCCAATTACAATGTTCATCGGCGATTCTTCATCGTCAAGATTGATTACAAGGGGTACAATGTCATTTAAAACAAAACCTCCACTATAACCAAGCCGGTTTGATGTCGACTTCTTGCGTCGGTACCTTGGGCGATGATTCATTTGGACTCATTACCGTAGAGAAGAGATGGGAAATAATTCTCCATCCTTAAGCGGTTGTTTGTCGCGACCACCGTCTTGACCTCATTATTAGTGTCTACATATTTGAGACGATGAAGAGTAGGGGACTATAGCGTTATTGTGGATCCAAGATTGACCCAACAATAAGTTATAGGAAGTCTGCGTCAATCACATAGCGGACTTTAGAATCCCCATTTGGCACTTAATCCGGATTTTACCAAGTGGGCGGGACCGGTGTTAAATCAATAGAATCATGCCGGTTGATGCTAACTGGCGGAGATTCAAGGTGATACATGGCGAGGGGCATGATGCTCCAGTGGAACCGGATCGACTTGGATCGGTTAACTTCACTGGAACAATATACCGGTGAAGTATAGCGGCCTATCGTGCTTGGAATTCCTCGTCGCATATCCTCCTTTGTAAAAGTGATGCAAGGGAAGTGTTTAGTCCTTGAGGTTGTATTCTGGGCCGACTCTTACGGACTCGGCTAATGGGTGAGGAAGACTTACGAGATGGAGCTTCTTGAAGAGCTTCTCTCGTCTCTTTGATAACCGTAGCAACTCATAGAGTGATCCTTGCGGGGATATTGGCCAATTGTGCCATCGCGTCGAGCGATATGGGGAGTTGAAGTTCGGTTTATCTCTTCAATCGGGCGTGAATCGAGTGCCGGAGTTGAACTTCACGGTGTTTATCTTTAAGCCTTTTCGGTCGCGAGTGAGGGTGTTGTTGGTACCCGACTCGATAAGCGTCTTGGCATTTGGGTCGAGACTTCGGTACCTTGTATTTGTACTTCGTGTCCCTCTGGTGGCGTGGGCTTGAGTTTCCCCCGGGACGGAATGTTACCACTGTTCGCCGTCTCCCCTCGAGTGCGGAAGTAGCATGGCATGCCTTTCCCTTACGCCGGCTTTTCTTGAAGAAGAGGCTACCCATTGCTCATCTTCGGTAAGTGCGGTGGACCCACAAGACTTAAGCCATTGGTACGTATCACGATACAAGTCCTTTAAGCGTTGGAATTAGTCATTACCGTCTTCCTTGCAACTTTGACCCTTTGGTTCGGGTTCAAACCATGTCAATGGCACAGGCAATGGATGCCGCATTACTCCGACCTTCTTTTCTTTTGGCGGCTTCATAGTAATGACCCTACGTCAATTAAAGCACGGATTTTGTCCTTAAAGGCTAAGCGAGGTTAGTGGGTGATGAAGCCCTATAGTGCGCCGCGTATCTTGGGTCATTAGTCTTCATCGCCTCCTCTTGATTACGAATGGGAGGTTTGATCTTATTATTTTCCACAAGATATTTGAAGAGGCCAGGAATCGTCGTCCCTAAAGGAATAGGACTTGGGAATCTCGGCTCTAAGGCCGTTTTTGTGGCCGGGTTGCCGTTGATTGTGCTGTTGCGGCGGATTCTTCACGCTTCTGCTGCTGGCGCTAGGGTTGGAGTTGGAGCGTTTGGTTACATAACCGCCGTCTTGGCTTGCTCTTTCCCTTTGCGCGGGACAAAGTTAAACCGGGCTTCGGTTGTCGGTGACCTCTCTGCGCCTTTTTCCTTTTGAGGAACCTCTCGGCTTGCTCTCCACGAACCTTCCAGGTCCTTCCGCGTTATCGATGGTCTTTGTACCCATTGCTTCAAGCACATCTATCGATATAAGTTCGTGGCGAGTTTGGAGGATGAACTCCTCCGTTATTGGATCCGGCGGTTCATTGCCTTGTTCGAATCGTTTGACAAGATATCCACGGTTTCTCCGTCTTTACGCTTCGTCGAGCAATGTCGATTGATACCTCGGTATCGTCATCAAAAGTGGTAAGGAAGCTAGACTCCATGTCGTCCAGTGTGGATGCTCCCGACTTGAGGCGGTGGTACCATTCAAAGGCACCCACGAAGGGTGCGACGAATAGTAGAACCATCGGGTTTAGTTGCGAAATAACTCAGGTGTGACTTGAAATAAATCAAGTCTTTGCGTCGGGGAACCCTTCAAATGGTGTGTGAAGTTTATTAAGTTAAACTTCGCGGGTGCAGGATTGATTCCCATTCCCCGGGTATGGGCAAGGAATACTGTCTTCTTTACTTCTTGGCGGAAATCAATGAATTGATTTTGCTCTCCAAATCTTTGATCTTCTACGCTCTCATGAGCAACGCTTGTCGGCGTGGTTCGGGGTTATCATCTTCTGGCTTCCCTCGATCCGGGCGCTATCATCTTCATCGGCGTTGTAGCGTTGACTCGATTCACCTTGATGTTTTGTCGGGGCTTGGATGCGTTGGTGGTGCATTTCTCTCATCGATGCATGGCCAGCTCCATTTCTAACTTGAAGTTTTCCGTTGTTTATTCAGCGCTTGTCTAACATTTTGGCCACTTGATGCATGCGATCATAAGTGTTTCTTAGGGGCTCCTTAGCTAGATCACGGTATGATCGGATCACGATTGTGGAATATCGACGCATCATCCTCGTGGTAATTGAAGCTTATCGTTATCGGACCGTCCGAATAGTCGGGACCATAAGCGAGTTAGCGTTGCGATCTTGTGGGAATACGTGGCGATGATTCTTCTTTGGTCATATTATTAGTGACCTCGGCAACTCACCCTCTCGGAGATCATCCTTTTCTTGAAATCGCCTTGTCCTAGGTCTCGGCATCTCAGTGGTGAGTCTCGGAAGGCCGACACCCTTTACGGAGCTTCTTGATGGCAATTGCACTCGAGAGCATCGTCTTAATGAGCTTGGAGCACAAAGCATGGCTAGCGTCAATTGGGGAATCCCGAGATTTTCGTGCCTCTTACCGCGGTAGTGCGGCTCATCGTGTGTATGAACAGCTTCTGGTATGTTAGCGTGATCTTCGGGTATAACGTCCTCATCGTCGGATGGCGTCTCCTTCAGAGGCGGGTCAATCCATTGAAACTTAGAAGTGACTCGCCTAGACTTCGCCGATGTGGTAGCGAAGTCTCGGCGGACTCTCGGACCGATTTTCAATCCGATAGGGAGGCTGCGAGTCTTCTTGTCCTTGTTGGAGCAGGTGCGACCTCACATGAGAGTGACGTGATTCTCTTCGAGGACGGGCGATCCTTGATAGTCGGTTTGGTGGTGGTGGCGGAGTTGGCTTCACCGATTCCGAATCTGAGCATGCTGTCTTTGGTCGTCCGTCTTGGACTTTGGCGTTGGATTTACAGCGCTGTATCCTTCGGCAAAGCGAGGCGGGGAGTATAAGTAGCGAGGTTGGGGCACCATTAGACTTGGGCCTCCAACACAGCGATACTTGGTGGCTTCTTTGCCACTTCCTTCTTTAACTCACGAGCTTTTTGCACAAAAGCTTCGTGCTAGCGCAAGTGCTTGGCGGCGCTCGGATGCGCTCTGAAGTGTGGAAGCGGTTCCGTTTGACCGCGGACCCACTTTCGTTGGTTGGCGGCTTGCGCCGTCGATCGCGAAACGGCCTCGTGAGTTTGGATCTTAGATCCGCCGTAGCGGACCCATCCATGGATTGCATGACCTTAGCATTTGCGCGCCATGCTTTATCGTCGCCTCTGGCGGCTCGCTTAGGCGCGCCGGCGCATCATCGGCGTTCATCTCGGGCACCAAGCGGACTTGAGGCGCCGAAGAATTTCGCTACGCGGCGGAGGTTGGACTTCGCCGTCTTGGGCTCTACATGGGAGACCCTGGGTTCTCCTTCGTGAGATCTTCTTGGGCGGCGGAGGCTTGATCACGGAGGAGGGTGAGGATAGGTACTCTTCAAACTTCTCACTGGTGGAACTCGAACTTCGACCTCTTCTTCCATCGGGATAGGGATCGCGGTTGCGGCGACGACCTCCGAGGCGGTGGCTCCCAGTAGTGCCGGCTTGTTCGCGGGGAAAGTTGGTTTGTTATTCATTGCTTTCGTTTGAACTTGTTTGCAACCGTTGGCCTACAACAAAATTTCAAACAAAGAAAATGCCTTTATTTTAGGCGTACAATGAAAGCGAAAATTACAACTTTCTTCCTTTTGTGAACAACAACGAGGATCTCTATTTTAGGGATCACAAACTGCGTGGAGTTCTTTACTGTCGAGGACTTATTGTGTCCGTGGACCACAGCGCAATTCAATCCTGGTGTAAACCGGGTTGCGGAACTCTGAGGCGTGGGGGGCTCGTTTCCGCGAAGGAAGCGAAGCACACAGGGGATCACACTCACGAAGGAGAGGATGCGCTGCGAGGATCACACTCCCGAAGGAGAGGATCGCGGGAGGCGGAGTGAGATCTACAGGAGAAATCCTGGCTATCCACGAGGTTAGGCAGCTTTAGGGTATCTGTAGTTGACCGGATTTGTTTACCTTCGCCTATAGATCGTGTCGGCCCGGACTTGAGGCTCGCCGGTGCTTTCCGGAACCGTCGTCGTAGATCTCGCGAGGGCTCTTGAAGTCGCCAAAATCCAAGCCCAATTCCCAAAATCCGATCTTATCGGCAAAATCCGAACCCGAATCCGAGAATCCCCAAAATCAGCTCTCCCAAACTGGACCCCTATTTATACCATGCCAGGGTGTATGCATGACCTCGGTGGCTCGGCCACTGGCCGACGCCTCGGCGAGGTTGGCGAGGTGGCTGGCCATGGTGGCGACCACAAGTAGAGCACCTCGAACCCAGTTGGCGGTGGCACCGGCCAAGCCGACCACTTGGCCATTTGGTAGAGTTTGGCAGCTGGCCAAATCTTCGCGGCGTTTTCCCTCGTTTAGCGTCGATTCCGTCGATTCTTTCGGTCTTCGGGCTTAGTTTTGCTCGGTGATGTTGCCGTTGTGTTTGAGTCGTGCCGATCAACTTTCAGAATCAAGCGGCTCGTTTGCATCGACGGACTAAATACGGTTGATTCCGATCGTCGGCGTTGAGTTTAGTTAACTTCGCCTCATCGAGCCAATTGACGCGTCGTTTCGTCGGCTCATTATGCCGCGACTTCGCTTCATCGTTGGCAGAGTATTCACTTTCCAAGCGATGTTTTGGGGTCGCTATCGGATGGATGCGTCGGTTGTCAACCCGTTACGAGTCTTGTTGGGTACTAATAAGCAATTTTAATGGTGATTGTAGGCGTTAAAATTGCTTATCAATCTGAAACAAGACTTCGTAAACGTCGGGTTGACAGCACGGCAATCCTCAACAGCGTGGCGCAAACCAGGCGTGATTACGCCGCCAAAGCGCATAAGCGGTCGGCGACCATGAAGTGAGTTTGCGAGGCGGTAACGCGACGTCGTGGAGAAAACCCGACGGCCGAGCTCAGAAGTGGTTGGCTAAATTCAGCGTTGGCGAGAGCGGAATCACCGTAGCAGTCGCGTCGATGCACTTCCGTTGAGCTCGAAGATGTCAATTTCTGAACTTCGAACTGCTGGCTATCACCGAGAACAAACTCGCCGAGAAAAACGAATCGGCAATCGACAATCGCCGGAAAGCGGCAGCGGCGAGAACAACGGAACGCAGCGGCCAGCGGCACCTCCGGCCAAGTGGTAGAGGTGCTCGCTCACTGGTAGAACCACCTCGGCTGGCTTTAAGCCGTCACCCTCGACAACAGTAGAATTGGCTGCGTGGTACGCGGGTGGCCGTGGCCGAGCCACGTTGGCCGTGGCATGCGCCGCTTTGTTTTGTATAAATAGGGGGTCTTGCTCATGGGGGATTTTTTGGATTTTGGCGGACCGAGCCTCGCGAGATCTACGGCGCGGTTGGCGACCAAGTCGGTCGGCGTCGGATCTAGGCGGAAGATAAGCAAACCGGGTCGAACTTCTGATACCCTCTAGGTTAAGCTTCTTAACCTCGGGGATAGCGTATGATTTCTCCTTGTAGATCTCACCCATCCGGCGATCCTCTCGCCGTGAGTGTGATCCCGGCGATCCTCCCTTCGCGTGAGTGTGATCCCCTCGGCTTCGTTTCCTTGAAACGAGCCCCCTCGTCTGAAGTTCGGTACGAGGACCGAGATCGGGAATGTGATTGGTCAACAGACGAACAAAAAGTCCACGGAAACGCATGCAAGAATCGATATAACGAAGATCGTGTTTGTTCACTAAAGATAAAAGTTGTAATCTTTTTGATTTTCATTATGCGCCTTAAAATAAAAGGCATTTCTTTTTGGCGTTGTAGCCAAAGAAGAAGCGTAAGCAAATTCAAATCAATGACAATCATCCGACTTTTACATGAACAAGTTTGGCGACCAGGTAGACCAGCGGCTTCAATTAAGAAGCCGTCGTTAATGCGTAACCCTGAATCAAATCCCGAAGAAGAAGTCAAAGGCCTCAAGGGCGGATAGAAAAAAAAATTTCGGTATTTGCCTTTGTTGAGAAGTTCTGGAGAATATCTTCTATAAAATATTAAGGATAACTTGACAAACCCCAATTTACTCCCCTTTGGTTCGGTCTTCGGCGCTTGAACAGCGTCACAATGAAAAATTGCCGATTGGATTTCAAGAAAAATTCACGATCGGTCAGCGTCGTAAAGAGAGTTTACCAATCTAAAGATACATCTCAAAAAATTTCTCGGCGTGGTCAGTCCTACAACGAGTATCACAGTAGAGTTCACCGATTAAGGGCGAACCCTCAATCTCTTCCGCTATGGTCGGTTCTCGCCAAGCGACGCAATGGAGAATTCGCGATCCAAGGTTAAGCCTCCGAAATTGGATGGTCGTTCGACTACAACTCACCATAAGCTAAAATAAGAAAATTCATTCATCGGTATTTGATTCAAGACTTCAATAGCGGTCGGACAATAAATGCGACGCATGACACTGATCATCCACAAAGCCTTTGGATAGTCCAGAAAAAATTAGAAAGTCAAGATTGAAGCCATTTTCAGTCTCGTTATACCGCGATGAAGGTTGGGGCCTATCATATCCAAGTATTTCGGCTCCTTCTATAAAGGCGAGACCGAAACACTTTGGAGGGGTATCTGTGAAGTCGAAAATTGCCTAAGTCCCGAACATAGCTCGTGACAATGAGTTGATGACCGATGAGCCATCCGACAATATAACGGTGAACCGGTGATATCGTAACAACAAGTGAACAAAGCGCAATAAGTACATCGGAAAGTATCTGAGTCAATGGGAGACGGCAAATAACGAAGAAACGACTCAACCATGAGTGCGGGATACCCATAAAAGACTTAGCACCACGTGTGTCTTGTTCCTACCATGGGCATTGCACCTATGGGAGGTTGTAGATCTCCTTTCTATCTTTCTAGCATCTTGGATCAACTCATTCCGAGAACGGACGAGAGTTAGAGCGAAACAACCGAGAGGGTCCGGTTGTTTCACATCTGCGGGATTCCAATGATGTCTCACACATTTAGACCATGATACGGTTCGAATATGAGGAAGATCAAAATACAGAAGTTGTAGCTCTCTTCACCAGATTTCCAAAACATCTTTAATCGCATCAATCGGAGGTCGGATGAGAGAATTAGAGCTAAAATAGCCGGGGCATATCAGACTGTCTCGGCCAGGCCGAGACAGACTCGGCCCAGAACGCCCAAAACGCGTTTTTTGACGGTTTTCTCGGGATTTGAGCCTTCCAACCACCTTGATATTATCTCTAAATATGGTTAAGAGGTTATGGGCTGAATATATGATCAAATCATCCATTCTTATCCGAAAACAAGGCTTCTAAAACCTATAAATACCGCCCGAGGGCCTTCATTGAAAGGGGCGGATCAGAAAAAGCTTTGCCGAAGCCTTGTCAGTTGGGAGAGTAAGAGGAGCACGAATTTCAAGGAGAAGGAACAGATCTTGGCGAACTCTTAAGGGCTATTATCATCCTTTGTGAGATAATCCCGGGCTATCATCCTCCTTCGTGAGATAATCCCCTCAAAAGGTTCGACGACGCCGCATCTACAATCGCAGGTAGCGAATTGGTCGACTCTGTAATAGCTTGTGATTTCTCCTAGTAGATCTCACCCGCCCGGCGATCCTCTCCTTCGCGGAGCGGATCCCCGGGCGATCCTCTCCTTCGTGAGTGTGATCCCCTTAAACCGTTTCCTTGATGGCTTGGTTCCGCGTCTGTAGTTCGAACCCGTTTCCACGGATCGTGCTTGCAGTGGTCCAGGGCCGATAGAAGTCCCGCAGGGCAAAGACACCCATAGCGAGGACCGATAAGCGGATCGGCGTTTGTTCAAAAGGATAAAAGTTGTAATTCTTTGATTTTCATTGTAAGCCTTATAAAAGGCGATATTTCTCTTTGAATTTGTTTGGTATTTGAAGTTTGTAACAATTCAAGCAATGATAATCATCTGATTTTCTGCTATATATATATATATATATATATATATATATATATATATATATATATATATATATATATATATATATATATATATATATATATAGATTAATGGGTATCCTTGTCATATGAGGGATTCCCTCATATGTTGAGAGCACAATCTCCACCAAGCTAATAAAGTAGGAGAGAATGTCTCTTATTTTATTAAAACATACTTGGTGGAGATTGTGCCACTAACGTATATGAGAAAAATCCTCATATGACAGGATACGATAATCTCATATGAGATTAATCGTATCCTTGTCATATGAGATTAATCGTATCCTTGTCATATGAGAGGATTTTCTCATATACTGCTTAGGTGGCACAATCTCCACCAAGCTAATAAAGTAGGAGAGAATGTCTCTTATTTTATTAAAAGCATACTTGGTGGAGATTGTGCCAGCGTATATGAGAAAAATCCTCATATGACAGGATACGATAATCTCATATGAATTAATGTGTATCCTTGTCATATGAGATTAATCGTATCCTTGTCATATGAGAGGATTTTCCATATGAGATTAATCGTATCCTTGTCATATGAGAGGATTTTCCTCATATACGCTTAGGTGGCACAATCTCCACCAAGCTAATAAAGGATTTTCCTCATATATACACACACACACACACTAAAGCTATTGGAAGTTGTTCTGTAGCTACTGCGAAATGAATAGTAACTTTTCTATTAATTGCATATTAGCCTCTCAAATCTCAGTAATTGCTAATTAGTCCTTCAAATTCTCAATAATTGCATATTAGCCCTTCAAATCTCAACAATTGTTCATTAGTCCCTCAAATTCTAAGGTCACTGTAATTTGATACCTCAATGACGAAAATACCCTCATCTAATAATTTTTTAAAGGGTTGTTTGTAATTTAACATTTTAGAGGGTATTTTTACATAGCGTTGTTTAGATATTGGTCCCTCAAATCTTCAATAATTTCCCATTAGTATCTCAATCTAAATAATTGCTCATTACTCCATCAAATCCTTGTCTTATTGCAATTTTACCCCTCAATGTCCAAAATACCATCATCTAATATTTTTAAAGAGTTGTTTGCAATTTGGCACTCTAAAGTTTACAATGTTTTAAAACATTGATTTACACAAGTTTATTTGACACTATGATACCCCAAACATTACGACTTTTTAACTTTGATACCCCAAACCTTTTCTAACACTTTGCTACCCTAACGTTTATACATTTTTAACATTCATACCTTAAAGATTCTAATTTTTTACTTTGGTACCCCAATGTTTTAACATTTTTTAACTCTAATACCCTAAAGTTTAAGAAAAAGTTTAATGTATCAAAGTGTCAAAAAACTTTGGGTATCAAAGTTAACAAGATATAAACTTTGTCTTAACAAAAGTGTCAAGAAAAACTTTGAGGTATCAAAATTAAAAGGTGTGAACCTTAGGATATCTAATTGCCAAAACCTTTGGTATTAAAATTAAAAGGTGTAAACTTTAGATTACCAAACTATAAATAATCTTTTTTTTTTTGAGCTAGATGAGCTTTAAGAGGAAAATCATAACTAAGGTTTATTTTCATCATTAAGGAACCAAATTGTAAGACCCTTAGAATTTGAGAGACTAATAAGCAATTATTGAGATTTGAGGGACTAATATGGAATTATTGAAGTTGTGAGGGACTAATTTTCAAAATATTTCTTTCTAAAACAAATGAGCCTTTATTTTATTTTATTTTATTTCTTTTCTCCATACTAATCTGTATGCGTAATGACTACCAAGCCATTAGTATCATACAAATACTTTAGCTAATATTTTTCCAAATAAAATGAGGTTTTCTTTTTGGCTTTCTCCACACTAATATGCTTAAAATATTAATTTTTGGCTTTATCTACAATACAACTATCAAAGGCATTAGAATTATCCTAATGCTTAAATCATTATTGTTAAAAATTTTCATGGACTACGTTATCTATGAAACAAAATAAAAAATAGTTTTGTTGACAAGCTAAATTTTTTAAAACCAAATGCTTAAACCATTTTTTTGTTCGTTCACACTAATTTACCTATATTGCAAATCCTAAAAATATTTTTATCCATAAATTAAGAAAGAATTTTCTAAGCAAACTATTTAACCATTATTTTTTGATTTCATAATACAAATCACATGACAGCGGTCAATTGCTTGTTTTCACCGTCAAATATTGCGTCCATGTCCCAAATTTTCACAGATATTTTCATTCATTCGCCTTGAAAAGTAGTGGGTTTGGTTTCAATCTAGGGGTTTTTAGATATTAGTCCCTAAATCATACCTATTTTGATATTAGTCCCCCAAATCTTTATATTTTGATATTAGTCCCTCAAATTGCTTTAGTTTATTGATATAAGTCCCTCTGTTAGGTTTACTGTTACAAATCCTATACCATGGTTGGTTAACCCTAACCATGGATGTCAATTTACCAAAATACCCTTGTTAACCACCTCTCTATCTATCTCCTTCAGTTTTTGCTCTCCTCTTATGAAGGCTTTTACCCCATCTTCTCTTTTACCCAATCATAGACACTATTCTACCTCCTCATTGCTTCTTTTCTCCTTTTCTACCCAAACAGTCTCTCCCTTTCTGATATCAAACAACAAGTAATCAAAAACCAAACAAACCACAAGCTCCACCCCAAAATCAATGGAGAACTAACAATCTCAAGAAATCCCATTACTTAAACCCTCAACAAAACCCAACAGCACCAAAATCCATACCCAACTACCTTCATCCAAGCAGACACCTCCTCCTTCACAGACATCATCCAACTCCTCACCCACGATGTAGATTATGCTTGTATGTACATTATCGGGTTCGAATCTTGAAGCGAGGATCAATTAGATAATTAGAGAGGGGCAGAATGATGGAGAGGGAGCAGAGTAGGGCTGACGACGAAGCAGTTGAATTTGATAGTGATTTACTTTGTTGAAGAATGAGAAATTTACTTTGTTGAAGAAATGACGTACAAGGTGACGACTACATTCAGCTGGTCCCAAATTTTCAACGTCAAATATTGTGTCCATGTCTCAAGCCTCAAAATTGTCATTTTAATTTTGCTATTTTCCTTTGATGCTAACAGATATTTTCATTCATTCGCCTTGAAAAGTAGTGGGTTTGGTTTCAATCTACTCTACCGTTGACCAAGATGTTGTGTGGGTCCAGCCCAAATTAGGGCCCATACAAGTTAGGTCCCGAAATCCTATTTGAGATAGGATATGTTTGGGCGTATTCGCAATTGGCTAGGAGTACGAGGACTTCGGAATAATTTTCCTTTATTCACGAGACGCTGTGATTGATTTACAGGAACAGAAACGGAGAGCAAGTATTTTTTTTGGGTGCGCGGACTTTGAGGTAGGAGAGAAAAAAAGAGAGGAAGAGAAAAAGTTTGATTTTTAGATTGCTCGGTTGTCCGATTGCAGTAATTCAAATGTCATTTTCTTCAGAACAACGATGTCGTCTAGGGTATAGTGTTGGTTTCTCCGTGGGTATTGGAGATTTAAGTTGAGACGAGTTTTAGGTTTTTGGTGTCCTAGAGGTAATACTGTTATATTTTCTATTGTAATTTAATCCTCAAGTTTGGGTGTAGCTTTGAGGAATTGTACTCTTAATTCATAGTGAAATATTTCTCTCTAAATTGCCCCGTGGACGTAGGCATGATTTGCCAAACCACTTTAAATCTTGTCATTTGCTTGCATGTGATATTTTTGTTGGTGCCGTTATTTATTTCTCATGTTTAATTCTGCAGATTAATCTCCAAAAAAAATTCTAACAAGTGGTATCAGAGTCATGGTTCAAGGCGTGTCTTGGGATGGATAAGATTGAGAGTTTCAGCTCAATGATAAATTTGGATGGTTCCAATTGGCAAGTATGGAAGTCCAAGATGGAAGATATAATCTATTGCAAGGATTTACATGATCCTAGTGAAGGAGATGAAGCCAAACTAGAAAAGATGTCCGATAAGGAGTGGGAGGAACAATACAGGAATGCGATCGGTTATATTCAGATGTGGATCGATACTAGTATGTCACACCATATATCGAGACTAATGCAAAGTCTTTATAGGAGAAGCTTGAGGATCTTTATGAGCAGAAAACCGCAAGGAGAAGGCTTTCATTATGAGGCGGTTGGTGAACTTGAAGTTCAAGGAAGGAAGCAGCATAGCACAACACTTGAATGAGTACAAGAGTTTGATAAATCGATTGGTCGTAATGAATATGATTCTTGATGATGAGTTACAAGCTTTATTGTTGTTGGATTGTTTGCCAGATAATTGGGAAACATTGAAGGTGACGGTCAGCAACGCGGCTCTAGATGGTGTGTTATCAATGAGTATGGTTACTAATAGTTTGTTTAACAAGGCTCAGAGGAAATCTACCACACGATAACTCACGACACTTGTCACGGAGAACAAAGAGCAGGTACATGGACCAGTCCAGAGGTTGTGGCGCATTCAAAGGCATATCAAAATCTAAACGAAAAGGTTGCTTTCATTGTGGGAAACCGTGTCATATCAAGATGAATTGTTTGGTATGGAAGAAAGATCAAGATGAGACCAAAGATGGAAAGAAAGATGAGAAGAAGAATGTAGACATTGACGGTACAGCTACATTGTCTGAGATTGATGTTATTCTCACTTTCGGGGAAGAAGATTGCATGCATATTACAGGTCAGAATTCTAAGTGGATAGTGGATACAGAGCTACATGTCATGCTACTTTCAAGAGAGTCCTTTTCATGCCTTACAAAGTAGGTGACTTTGGCGATGTAAAGATGGGCAATACTAGCTACTCAAAGATTGTAGGACTTGGTGATATACACTTACAGATGAATATTAGATGCACATTAATCTTTAAGAATGTGCGACATGTTCTCAATTTGCAGCTCAACTTGCTTTTGGGTCTTACTTTAAACCGAATGATATGACATTCATTTTGGCGGAGGAAAATATAAAATCACCAAAGGCTCTCTTGTGGTGGCTAGAAGAAGTATATGCTGCAATTTGTACAAGACTCAAGTGAAGACTTCTTATGATTTTTTGAGCATGGCTCAATATGGCGTCTCTCTCAATTTATGACACAGGAGGCTCGGGCACATAAGCTAGAAGGGGCTGCAGGTATTGGCAAAGAAGTCTCATTTCCTTTACCAAAGGTTTGTCACTTACCCAATGTGATTATTGTTTATTTGGTAAACAACATAGAGATTCTTTTAGTAAGCATACTAAAAGAAAATATAATATTTTGGATTTGATTTATTATGATGTTTGTGGTCCTATCGAGTTGGAGTCTTTGGATGGCAACAAGTACTTTATAATATTTATTGATGACGAATCCCGAAAGATGTGGGTCTTCATATTAAGGACAAAGGATCAGGTGTATCCAATCTTCCAGCAGTTTCATGCCATGGTGGAGAGGCAGATATGCAAGAAGTTGAAGTATTTATGCACCGATAATGAAGGAGAGTACACCTCCATTAAGTTTCGAGACTATGACTCCAAATATGGTATTCGGCATTAGAGAATAGAGCTAGGTACACCACAACATAATGGAGTTGCAGAGAGGTACAATGAACCATTATGGAGAAAGTCAGATGCATGTTGAAGATGGTGAAGTTATCAAAGAGCTTCTTGACTGAAGCTATTCCCAATGCATGCTACATAATCAAAAGTCTCCTTCAGTCCCTTTGAATTTTGATATTTTCAGAGAGGGTTTGGTCCGAGAAGGATATTTCTTACTCTCGTCTAAAGATATTTGGGTGCAAGGTGTTTGCACATGTTCCGAAAGAGCAGAGACAGAAGCTTGATAATAGGGCGGTTCCTTGCATTTTCCTTGGTTATGGAGAAGATGAGTTCGGTTTCAAACTATGGGATTCAGAAAAGAGAATAATTATCAAACAAACAGATGTGATCTTTTACAAGACCACACTATTGCAGATCTCGAGAGAGCAGAGCAGTCAGATAGTATTGCTAGTGAGATTCCAGATATGATACTCATTCTGTTTTTAATATAGTTACATCCTACAGATACAGAGAACATGCAGGATAATGATGTTGATGATATAACAGAGCAGGGAGACAGTGATCACTATCACAAGCAGGAGACTCCTCAGCATGGGGAGCATCATCAATAGTAAGGGGGAGGGAGATCAGGTAGAGAGCACAGACCATCCTCGTGATATCTTTCCTCAAAGTATTCTTTGCTGACAGAAGAGGGAGAGTCGGAAAGCTTTCAGGAGGCATAAACTCATAAAAACAAGGACAAATTGTTCCAGACTATGCAGAAAGAGATAAAGCCTCTCTAAAAGAATGATACTTATGAGTTGGTGGAGTTGCCGAAAGATAGAAAAGCTTTAAAGAATAAGTGAGTGTTCAAGTTGAAGAAGGATGGCTTCAAGGAGATTCAGAAATACAACGTCAGATTAGCGGTGAAAGGCTTTGGTCAGAAAAATGGCATTGATGGATGAGATTTTCTCAACGGTTGTGAAGATGATGTCCATTAGAGTGATTTTGGGATTAGCGGCTAGTTCAGACCTCGAGATTGAGCAACTTGATGTGAAGACTGTATTCCTTTATGGTGATTTAGAGGAGGGGATCTACATGGAGTAGCCGGAGGTGAAGGGAAAAGAACATATGGTTTGTAGGTTGAAGAAGAGCCTTTATGGTTTGAACCAGGCACCCAGCAGATGGTACAAGAAATTTGACTCTTTCATATTGACTCATGGCTACCAAAGGACAGTTACAAATTCTTATGTGTATTTCAGGAGATTTTCATATTCTAGCTTCATTATTCTTTTAATTTATGTGGACGACATGTTGATTGTTGGTCAGGACAGTTGGATGATTAGTAGACTGAAGAAGGAGTTATTTAAATCCTTTGACGTAAAGGATTTGGGTTTAGCACAGTGAATTTTGGTATGAACTCGTGACAGGAAAGCCAGGAAGTTGTGGTTATCACAAGAGAAATATGTTGAACGGTTGCTTGATGGATTCAATATAAAAGGTGATAAGATAGTTAGTACTCCTCTTGCAAGTCACTTGAAGCTTAGTAAGAAGTTTGCTCTACTACAGACGAGGAAAAGAATGAGATGGAGAATATTCCTTACTCTTCAGCTATAGGGAGTTTGATGTATGCGATGGGTTGAGTTGGCCAGATATTGCTCATGCAGTTGGCGTTGTGAGCAGATTTCTTTCTAATCTAGGGATAGTACATTGGAAATGTGTAAAAGTGGATCTTGAAATATTTGAAAGGCAGTTCTAGATTGTGTTTGAGTTTTGGAGGTTTCAGTCCATATTATAGGTTTTATAGATGGAAATATGTCAGGTGATCTCGATCACAGGAAGTCTACCTCAGGTTGGTTGTTCACTTTTGTAGGGGGGCTGTATCTTAGCAGTCTAGGTTGCAGAAGTGTGTTGCTTTATCTACAACAGAGGCGGAGTATATTACAGTTGCAGAAACGGTAAAATGGTTTGGTTGAGAAGATTTCTCAGGAGTTAAGTCTGCAACAAGACAATTATCAGATTTACATTGATAGTCAGAGTGCTCTAGCTTTGAGCAAGAATTCTACATTCCACTCTAAAACAAAACACATCAATGTGAGATATCGTTAGTTTAGAGAAGCTGTTGAGAAAGAGGAGTTAAAGCTACAGAAGATTCACACAGATGAGAATCCAGCAGATTTCTTGATGAAGATTGTTCCCAGAGAGAAGACCGAGTTGTGTCGGCAATTGGCCGGCATGGACTCTCTGTGAGGAATCACAGATTGGCATACCCCTCGCGTTGGGATGGAGGGGGAGATTGTTGTGTGGGTCCAACCCAAATTAGGGCCCATACAAGTTAGGTCCACCTAGAGAAATCCTATTTGAGATAAGATGTGTTTGGGTGTATTCGCAATTGACTAGGAGTATGACTTCTAAATAAGCTTTCTTTATTAAAAGAAAATGCACTCATTAGACCCTGTAATTGATTTACAGGAACAAAAACTGAGAGCAGGTTTTTTGGGTGCGCTGATTTTGAGGTAGGAGAAAGAATAAGAGAGGAAGAGAAAAGGTTAATTTTTAGATTGCTTGGTTGGTCGATTGCAGTGATTCAAATGTCGTTTTCTTCAAAATGACGACACCGCCTAAGGTATGATGTTAGTTTCTCCGCAGGTGTTGAAGATTTAAGTTGAGACAGGTTTTACGGTTTTGGTGCCCTAGAGGTAACACTGTATTTTCTCTTCCTTAAGTTTGGGTGTAGCTTTGGGGAATTGTACTCTTGATTCATAGTGAAATATTTCTCTCTAGATTGCCCCGTGGACATAGGCACGATTTGCCGAACCACGTTAAATCTTGTTGTTTGTTTTGCATGTGATATTATTTTCGTTGGTGCCGTTATTTTCTTGTGTTTAATTCTGCAAATTAATCTCCATAAAATTCCTAACATAAGATGCTCTCTAATAAGTAATAAGGACTAGAATATGAGTCCTAAAATTACGATATCATTGCACATAAAGAAATTTATACATAGGAGTAACCAGGATAAAGAATTGACACTGTCATCATATTTGATTTGCAAGGTAAATAAAGTTTACTTCATAATCTTCGTACTTTGTAGCAATTGCTGCTGTACTTTTCAGATTTCTTTTCTGTATTCCTTTTGAGTATTTCTTCCTTCTTGCATGTGTATATTGTGTCTATAAATAGGACTCTCTTGTACATGATCTATGCACAACCATACAAATAAAATACTTGTGCATCTTCTGTATAGTATCAAATATTGACATGACATACTTCTACTTAAATACCTCAGTTTTAAAGAAACAGAAGAAGATATTATTATTATTTTGTCTATTTTACACGCTTTGAGAATCCTGAGGACCTGAATCTATGTTCCAAAAATAAAGGAACTCAGAAACAATACACTATTTAGGCATAAATTTTTCTCAAAAGAAAGCATGCACTAATATCATCATCAGAACTCTGACTAAAGACAACAAAAAAGTAAAATCAAGTAAGACCCAAACCTCTGATACATCATTCAGCAGTTTAAGATTACAGTCACACTCATTGTAGACATTGATTCCGGTTGCTGTCCAATGCTAGATAACAAATATCATGCTTGGTTGACTATAGCTTATATACTTACTCAAATGTTGATGGATTTGTTTGCTCGTAGAAAAGGCCAGTTGGGCTACCATCAGGCAACAAAGCTAACATCACGGGGCCTTTAGCTCCTTCTTCAACAGTCAAATTACCGATGTTAAAGTTTATATCTGTCTTCACAATTCCAGGATGTACACAATTAATGCGGAATTTGGGATATTTCTCCGCGAGAGTCCTTGTATATGTGCTCACAGCTACTTTAGAAACTTTGTACGCAGATGCACTAGTTGGCCAGCCATTTTCTTCCAGCTTCCGTTTGTTGAAATCTTTGAGAAAGGATTTTAGTAGTTCGTCCAATCTCTCTTCTGTTTGTTCATCCACAGTACCCATTTGTTTTCTGATGATTTCACCCGGGATGTTCTGCAAAATCAATAGTTCAGTAAACAAATGTAAGAACACGTCTATCGCTTGACAAGTAACATTTTTTTATTTTTCACCGTGAAATCACCAATAACATTTAATTCCAATGGACATGTCTGGCATCAGTAACCACAAACTTAACAAGTCTATCGATATGAAGCATAAGTACTTCTAATTTGAAGCCATGTCATGTCAAAACTATATCGAATACAACATCTCATGTTGTCATTGTTGTTCGTGTGTTGTTTTAGAATTTTGTTTATATCGGCATGTTTTGTCATGTCATATTTTGCCCATGTACATGCTTATTAGCTACCAAGAATTTCTCAATGTTGAAAATTACACATAGGGAAGATCAAAGTTCAAAACCGAGCAGGTTCATGTCTAAGAATTTGTTTTGGTTGAATTGTCAAAAATTCTAATAAACATTTCAAGCCAAGTAAATAACAACTGCCAATAGATCAAAACAAGAAGTCTCGAAAAGGACTGAAACAGCTAGTTTGATTCTTACTTTCAGCTGTCCAAGTCTAGAGGAAATATTCACTATATTAGGTGATTGTGCTAGCTGAAGAAGGGGCATGAGTGCTTTAGTTACTCGTCTGACGCCGTAATAGTTTACATTCAGGCATCCCAGTGCCCTCTCATTTGTCTCTTGCCCTAATTCTCTTAGCTTCATCAACCTAGATAAGCCATCTTCCTCTTCCTGTTTCATGTCATGTGAAAAAAGGGTTATTACAGAAAACCCCCCTTAATTTTGGGGGTTTTTGCAGATAATTCCCATTAACTTGGGGCGTTTTTGCAGATAATCCCCCTTAACTATTTTAATTTCACAAAAACCCTCCTGAGCTTTGAAGGGTTCTGCACATAACCCGCCTGAACATCTTTTATTCTACTAAACTCCTTAAAGATTTTGCACTTTAACCCCCTAAAGTAACACCCCATCAAGACTACCGCATCATGTGGATTGGCGTGACCCAAAAAATGAAAAATACCCATCAGTCCTAAAAAAAATTAGCCCTGTATCTTTTTTATCATTTCCATTAATTTTTTGATGGCTGAGGGGTATTTTGCCTTTTTTGTTCACGTGCTCGGCAAGTGACACATTATACTCGAAGATATTACTTTGGGGGGTTAAAGTGAAAAATCTTCAAGGGGTTCTAGTGGAATAAAAAAACTTTCGGGACGTTATGGTCAAAACCCCTCACAAGTTCAGGAGGTTTTGTGGAATTAAAATATTTAGGGGTTATCTATAAAACCCCCAAAGTTAAGAGGATTATCTGAAATTAAACCCTAAAAATAAAAATAAAAACGAAATCACTCTTTTGTATCACAGTAATAAGACTATTACAAAAATACACACATAAAAATTAAAACACACACATATCTCATGACATAACTATAACATTGAGTTGCCACTTACAGTCACTTGGTTGAAAGCAATCATGTCCTGAGGATCTATTTCTAGCCCACCAGCCCCTGCATTATTCACCTGCAAGAATAGATGCCTTGAAATTAGTTCTGCAGATGAAATCAAATTCTAATTGTATTTTTTTAAAAATTCCAAACTACAAATTACCAAAATATCAAGCTTCCCAAATTGGGTTTTGACAAAATTTGCCAGTGAAGAAACACTAGAAGGGTCAGCTACATCAAGCTGATGAAACAAAACATCAGAGAATCCACTGTTTTTGAGCTTTTCAACAGCTTCAGTGCCTCTCCTCTCATCTCTAGCTGTTAATATAACCAAGACTCCTTGAGATGATAACTGCCTGCAAATCTCAAAGCCAATTCCTTTGTTTGCTCCTGTTACTACTGCAATCCTGGAATTTAAATGAATAGTAAAACTTATGAGAATTTGAGTACAAGCAAATTGGGGATGGAAACTGGATTTACCTCTTTGTTGTTCCTCTGCTGACGGGCTCCTCCATTTCTAATCAAGGGATGGACGCTGTATTGGAGCTGGACTCTATATGCTAAATATTTAGGTAAATTTCATAAAACTCCCCGAAACTTTGGGGTGTTTCCTGCAAAACCTGCTAAACTTTGTTTTTCTCACTAAACCTGTTAGAATTATTAATATAAAACTATAATCATCGACCCTCACCATAACTTCGGAGTTTTGGTGTAGTGATTAGAGGTACTAAATTTAAGATGGTATCAAAGTCAGGTTCAAATCCCACCGGCCACGAATTTTAAACGGATTTTCTAAAAATTGACACTGTTGCGTGAGTCCAAATTTCAGCCCATAAAAAAGGGCGTTCAACCTGCGGTGGCATGTTAAAATTATTAATATAAAACTATAATCATCGACCCTCACCATAACTTCGGAGTTTTGGTCTAATGGTTAGAGGGACTAAATTTAAGATGGTATCAGAGCCAGGTTCAAATCCCACCGGCTATGAATTTTAAGCGCATTTTCTAAAACTTGACACCGCTGCATGAGTCTAGGTTTCAGCCCATAAAAAAAGGCGTTCAACCTGCGGGGGCATGTTAGAATTATTAATATAAAACTATAATCCTCGACCCTCACCATAACTTCGGAGTTTTGGTCTAATGGTTAGAGGGACTAAATCTAAGATGATTCGCAATCTGCACCTTTTCGATTGGCCCGACCATATTAGTAATCGCCATGCTCGTGTTGGTTAAAGTACCTCTAACTTTTCCGGCGACACCACAACTTTAACACTGTTAGTGTTCGACCGTAATCTTCGCCCAAGGTTAGCTCCAGTTGTAGAAATCTGTATAGTGTGATTTGTATCGAAACCACTAACCCCAATGAGTCATGTGTCATGTGCCTCTCATGTTAGTTTTTCAAGGGTATTTTTGGGAATTTAGAGAAATTTTGATCGGAAAGTAAATCACGGTGGTTGATTGCACCAAGAAGCCTCATTAAAGATAGTTTACTCTAGTAGCTGTTCAATGGTAGCAAATAGATAGCACACCTGGTTTAATATGCATTACAATGTTCAATAGCACGTATATCGTTTCCTCAGGATCATGAAGATGCATACTTACTCAAATGTTGATGGATTTGTTTGGTGATAGAAAAGGCCAGTTGGGTGACAATCAGGCGACAACGCTAACATCACAGGGCCTTTTAGCTGCTTCTTCGAAAAATACTGGTGTTAAAGTTTACATCAGTCTTCACAAATCCAGGATGAGCACAGTCAATGCAAAATGTGGGATATTTCTCTGCACAAGAGCCCTTGAATATGTGCTTAGAGCTACTTTGGAAACTATGTATGCAGATGCAGTACTAGTTGGCCAGCCATTTTCTTCGAGCTTTCATCCCGTGAAATCTTTAAAACTTAATTATTACCGTCCATCAGCAAGGGATCGACAAGGGCTCACGGTGGCTTTACTCTGAGCAGCATTCCTTCGAACACATTTCGAAGAAATCCAGAGAGAAAACGAATGTATCTGCTTCTAACTTTGGAGGAATTACTCCTGGCGCATTCCTCAGAGCATAGCACGCAAGATTAAAGTATACGGCCGACCAGAGGAGGGGGGAAAAAATAGAAAGAAAAATCCTTTTGCCATTTGCATAATAACAATCTAAATCAAATGAATTTTCAATTTGTTTTCAATTATTTCACCAAGGTCCTTTTTTTTTGGTTAATTATTTTACCAAAGGTCTTCTTGGTCTTCTATGTTACTGATTACTTAGTGTTCTTTTACATATATAACTTTAAAATCTATTATATTTGCTTTTTACCTCCAATTGCAACTTTAATTCTTTCTTCCATGCATGTTAGGTTAAATAAACTTCATTTCTATTAAGGGCTCATTTGGTTTGTGAAGTATTGAAATAAGAAATAGATCAAAGAAGTATCTTCTAAATTTATGAAGTATGTAGGAAGTAGTGGAAGTAATACTTTTTATTTATTTCACATATTTTTCAAGTAGTGGAAATAGTAGTTCTTATTCTTCATTCAATTTTTTTTGTTTGGATGGCAATGAAAAATTATTAGGAAGTGACTAATAAAGAAATATTAATAAAAAAATTTATTTATTTTCTAATTAATACTCATTTCGCCTACTTCCGAGTTACTTCCAAGCCTTTGGGGCTAAAAAATATTTAGGAAGTAGGGATGACACGTAGGAGTCATATCAGCAGTGGCGGAGCCAGGAATTTCGGCAAGGGGGGCCAAAAGATAA
Source organism: Asparagus setaceus (assembly GCA_012295165.1). Taxonomy (NCBI): domain Eukaryota; kingdom Viridiplantae; phylum Streptophyta; class Magnoliopsida; order Asparagales; family Asparagaceae; genus Asparagus; species Asparagus setaceus. The sequence goes on along the minus strand of CM022708.1, from coordinate 36,615,539 downwards.
TCAAACATCATAGACACCATACAATTTTTTCTTAACACAATTGAATACAATCTTAACATTATTATATAATAAGGCTTTCAAAATCATATTTCCAATAATATAATATTACAAAAGCATTCTTCTTGGCTTCATTTCTTGAAATTGTTTCATAATGTCATCCTCATCAATTTTACAAAATATATCTTTTTTGATATAAGGCACCAAACAATCATTCATATACTCATCCTCCATTCGGTTTCGAAGGTCATTCTTAATTATTTTCATTGCCGAAAATGCTCTTTCAACACTTGCCGTTGCAACCGGTAAGATTAGTGCCAACTTCACCAACTTGTACACCAAAGGATATAAAGTATCTATCTTCGATTCAACCAACTTCTTTGCAAGCTTATCAATCTCTTCAATTTCACAAAAATCATGATGAGTAGTTACATAAGAAATGTAGTTTCCAAGCTGATCACTAAGCTCCATGCGATTTAATTCAGAAAAATCTCTAGGATAAAACTCGGCTAATCGAATCAATTTTCCCTTATCAAACGACGAGAATGAGTTACTTGGTTCAAGACATGCTACACAAGAAAGCAACTCCACATTACGATCATCAAAACGGTTGTTCAACTCTTGAAGATAAAATCTATAGACGTAGTGAACAATTCAACTTGATAGTGATGAAAGTTTGTCGGCATTTGAACTCTACGCCTTGGCCTACCAACCACAATTTACTTCTGAGAAAAAACCCTAATTTCCTACGTTTCTTGAGGTTGATCGCATGAGCAGTCTAAGAGCAGAGAAAGAATAACAGAAAATCACGATGATTTTCTATTTTTGATAGCATGTTTTACATTTTAGTCCACTTCATTTTGAAATTTACAATTTACTATACCCCCTGTTTTTTTTAATTTTTTCAAGGTGGGGCCAAGGTCCCCTTGGCCCCCACATCCCTCCGCCCCGGCATATCAATGTTTAAGGAAGTATTGGAAGTAGATTTAAGGAAGTATTGAAAGTAGGTTTTTCAAAGAAACAAACATATTTTTTTGCTCAGAAGTAGCAGAAGTGGCTTCTACTTCCTTTATTTCAGCTAATTCATAATTACTTATGTGCAAACAAAAAAGCCCTAATTAATATGTTTTGTTTGGACCCCCAAAAAGTTATTAAAAAAATGTTGTTTCCAGATTTCTGTAAAAGTGATAAATTTTTTTAAACTGTTTTTGGAAAACTGCTACTGCCCTATCTTTAAGGAAATTCGACATCGAGACCGGTAAGATAGCAGGCCTTATCGATCTTATTTAATGTAATTATTAGTTTAAATTAATTAGTCCCTTCTGTCTGATTTTCTGTTTGTTGTAGATATTTCTCTTTACCTGATTTTGTCGCTGAAGTTCAGGAAATGGTCAAGCCTGTTCTAACTGCATATCTCAAGGTATCATAATTTGTTCAGTAATAAATCAAATACGCTTTCTTAAAAAAAAAGAGTATTACTTTTTCTGAAAGCTCTAAGTTTCTTTCCTTCATTTGCATGCCAAGCTAACAACACTGACACAATCCCGGCAGTTCTGACACCCATTTGTTTAATAATATTGACCAGCTACAGCTAGTCCGTGTCCAACAATATTTGGTTCTGGGCTGACTCAGTGTACATGCTGATGGGGAACGACAAGATGGAGATTCTTGATAGAACTTACTTGGATGAAATAAAATAAAAATACAAATAATAAAATTGCACTCATCATTTAAGAATAGAAAAGATACAAATATGGGCTTCACACCCGGGCACCTCACATGCCAGCACCTCACATGCCTAATACTAGCTGCAATTTACATGCAGATTTCTCACAAATATTCTTCTCTCCTCCCTTCCCAAATGAAAAAAATACAACCTTATTTATAGAAAAACTAAGAAGATAAATAGAATCCTAACTAAATCCTAATAAAAAGGAAACACGTCTAACAAAAAAAATCTCAGAGATCCTAACAATCCTAAATCAAATCCTACGGAGATTTTTATGAAAGGATAAAATCAAATAAAATCATAACATTCTAATGGAACTAAATCTGATTAAATCTTCATGAAATCTTCTTTCAAATCTGAATCTGTCCTGCATCACATGCACATACATAAATTATACCGATGAGGTATGGAGAGTAAATATACATATTAAACATGACAAAGATGTTCAAATCAAGTGGTCAATATTATGTATATTTACTCTCCATAACTCATTGCCTCATTGGTATAATTTTTTCTTTATGTGCATAAGCTAAGTCGGCCTAGAACTGAATATCGAATTTACATCCACGTATATTGCTATGGAAACGGATATACAGTTACTACGTTGGATAGCTCTATGCTAATAAGTAAATGTGCTACGTGTGCAACTTCATGCCATTACCATGTATACTGCTAAAAACCTAAAACCTGAACTTTTCCCTCTCTATATACCCAGCGAGAGATGTATGAATGCTCAGTGAAGGTGGAAAAGATAATATTTTTATTTATATTTTTTTGTTGCAATTTATCTATTTTGCTTCGTTATCGTAGTTTCCCCTATCATGATCTTATTCATAAAGGGATGCCACTTCCTGTCTCACCTACTTTCATATCATTGTGCAGATTCTACATATCTCTGAGATTGATGTTAGAGAAACCAAAATGATGGGAACTACTCCTATAATCATCATAGGGGTAAGAGTTTCTCTGTAAAGTGTTCTTGTTATTGTACAACCAAACCATTGGAAGCTTACTTTTTTTTTTTTCCCCATCCTTCTGTTCTTTCAGTTTCAAATGCAACAAATCTACTGTGTGCGTGATCAACAAGGTTCTATAACTGAGGGAGGAAAGATAAAATATCAGCGCGTTCCTCATTACTATTACATGGATCTCTACGTAATCTGTAGCAGCCCAAATATATACCTTATATTCATAGTTTTCTTTTTATTCCCAGCTTAGTGATCTTATGCTTGGTCCCCTTTAAAACTATGGTTAATTGCAGATAAACCCCGTGTACGATGGTGTGAAGTTAGTTAAATCTCCTAAACTTTTCTATTAGCAGTTTCACTCCTTGAGCCTCAAGTGCGTTACTTTTTCATTAGCAGTTTCACTCCTTGAGCCTTAAGTGCGTTACTTTTTCGCTCGCAATTTAGAGGGCAATTTAGACTCTTTTTGGGTAAAACTTGAGGCAAAAAATACTTTATGACCATGTAATTCCCAGTTGACACATCTCAACCATACTAGAAAAATAATATCGTCTGAAATTTGGTAGGCTGTAACACACCTTTAAAATTTTAATTTATTACGTGCATCATAACCCTCATTTGTTTGTTTCTCCGCAAATATTTTGAGATAATATTCAGATAAATGATTGTTTCTGTCCTTTAGGATACAATCCATACGGTATACTATGCATGGGCCATGCTGCAAATGGACATGCAAGAGCTGGGAGAAGAAGCACTTTACCCTATTTGGGAATTACGAGAAATGCAACAAATTGGCATGCAAGTTCTTATATAGGAATATACTATCAATTCAACTCTACAGAGCCTGAAGATGTATTTCATTTTCCTGAGATAGTGCAGATCATTTTGGAGTCTGTCATTTTCTTGTGCCGGAAATTATTTATATTTGCATCACAATTTTCCTATATATGCGAAGTCATGTATCATGTATGTATCTGGCAAGAGAACAGGCTGGGTTTTTTTTTCTCTTTTCAAGTGTATGAAATAACGTAGTTTTCCTCAAATTCTAGCATACAGTGTAATTCTGTAAAGTTTGAGTCATTGAATCCTGTCCAATATGCAACTTTTATTTTCTTTTCAAAGTGAGTTTTGAACATTCCCCTTTTATTCCATTGTTCGCATGCTTTTATTATATCCATTACTATCTTTTTTGCGCTCTGCGTGGCTAAGGTGTCCCACTATCATCTATTGCCATTTCGATTTCTCGATAATTATTTCATTTGAATTTCATACTACATTGAGAAAGATGGAAAATTTTCAAAAGTTAATGTTTCATTTTCTTAACTTTTCATGGTAGTTTTCTAAAATTTTGGGGGATAATAAAGAAAGTGTAATAACTAGTAAGAGTTAATACTTGCATGTTTATCACGGAAAAGGATAAGTACTTAATGAGCGTTCATGGTAGCTGCTCTGAGTGAACAAAATTTATGATAATTTCTCCACAAAAGAAAAACAACAGAAATTTAAAGGATATTCTCTTAAATTTTCCTTTTAATTAATATTAAGCAATCAATAATCCTCACTCCTCAATTCATTTCAACTTGCACAATCAATGTCTATGTTGACAAAATTGATAAGTTTTGTTAGAAATTAATAAAAATTTGACAAGTTAACTACCACCTCCTTACAAAGATGCCAAAAGTAGACCCATGATGATAAATCAACAATAATCCACTTTACTTTATTTGGATGTACCATATCAACCATCAATCCTTTCCATCAAAATCTTCTAATAATTACCATCAAATTTATATCTAGCACTTTACGCACGCAATGCATGCTTGATATAAAGCATGGGTGAGTGTTATAATTAAATACTCAAAGAAATGAATAGATATTATTTTGAGTGTACTTACGTTGATCTTTTTCTTATTTTAAGGGAATTTCTATGATTTTTTTTTCCAAGTGTGATGGTATTCCCTTTAATGTTTTTAAAATGTGAGGATATTTCTTGTTTATTTTTGAACTATGAGGACATTTAATTAATTTTTCTAATGTCAGGGCATTTTCAGAATTTTAAATCTGTGGCTCACGGTGATAATAAAAAAAAAAGGTTTCTCTTAATATATAGTATTGATTAATTTCGCGCTAAAAATATATACTCAAAAATAGTTAGGAAAAAAAATTAAAAAATTAGTAAATTACACGTAACTCCTGTCGGAAACAGATTCATTTCTTTCAAGGCTATTTTAGTAATTTGAGCATTTCGCGTCGCACTTCTTGAGTCTTTTTTTGCTGTGTTAAAAGGAACGGCCAAAAGAGGAGAGGAGAAATGAAGATGATGATAAAATAAGGTAAAAATTTCAAATTGTTATTAAAATTTGATTTTTTTTTGTCCTTTTATTCAATTTTCTGCTGGAATTTTCTTTGGTTTGCTTAATTCGGGGGCTATGCCCTCGTTTTCGTTTATTTTGTTTGGATGTGAGAGGAGAAACTGAAGGGAGAGAATTTGATGAAATCTAGAAAAATTTTGATCTCGAAGTGTTTTATTTTGTGTTATGAGCTGGTTTTGATTCTAATTTTCAGGTAAATTTAGAAATTTTGGAGGAGAGGAGGAGAAAGGGGCAGAAAAGGTATGTACTTTTAATTCAAGATTTGACCTTTTTTTTACATTTCAATCATCAACTGTGGGAAATTAGGGTTGAAGACAAGGAGGAAAAAGAAAATTTGAATCTAGCTGGTATCTGATGGTATTATTCTGTTATGAGATGATAATTCATAGGAGAAGAGCTCATTGCCCATTGGGATATTTTGTTTGATCAATCCCTAGCTACTTTGAATTAGGTTCATTTTTGCAAATATTTGATATTTTGTTCTCTTTGATTTACCTGGAGTCATGCTATCTTGCTGAAATTCGATTGTGGAAAATTCTGTATTTAAAAGAAATAGTAGGCAACAGTATTAATTTGTTGGAAACTTGGAAATGAATATGCAATATCTTTGAATTGCTTGCGGTCATGGTTACCGATAGCGGATAGCGTCGCGTGGCGATGAGGCACCGCTAAGGCTATTTGCGGCTACAGCGGCAAAAAGCGCAAAGTCAAATAGTGGTCCTATTTGAATATGTATAAATATTTTTAAAAAAAACTCTAAAAATTCTACGAATGCATATTTGATGATTTATAGAGATCCTAAGCATGAAATAGACGTGTAACAATCACATAATATTAACAAAGGTACTATACAGAATGAAAAAGTGTACATGTGTATCAAAAAGATCGCTATTTCTCCCATTCTTTCAACTATTTACAGCTACTTACCACTTTTTCACGCTTTCGAACGCTTTGTGCTCGCCAAAGCGCTCAAAAGCGCTGTTCACTTCAATCAATGAAATTGTAGCTATTTGCGCCACTATCGGCCGTTATTTACAACAGTGCTTGCGGTCTATTATCTCATTACTTGATAAACAAGCTATTACATTCCCCAGCTAGATGTTCTCTCATTACATGATTCTCTCTAAATAACCATAGCATTTGTCACTCAACAGCTATCTCTCCCGTAACCATCACCGCACCTCTCTGCGCACATGGACCTTGCACAGGGAATCTGCAATCTGACGACAACTGCCTGATTGAGTATGAGCCTTGTGGGCCTTCAACAGCTAGGTCTATTGCTAAGATGCCCTTGTCACTGAGTTCTTCCCCCCTCTGCACAGACCTTGTCCTCAAGGAGAAAGGCATGGTACTTCTTCAGAAAGGAGTAGTACTCCTTCCAAGTGGCTTCCATCTCTTCTTTATCCTTCCACTTAAAACGTAAACCACAATCTTCCTTTCGTTTTGCTTGAGTCTGTTGTCTAAGATCCTTTTTGGTTTGGCCTCACTAGACTCCCAAAATGTAGGTAATTCTTGTCTTGCGTTTGGTGGGTTCCTGCGGAAAGTCTGAAGTTGAATAACATGAAAGGTCGGATGTATTTTTGTGCCTTCTATATATATGCAACTGAACCCACCTTAGCCACTATCTTGTGGGATCCAGAGTAACAAGCCGAGAGCTTTTGTCTTCTGTGAGAGCTCTCACATAGCTGACGACAAGGATAAACCATTGTGTTCTGCTAATTCAACCTATTCTCCAACAATTTTGAGTTTTAGTTGATTTCTTTTCTTTGTATATCTTGATGGGTTTAATATTTGTCAGTAGCATTCCATCATTTTTCTCTTTTCTGAGCTGTATCTACTTTCTTGTTCATTTTTATCTAGACCCTTGAATCAATGCAGCAATTCAGCTCAGCTTTTTAGTTTGATAACTTTAGGCCATGTGACTATAAATAAAATATATATTACTTATGTAGCTTAGTTTACTATGATTTGCGACTATATTTAGCATATTTCATTCTTATTTACTATCTAAAGCATGGATTATATCTACCTGTAAATTGTTATACTTTATATTATATTCTTAGAATATTAATAAATTGTAAAATTAAAATACATCTATTTATGAGGCTTATGCCTCACGCCTTGAAGCTTATGTCTCGCTGCATAAAAGGGTCAACACTTCGCTTACGTTTCTACTTTTTAAAAAATTGTTCTTTAGATACTATTTTGGAATCTAACCTTAATGCTGGTGGCATGCTTAGTTGGGTCATGTCGAATCCCTTAGCAAATAGTGGCCAACTCCCATGCTCATAATAGATCTAAGATTGTATTACACTACATGTTTTTAAAATGAATTCAATTTTAATTGTTCTCTTATGTACGTTTAAGCTTGTAAAATTTTATGGATTCTGTTTATTCACATACGATGGTAAAAGTAAAACTGCTGTCACAAGCTGAACACACGGGTCACTTCAGAAAATTTTACCCTGCCATAGCAGTTCTATGCATCTAGCATGTTTTAGCTTCTGATACTATTAATTTGATGAATATGATCTGAAGTTTATTGATGTTGTCCATATACAGGATGTCTGAAATTAAATCAATAGTTAAGAAGTGGGAGGATATGGAGACCGATGTCCTTGTGAAGATCTTTAAAGAGCTAAACATGATTGAGTTGGCTCCGGTCTCTCAAGTTTGCCGTTTATGGCGGTCAGCATGTTCCGATCCATTGCTCTGGAACACCCTCGACCTGGGCCTGCTCAAATCCAATTTCATACAAACTAGGGCTTCACCATTCATATGGGTAGATGAAAGGTCCGACAGGAAGCTTAGTAAGCTGCTGAGAATTGCAATGGCTCTAAGTCACGGAAATATCACCTGCCTGATATTCCACTTTAATCTGTACATGAAAGATGATCACCTTAGTTACATTGCTGAGAGGTAATTACATCCATCGAATCAGTCAACCTGTCCTCATTTCACTTTGATTTTTTTTCCCTGCTATATGCTCGGAGAAGAGCTGTTTAACTTGTTATCAAATAAGACTTGTCACAAATCTGTTATATAATTTTCTTTAATTAGTATTTTTATTTTTCCAACTTTCAAACCATGTATTGGTTCTATTAAATCTCACTTGCATAAATAGTAATGTAAGGTTATTTCTCCTGTGTCTTTCCATAGTTTTAGTGCCATTTGAAGATGGTTATTAGGAATGACATGATTTCATTTCTCTGAGAGCAGTTAGAAAATTAGGTGGACAAAATTATTTTAGGGTTAATTGCGGATAGACCCCCTGTACAATTGCCCAGTTGTGAATAGACCCTCTGTAGCTCTATTTATGCGAATAGCCCCCTGAGTGAAATTTTTTTTGACGCTAAAAAGAGTCGAAAAATTTTGAGGAGGCGGATGGACCCCCAGTTGTTCTATTGGTGAGGACAGATCCCCATTGCTAATTTTTTTTTCCTCTTAACAGTCAAAAAAAGTTCATTGAGGGGTCTATCTGCACATGAGCAAATACTACAGGTGGTCTATCCACACAAATAAAACTACAGGGGGTCTATTCGCAACTGGGCGATAGTACAGGGGGTCTATTCGCAACTAGGCCATAGTACAGGGGGTCTATTCGCAATTAACCCTTTTTTTAATAAACCTAGTGAGTAGTAAGATCTTTAATATTGTTTAGTATAAACTTTAAGTTGTATTTATATGGACTATAAGCTTATAACTGTTGTTACACACAGTTCATATCTTCTTCTCAGATACTTAGGTGATACATGTCAACTCAGGTACTTGGTGGATACGTGATTAGATGTTGTTTTGATCTATCCTCAAAATACGTATTATGGGGTAGACATATCAGAATGTAGCAGAGACTAAGACGTTAAATTTATTGTGTAATGGGGTTTAAAATTGATTTTGTTGACACGTGAATGCCTGTGTAGGAAATTACTGATTTATATTAATTTTGTTTATATCAAATTGTCTCCAATTTGTCCACTTTCTACATGAATTTCTTTTTCAGACATTACCCTTCTTTGACCTGGAATTTCTTTTAGTCCCTGCTGGTCTAGTTCTATCCAGAAGACTACTGAAAAGTTGCATGATGTAAAAGTTGCAATTCCCTTTATAGAGATCTATTATTTAATAGAAAAGAAGCGCTAGAAGCTAAAAGGAACTCCAAAAGGTAAGGGTTTACTATAAATTTTAAAAGGGTGCTAAAAGAAATTTGTTGAAAATTGAAGGGACTGGAAACACTTCTCCCTATTTCATAATATCTGTTTCATTTGACACCCTTATGTTAATATTTTTATGTATGAAAGTATGGACGTGATCCCTTGGTAACCATCCTCAAAGTAAGCTTTGTAGGAACTCTGAGGCAAACCTAAGAGCGATTTTCACTGTTCATTGATCTACGCAATCTAACTAGTCTAAGGATAAGAGAACAAGTGTTTTGAGAATCTTATACGGATGCATCAAGTTAATGTTTGTCAGCCATAAAATATGATGCCACTTGATCCATGATGGATAAGTTCTCATAACATTGATTTCTCATTCATTGACTAATTAAAGCATGCAGATCAAAATAAATTAAATTTATTATCCTTAGAGAGATCCACCGTGAAGTTCCTACAAGCTTGTCATTCATCCTGAAGGGTTCTCAAAATCCCACCAAACGTCGTCATTTCATTATTTTGAACTACTATTCTACTTGTGAAATTTGACTGTATACCTGTTGCTAATAGGAGTCAATATGTGTTTTATCATTTTTATCGTGAAAGTGAAGTGTGTAACTGTACAATTTTGAGATATATGTGTGAGGTCCCAGGAAAATCTTCCTCAGCCAATTGAAGTTGAAACTTCGTCTAGTCCATGGTTGGTAGCTGGTGTTTTTTTATCATGTAGCAAATAGGGGTCGAGATCTGTTGCATACTTATTATAAATTTATAATGAAAGTGAAGTGTGAGATTGGACAATGTCGAGATGAATGTGTTCTTGAAGTCCAAGAAAATTCCTCCACAGCCAATTGAAACTGAAACTTTGTCGATAGCTGGTGTTTTCTTGTCCTCAAGGCTTCCCTCCTTTCATGAACTTGCACCTGTCATGAATTAGGAATTTTTTTTTCTTTTCTTGGGATTAACTCATCTATTGACCACCTTGTTTGTTCTTTTCAGCAGGAATCTCAATTACTTTAGTTTTAATATTGTTTCCCCTCTAATTCGGTTACCCCCAACCCACCCCCAACCAAAACCCAAGCCGAATCCTTTTGGCCTGTCTGTTGCAGATAGCAGGATGCAAACTGAAGACCTCTAATTAGGCTATCTCACCTACTCACTTTGAGTCTTTTGTTAGATTATGTTATAAAACATGCTTATATATGACAAGCTGGTTTTGCCCCTGCATACAAATTTCTTCAATTACATGCAATTGTTTACTAATTCTCCATGTAATCACTAGATTTTAGACATAACTTGATCTATCTCACTTCTATATAACAGGTGCCCTCATCTTAAACGACTCGTAATGCCAGCATGGAACCGAATAACAAAAACTGGAATCAGCCTAGCAATCCGGAGATGGAAAGAGCTCGAATCCCTAACAATGCCTAGCATTGCTCATCCTCCCTACATAATGGAGGAAATAAGCAGGAACTGCAAAAACTTCTCTTCCCTTAAGATCATGGGCAACTTCGATGTCCATTTTGCTTCAACCATTGCTTCCTACCTCCCCAATCTAAAAACCCTAAGTCTACGATGCTCTATATTGACAAAGGAAGCATTGCTATTTATCTTAGACTGCATGGATCACTTGGAGATCCTTAATGTCTCGCATTGCTTTTTGCTGGAGAGCCTATCGACTGTTGGCAGGAAGCAAATAATAAAAGAAATGGACCGTGCGATTTTGGAGAAAGCGAGAAAGTTGCGTGAGTTTCATTATTGCATGAGTACATCATGTGTTACGTGTCAGAGGATGATAAGTGACGAAGGGCTAATGAGGTGGTATAGGTACGAGGAATGGTTTTGGCGCCAGGATGAGGTGGGCTCTCTGGCATTGGGGGAAGATTATGGCAGGTTGTTTGATGAGGGATGTCTCAATCTGGGGTTTAGAAATTGATGGTAGCTTGTTTAATTAGATAATTTTTGGGGGAGGGACTTACCTCAATAAGAGTGAACTCTCTTGAAACTTTGTTGTGTAGAAGGATTGAAATAAGAGAGATGTAAGTGTATGAAGAAGAGTGAAATATCAGTATTGTATTTGTTGTGTATATTGTTGAATTATGAATGTTATTTGTACCATGAGTGTTGGATGCGTATCAAAGTGCCTTTTTCCTAGCAGAAAACATTTTGCAGAGGATTGTTTGCTTGAATTTGATTAATTATTTTGTTCAGCAGAAGTTTACAGTGTACCTTAAAATGGCGAAGTTCTCTCTCCATTACCCACTTCCAAATCATACTCAGATACTGAAATGGTAAACTCGATCTTCAGTTCATTTCTGTCCTCAAAACTCACATTTAGGTCTTCTTGAGTTGATTATTGGGTTGATTATGCAGGCACTGGCCTTGGTTTCGGATGGGGAAATTGAGAGGAAGCTTTTCGAAGGTTTTGATGGAATGAATTCCGATATTGATGCATCAGAAAATGGAGTTGTGAAGAAAAGGTGCAATCTTGATATCAATTTCTACATTTAACTGATAAATAACACTCATTTCTCTCTATTTCCAAGAGATGCAAATATTAAATAAATTTCATTTGTGAACTTTAGTACTATACCCATTTTGCAGTGAACATATGAACAATCTGCTGGCTACTTCTGTTATCATGTTGTGCATACCTAGATATTTTTTATGCCTTCTGCATATACCTTGCTGTTCTTTTCAGTGCCTTCACAAAGAGAAGACATATACAAAGCTTATCATCATCCAATAAAATCACTGTAATAATTTTCCACTCAAAATATGTCTGCCTATGAGAATTACTGTAATAATTTTGTTGTGTGCTCAGTTGTTAACTTATAGCTGCCTTTTCAAAGTTGTCGTTTACATTGTTCTTTACAGATCAACTACTCATCTTAACACAGTGGTCATAATTTTGAGATAACAGATGATCCACAGGTACACGAACTGTATTCCTAGTGAATTATTGAATTATTGTATAAAAATAAAATGCAGAACTTTTTTGTATTGTTGGTTTAATTGCAGCTCTTTTTCCAATTGCACTGCAAGATGGTTTTGTATTCTTGCCTATCTGGAAATTTTGTAGTCTAGTCTTTTCCCTTTCCCTTTTTATTTTTAATTTAGTATAAAGTATTAATCTCGTCCCTTTTTCCTATCTCTCAAAACATTTGTAGAAACAGAAGTATGTTCATTTTACCGTTTCTTTTAATCAAAATTGTGCGCATGTTTTTAGATATCAGACACATTTGACCATGTCCATCTAATTATACAATTGTTTGAAAGTCACCTTTCTACCAGTTGAGCTTCGAGCTTTCTCGTGCATCACTTTGCTTGTGTTCTACATAAATTAGTTTTCTTTTGAAACTTAAATTATTTATTAGCAGTACTGAGTTTTTAACGTTGCAATAGTCGTTTAGTTTATGTCACTAGGATTACTTCTTATTTACTTACTGTTTTCTGCAGTTATCTGTGCACTTACAAGTAGTTCCAACAACAACAAGGTCTTTCTCCCAAATATTGTTGTGTACTTCGAGCTTAAATTTAGTGACATGTATGTGTGACTTGGTATAATCTTATTTCTAGCATTTCATAAGTTCAAATCCTTGCTTTATCGATAATGTGGCAACCTCTTGGGAAAATATCAAGAGTTAACTGCATGATGAAAGGACAAGTGTGTTGTTATTATGTTGAAACTAAAACAAAGAAACATGTTGACAAATTGTTCTGTGAAGAGAACGGAGTGTCATGGAACCAATTTGTCTAGAGTTTGCTCATCTTTGTTTTTCCCCAGTTCTCAATGCAGTTAATTGCAACATACCTCATGTGGTGTCTGTTTTGAACTTACCATCATCTAGTTTTATTTGTTGCAGATAGAACCCTTGAGTCAAATATTTTGACTATTTTAAGGGAAAATTGGTTTTTTTTTTTTAGACACATAGAGCCCCTGAGGGTAAGAGAGTCAAAAAATTAATTCACTTAGACGGTCTATCTGCAATAACCAAACTTGAGGAATGGTAAGTTCAAAACAACGATACGGTCTCTCCGCAAGCCTAAATAAATAATTGGAAATAAAAGATGTAACCCATAGTAAGAACAAATAAAGTGAAAATTTGTGGAGGTTTGCTCTGCACCAATAGACTGTTCTTAGTTTGTAATTATAAACTAGCCGAACCATAATAGATTATTCTTAATTCTTTAAAAAGCTAACTTTTATGTAATATGCAATATTTTTGTCTTTAGGTGCTTCACAGGAATCACAACATTTGCAAACACAGTACATGGTACGTTTCTGTTGATAAATCATCTTGACCTCCTTATATTTGACACCTTGGAATTACAGTCTATCAATATTCTCTCTGCATTAATCAAACAAACACTTCCATATCTAATTTCTTTGAATAAAACAAAAAAGCTAAAGTGTACATTTTTGTTCCATATTAATATAAATTGTATGAATTGCAAACTACGAAGCAAGAACCTGATCAATTATGTAAGGGATTTGGACCCTGCGGCACAAATCTCTTCGACACCCCATATAATGGATCAAGATCGCCATCATCTTGCTTCTGTAATGAAGATGTCTTTGAGAAGTATCCCGTGAACAACGAAGGCTCGCCTTTACACTTTCTCTCAGCAATTCTTCGGCCTTGGCTGAAACTAGGAATTTGCCCTGCCAGTAGCAATACCAGGAGAAAGAAGAACAAAGGTGATAGATGTATTTTTTGAAATTTCATGGTCAGAATGTGTGGAAGAAAATGAGATTAAGGCAGAAGAGAGAAGAGGGGAGGAGCCTATTAATATGGGTCCAATTTCTTCTATGGTAGGGAAGAGAAATGAAATAGACATTCTTGATCATTAGCAAGTTACTGTATCCTTTATTGCTTTTTAAACTACCTCAATTTATTGTATTTCCTCTGTGGTTAGCTGGAAATTTTGGGGGTGGTCATGTGATGGCTTTCTTAATTCAACGAGGGAAGTTGGGAGGGAGGCCATTGTCATAGTTTATATGGGTGTTGACTTGCACGTAGGCTGCAGATCCTCCCTTTCCCACCATTTGGCTCTTATGAATAGGGGTGCCTTAAAATATCCGTATCCGAGAAGATATTTGTACTCGTATCCGTTAGGATGCGGATATGATTACTAAAATCTATAACATATAGGATATAGTTATGGATATGGCTACGTAGTGAATATCCAGATTCATATCCGAAATATCCGAATATATATGGGTCATACTGTTGCAACAGTTTTAATCCTTAGATTAGAAGAATTGAGGTTAATTTTGATGATCAAGATATCTAATCTTAGCTTTTCAGATGTAACGAACATATTAATGAACTCCCGTCGCATAAGAACTATATTTTTTCAATACTATATAGTTTTCTCATTTCCGTTTTGTATCCGCATGTATATCCGCTTATATATCCGTGTGCATATCCGTATCCGTATCTAATTTTAGCGGATATGGATATGAATTTTCCTTACCGAGGCGTATCCGTATCTGTGTCCATGATTATTAAACGTATTACGGTTATGTTAAGTATCATATCTGAGCCATATCCGGACCGAATGCACTCCTACTTATGAAGGTTCTCAGAGTATTTGTGCATTATTTTAGTATATATACTTGGCATTGTCCTTAGAAAGTTATTGGCTTGGCTGATCCTAGAGTTTGCCTTATGAAAATAGAATATTTTTACATGGCCTTATCAGAGTAGATCATTGGTACAGTGAAGTGTTCTGGAAAAAAGCTAGAATAAATTTCAGTGGGACGAGGGTTTTGTGCTCCAACTTTTTTATCTTTTGGTTTTTCTTTACGATTCGTGTTGGTATGTGATATACATCAAGACAAAGATAGACTTTGTGTGTATCACACACTAACTCGAATACCAAAGCAAATCCAATGAGTAAAAAAGCTGATGGACAAAGCTCGCGGTCTACTTGAGTTTATTCTAGCCTTGGTGTTCTAATTATGCTCTCTCTCTCTCTCTCTCTCTCTCTCTCTACATTTTCTCTTTGATATTCCAGTATACTAAAATTGTGTTGAATTATTGGTGATGTTAGTAGAGTGTTCGCTACTGCCATCATCCCATGAAGGAAACAGTTGATATGAAAGCATGGATTGGTAAGGCTGCTGGCTTTAGTGGGCTCCATTGGGTTCAAACCATTATTGGAAGGTACTTTGTGAATTTTTTTAGGTTAATAATCCAACAACTATCTTATTATTGTAGTAATTCATGATTAACATATATTTGAATATGACGTTATTGTTCAACTTTGAGATTCAAGCTTTCTATATCATTATTTTTCTTTCCATTGTGTTTGCTTGTGACTAATATACTATGCTCTCAGTTGCAATGTATGTTGTCATTGCCACCTTGTTGCTATATATTAAATGTGTTTTAAGTTATGTTCAATTTATGTCAGGTACAACTAGAGCTATGAATTTTGTATTGGTTAATAATCAACTAATCTTATTTTCCATTTTTTTTCTCCAACTGAATATGGATCTATATATGACATATCTATATGTTTTAGTATAACCTCATCATGTCAACTTTGAGAGTATTCTTTATTTTCACGTAGTTTCCCTTGTTTCTCTAAGTGACTCAAGCAGTGCATAATATTTTACACTCAGAGTTTTAGTGTATGTTGTCATTCATTTCTATGAATCAAGACTTCAACCTTGCCGCCAATTGTTAAAACTTCATAGAGAATTTAATTATCTATTTCTTTTATTCATAGTCTCCAAATGAGTCCTAACTGTTCTTTTATATATATATATATATATATATATATATATATATATATATATATATATATATATATATATATATATATATATATATATATATATATAGAGAGAGAGAGAGAGAGAGAGAGAGAGAGAGAGAGAGAGAGAGAGAGAGAGAGAGAGAGAGAGAGAGAGAGAGAGAGAGAGAGAGAGAGAGAGAGAGAGAGAGAGAGAGAGAGAGAGAGAGAGAGAGAGAGAGAGAGAGCAAGGCTCTATAAACTTAAGTTGATAGGGAGGAGTGTCTATATATATATATATATATATATATATATAAATCAAGATGCACACAAATCTCAAAGTGAGCTTTATATCTTTCACGGATCCCAAGACAACATCAATGGATAGAAAAGTTGGTGAATGACTATTCCTATCAACTTAAGTTCATAGGAGCCTTGCTATATATATATATATATATATATATATATATATATATATATATATATATATATATATATATATATATATATATATATATATATATATATATATATATATATATATATATATATGACTTTTAACCACTCATCTTGCTTTGGGATCCGTGAAGATATAAAGCCACTTTGAGATTTGTGCATCACAAATCTCAAGGCAAGATGAGTGGATAAAAAGTTGGTGAATGACTATTCCTATCAACTTAAGTTCATAGGAGCCTTGCTATATATATATATATATATATATATATATATATATATATATATATATATATATATATATAGAGAGAGAGAGAGCAAGGCTCTATGAACTTAAGTTCATAATGAATAGTGGTGCACCAACTTTTCTAACCACTCATCTTGCTTTGGGATCCGTGAAAGATATAAAGCCACTTTGAGATTTGTGCATCACAAATCTCAAGGCAAGATGAGTGGATAAAAAGTTGGTGAATGACTATTCCTATCAACTTAAGTTTATAAAAGCCTTGCTATATATATATATATATATATATATATATATATATATATATATATATATATATATATATATATATATATATATATATGAGCTTAAGATTAATGAATAGTGATGCACCAACTTTTCTAACCACTCATCTTGCTTTGGGATCCGTGAAAGATATAAAGCCACTTTGAGATTTGTGCATCACAAATCTCAAGGCAAGATGAGTGGATAAAAAGTTGGTGCATCACTATTCATTATGAACTTAAGTTCATAGGAGCCTTGCTATATATATATATATATATATATATATATATATATATATATATATATATATATATATATATATATATAACTTGTAAAAATGCAAGGAATGTTGCATACAATAGACCCAAAGTGATCCGACCACTCCTAAATACTGCACATAGCTGGAACTTCGTGCACTAGGCTGCCCTTTTTTAATCTTTGTTTAGTGTATTTCAAAACTACCCAGCATTATTCTCCTCTCATTTTCCAACCATTTACTACAGAAATTAATGGAATAGCTTAAAGTCAGAAGGAAAAGGGGACATTATCATCATAGAGGTTTAAAAAAAACTCAAGTAGTAATGCTATAATCAAATCAACTTCATCACTCATAGCTGGGGGCCCATGATCATTGTCTACACTCCTACTCGGTCCATACTGTGGCCCAGTCCCTAAAGATGAATTAAATTTCTTGTCCTCTCCAATCTCATTTCTAATTAAGTTTGATTTTATCATTACTCCCATAATGTAAGTCCTAAGCTTATTGACTAGAGATTAACCATTGTTTGA
This sequence comes from Asparagus setaceus, assembly GCA_012295165.1. Classification (NCBI taxonomy): domain Eukaryota; kingdom Viridiplantae; phylum Streptophyta; class Magnoliopsida; order Asparagales; family Asparagaceae; genus Asparagus; species Asparagus setaceus. The sequence continues at coordinate 36,597,825 of CM022708.1, read as the reverse complement.
TCACCATCGTCCGTTTGATCATCAGGGTTGATGATCGAACGGCCACCCTGAGCTCCAGTTGTCCTCTATCCGTGAATTAAGCATGGGATAAACTTCAGAACTTTGGATTGTTTTGCACAAAACTCCCCAAAACTTTTATAAATCAGAGAAACTCTCTTTTAATTTGTCTTACTTAAATATCTGACTGGTAGCAGTTAGTTTAAGTTGTCGCATGTTGCACATCTGACAACTTTTGAACAATTCAATTCATATATGCTAAATGTAACTTATACACTATCCCTTTTGGCTAGGTTTTTGCTCTATCCATTATTGCAGTTTACGATAATTTGCAATAGTTTACATCAGTTTAGTATAACTCTGAAAGTTCTCAGGGTTTTGATAACGATTCGCGAACTCGTTTCAATTTTGTGCAAAACGCCGCAAAGTTCAGGGGCGTTCTGAGAAATTTACCCTTAATTATGATTAGGTGATGAGTATATCCCACAAATTGGAGATTCAAGGCGCAAGATTAGCCAACAGTTACCAATGAAAAGGCTTGAACGTGGCTTAACAGTGGATCAAGATTAAGCTCTGGCCATTTATTTGCCACGCAAACAAAGTTGTTGTTTGCAAGGATAAAGAGGTTTGGTTTTATTAATGAGATGTCACTATAAATAACAGTTCATGAGACCCATGGGAGTGATTTATACAGTAAAGCAATCAAACTGATATTTGATTGATTTAATGATCTAACTGCTTTTTTGAGTATCCACGTGAGGAGATGGAAATATCCCCAAATGAGAACAGTGATTTTAAATTAATGTACATATTTATGTACACATATATACAATTATATGAGTTAAGAGGACAAATTAATGAGGTATGACAGCTTGTATGTGGCATCCTTATCTTTTATGAAATTAAACTATGATTGGTTATTGATTCTAATTTTTGATTGGTTATTGATTCTAATTTTTCTTATTTACGAAAATATCCAAGTGTCTCTTAGCATCTATATATCGAACATTATGTGGCATTTTCTGCATCAAATATCAAATTTGGAATGATAATATAAAGTTTCAGAGTATTCTATGGAAATATAAACTTTTGGGTGCAGTTTGAAAATAATAAAAAGGCTAAAAAGAAAAACAAAATATATATATTGTATCTGAAGTGCTATTGCAGTTTTAGTCAACTTTATGTTTCCTCAGCATTGAATCCTCAAACCTGGAACCAAGGTACTTTGTTGCATTACCTTGTGACATTTTCCTTTTATTTGGGAAAGTTTTCTTATGAAAATGTGAACTTCTTCAATGTGGTGCTGGCCATTTGACCGAAGACAATGGTGAGACTCTGGCCATTAACATTTCATTGAGCAGTCTAAAGATATTAATTACTTTGAAGCGACTTGTTTACTAAGTCTGTCTTAAGATATGAAAAACAATTTATATTCTTTTTGAGAAAAAGAATAAAAGAAAATGTCATGGTTCCCTTCTTCAACAGGAGATTTGAGAATTATCAATATCTAAATCTTTTTTTTTCCCCTTTTTTTCTTTTTTTTTTTTTTCCTCTACTGCAGATGGCCAACATGAGAAATATTGTGAAGGGGCTCTCTGAATATCAGTTTCTTGATTGATCACAAATATCTTTTTGGTTACCAAAATGTATCTGTAATTTATGAAGCCTATCTTTAATATTAATTGAAAATTGTCTCAGGATCAGTAATGTATAGTTTTCTAGCACTACATTCCTACAAAAAGTTGTGTTGCATAGTATATATACACTCACCATGTGGAAATTGGACGAGAGTGCTTAAGGATTCAGATGTTACTAAACAAACTGGAGTCAGTTCTAAAGAAGAAAAAAAAGTGTCCAAAAAAAATTATTACTATTTTACCCTTAGTAAAATTTGACACATACCAACTTCAGGTGAAAGTGGTGGGTCTCAGTAAAAAAAGAAAAAAAAATTTAACAAATAAGGTCTATCTGCAACTACAAAAACTTTAACATATGAGGTCTATCTGCAACAACAAAACTACAAGATACAAGATAGTAAGTTCAAAACAACCATACTACAGGGAGTCTATGTGCAACTAACCCTTTCAAGGTTCCTGGCAACAATTTTACTTAAACAGCCACAGAACAAATTACAACATCTGAAAGCAAAAATGCGATGCATCACCTGCAGAAAGCAACATCTGAAGTATAACATTTTACTCTCACCGGCTATTTCAGTTATGTCGAAAGCATCAAAAGATACAAAGGCAAAACTCTCAACACCCAACTTATTACCTTGCTACATAAGGTGCATATCATCATTACAACAAGAACACTTTTACATGTTAACATATTTTGAGTACATAGAGAACAAGTTCAGTGCACTGGAGCTGTCGACACTTATTCCTTGGTTTCCTCCGCTGCACTTTCCTTTGATTCAGATTCCTTCACTTCACCGTGCTCAGCTTGGCTTTCCGCGGTGCCTCTTTCAGTTGTCTGAGTGGATGCTTCAGCTGTTTCAGAAGTACTGCCATCTGTAACGGGCACAGTTTTCTTGACTGTTCCTACTTTAACATATTTGCTCGTGAATTTATATTCCCAGTCTTGGAGGGCCTCGAGCTCAAAGGGTCCAAGGCCAGAAATATCTCCAGTCAAATCTTTCTCCTCGAATGACATCTTGGCTAATGCCCTACTAGCATCTTTGCCGGCAAATAATGCATCACGGACCCCCAGGTCCATAAAACATCCTGCGAGGATCACCAAGATTAAAAGAAAAACATCAAAGAGAGTCTTAAGAATTTCAGTCTTATTGCAATGAGCATCGCACTTAAAATCATCATAGCCAAAGATACAATTTATCGATTACTACCTTCGCTCAGGTTCTACTGTGATAAGTACAAAAAGGAGTTGAACAAAATATCTTCCATTTCCTGACAATTCTCCAAATAATTGTCAGGACAGCTAAATACCAAAGATAATCTCCAAAGATACACCAGCTCTTTGGTAAGGATGCAAAAAACAAAAACCGCAATGATGATGGATGTATGGAGGCATTGTTTCACTGAAGAAATATATAGAGATGCATGCACATAATTAGCTGCCCCATATATACCCCATCACTATGATTTCAATAAGTAAAAAAATGTGCATGGCTTCAGACAACTAGTCTGATTTACTTGCCATTATAATACCACCTGAACCTCCTACATCCCTACTCTCTAACCATTATAATACCACCTGAACCTGGTGCATACCACTCATCAAAGGCATACATGCAATATGCAAAGTGGTGGTGTAAACTGATTATTTCATAGAAAACGATGCACGTATGTGTAGACATATCATTCCTATGTACTTCTGAACAATTCAATTATGCACTATTCCTGCCTGAACAAACACATAAATAATATGTTCACAACAGTGCAAATAGGAGTATATGCATGTCCATGCCAGAGAATAATGTGTGTGCATGAAGATCAGTTGAACACATAAGCCCACACGTATATAGGCAGGTAATGGATAATCCCCTGAGCTACATTCACGGTTGCACTAAATCTCGTGTCATTGTAATGATCATATATATGATATTTTCAACCACCTCCCCTATGTTTATTTCCTATCAAAACAATCAACGTCAGCTCTCCCTGAAGAACCGAACTTTATCCAGTTGCCTATTGGAACCTTTTTGTGGTACAGAACCCTTTCAGCTATGTTACAGCTATGTTACCCTGGCGTCTACAAGGGGTGGTACCGTGTCGGACACATTTTGTTATGGTTACATCATGCGGCATGGACATGGGTGGCTTCACTGGGCTTCTTCGGCTGTTTGAGGATAGAGGAAGGAGGTGAATAATTTCATGCTCATTTTCTTTTCTTTTCTTTTCTTTTCTTTTCTTTTCTTTTCTTTTTTTATATATTGTTATAATGGAAGATGACATCACTATCACATGAGGATAAAGTGAGGGATGTTTGACCATGATAGTCGGTTCGGCTTTATTAGCTTTTGTCTTTTCTTGGTAGAGATGATAACAACACATGAGTACATTGGGTAGCACCTTGTAGCTTTGGATAAGTTGTAGTTTGGGTTTTGTCTTTTGTGGAAGACACACAGCCTTCTTCCTCCATATTCAGCCATGTCTCCATATGCTATCTTTTACAAATCTGCCATGTCCGTGCCCATGCCCATGCCCATGCCCATGCCCATGCCCATGCCCATGCCCATGCCCATGCCCATGCCCACACCCATACTTATGCAACCTAGCCTTACAGCATTACTTGCTCCACTGTCATCCAATTATTTCAACCATCGTCACCTTGATCTTTCCGTTACTACAGTCTCTATTCTTCCTATGCCATTAATTAGCTAGATGCAATCTTTACCACTAAAATCCCAAACTCTTCCTTTTAACAACCCCATATTTTACCTCAGTTAACTCTAAGCTGATCAACTTACCGCCCCTCGTCTCACTTTTGTCCACACCTTTCTTCTCCTTTTTATTTTTACAAGGTTGGTCACAAATTCTGAAGAGAACCAGCCAAAACCTAATCATATCCAATTCTTAACCCAAACTGCATGCTTTATTCTTCAGTAATTAAAAATGCAATGCTAGAATACTGATGAAATAGGAAAAGCTTTCAACATGGTAACTCGGTCTCCATATAGTACGACATGATATTCACAGGTAATAAGATAATGAACATGATCGCCGCCTAACAAGGTGGTGCTCAGACATACTTTACACATTATGCTACAATAAATATGACAGTAATAACAAAATAGATAGAAATCTATATTAGAATCATATCCATAAATACTATAAGGGACATAATATCATCTCAAAAGTTCGGATTTGACACCCAAAAACAAGCAGTTAAAATCAAGAGCACAGAACCGAAAAATCTAAGTTGTTTATATTCCCATATACATGAGATTAAAAGATAGTAATACATTCCAGTCATACACCAGGAAATCATATAAAAATATTTAGAAAGAAACATAATGTAACTTAAGTTGTTTTTAAAACAAAACACCGATCTACCACAGTCAAAGCGGGAGAAACTTTAAAAACAGATTATGCAAGTCAACAAGATTGAAAAATGGAAAACCATTTGAAGCTCATAACAAAGGGAGATTAATGACATGAACTTTAACCATAAAGAAGCCTTATCTAACTCACATACCAACCAAACAACTTCAGAAACTTGAGTTTATTCTAGCCTTGGTGTTCTAATTATGCTCTCTCTCTCTCTCTCTCTCTCTCTCTCTACATTTTCTCTTTGATATTCCAGTATACTAAAATTGTGTTGAATTATTGGTGATGTTAGTAGAGTGTTCGCTACTGCCATCATCCCATGAAGGAAACAGTTGATATGAAAGCATGGATTGGTAAGGCTGCTGGCTTTAGTGGGCTCCATTGGGTTCAAACCATTATTGGAAGGTACTTTGTGAATTTTTTAGGTTAATAATCCAACAACTATCTTATTATTGTAGTAATTCATGATTAACATATATTTGAATATGACGTTATTGTTCAACTTTGAGATTCAAGCTTTCTATATCATTATTTTTCTTTCCATTGTGTTTGCTTGTGACTAATATACTATGCTCTCAGTTGCAATGTATGTTGTCATTGCCACCTTGTTGCTATATATTAAATGTGTTTTAAGTTATGTTCAATTTATGTCAGGTACAACTAGAGCTATGAATTTTGTATTGGTTAATAATCAACTAATCTTATTTTCCATTTTTTTTCTCCAACTGAATATGGATCTATATATGACATATCTATATGTTTTAGTATAACCTCATCATGTCAACTTTGAGAGTATTCTTTATTTTCACGTAGTTTCCCTTGTTTCTCTAAGTGACTCAAGCAGTGCATAATATTTTACACTCGAGTTTTAGTGTATGTTGTCATTCATTTCTATGAATCAAGACTTCAACCTTGCCGCCAATTGTTAAAACTTCATAGAGAATTTAATTATCTATTTCTTTTATTCATAGTCTCCAAATGAGTCCTAACTGTTCTTTTATATATATATATATATATATATATATATATATATATATATATATATATATATATATATATATATATATATATATAGAAAGCCTTATGAACTTAAGTTCATAATGAATAGTGGTGCACCAACTTTTTATCCACTCATCTTGCCTTGAGATTTGTGATGCACAAATCTCAAAGTGAGCTTTATATCTTTCACGGATCCCAAAGCAAGATGAGTGGATAAAAAGTTGGTGCATCACTATTCATTATGAACTTAAGTTCATAGGAGCCTTGCTATATATATATATATATATATATATATATATATATATATATATATATATATATAAAAATATATATATATATAATATATATATATATATCTTCTTGTAAAAATGCAAGGAATGTTGCATACAATAGACCCAAAGTGATCCGACCACTCCTAAATACTGCACATAGCTGGAACTTCGTGCACTAGGCTGCCCTTTTTTAATCTTTGTTTAGTGTATTTCAAAACTACCCAGCATTATTCTCCTCTCATTTTCCAACCATTTACTACAGAAATTAATGGAATAGCTTAAAGTCAGAAGGAAAAGGGGACATTATCATCATAGAGGTTTAAAAAAACACTCAAGTAGTAATGCTATAATCAAATCAACTTCATCACTCATAGCTGGGGGCCCATGATCATTGTCTACACTCCTACTCGGTCCATACTGTGGCCCAGTCCCTTTTAAAGATGAATTAAATTTCTTGTCCTCTCCAATCTCATTTCTAATTAAGTTTGATTTTATCATTACTCCCATAATGTAAGTCCTAAGCTTATTGACTAGAGATTAACCATTGTTTGATCACCATCGTCCGTTTGATCATCAGGGTTGATGATCGAACGGCCACCCTGAGCTCCAGTTGTCCTCTATCGGTGAATTAAGCATGGGATAAACTTCAGAACTTTGGATTGTTTTGCACAAAACTCCCCAAAACTTTTATAAATCAGAGAAACTCTCTTTGAATTTGTCTTACTTAAATATCTGACTGGTAGCAGTTAGTTTAAGTTGTCGCATGTTGCACATCTGACAACTTTTGAACAATTCAATTCATATATGCTAAATGTAACTTATACATTATCCCTTTTGGCTAGGTTTTTGCTCTATCCATTATTGCAGTTTACGATAATTTGCAATAGTTTACATCAGTTTAGTATAACTCTGAAAGTTCTCAGGGTTTTGATAACGATTCGCGAACTCGTTTCAATTTTGTGCAAAACGCCGCAAAGTTCAGGGGCGTTCTGAGAAATTTACCCTTAATTATGATTAGGTGATGAGTATATCCCACAAATTGGAGATTCAAGGCGCAAGATTAGCCAACAGTTACCAATGAAAAGGCTTGAACGTGGCTTAACAGTGGATCAAGATTAAGCTCTGGCCATTTATTTGCCACGCAAACAAAGTTGTTGTTTGCAAGGATAAAGAGGTTTGGTTTTATTAATGAGATGTCACTATAAATAACAGTTCATGAGACCCATGGGAGTGATTTATACAGTAAAGCAATCAAACTGATATTTGATTGATTTAATGATCTAACTGCTTGTTTTTGAGTATCCACGTGAGGAGATGGAAATATCCCCAAATGAGAACAGTGATTTTAAATTAATGTACATATTTATGTACACATATATACAATTATGAGTTAAGAGGACAAATTAATGAGGTATGACAGCTTGTATGTGGCATCCTTATCTTTTATGAAATTAAACTATGATTGGTTATTGATTCTAATTTTGATTGGTTATTGATTCTAATTTTTCTTATTTACGAAAATATCCAAGTGTCTCTTAGCATCTATATATCGAACATTATGTGGCATTTTCTGCATCAAATATCAAATTTGGAATGATAATATAAAGTTTCAGAGTATTCTATGGAAGTATAAACTTTTGGGTGCAGTTTGAAAATAATAAAAAAGGCGAAAAAAGAAAAACAAAATATATATATTGTATCTGAAGTGCTATTGCAGTTTTAGTCGACTTTATGTTTCCTCAGCATTGAATCCTCAAACCTGGAACCAAGGTACTTTGCTGCATTACCTTGTGACATTTTCCTTTTATTTGGGAAAGTTTTCTTATGAAAAATGTGAACTTCTTCAATGTGGTGCTGGCCATTTGACCGAAGACAATGGTGAGACTCTGGCCATTAACATTTCATTGAGCAGTCTAAAGATATTAATTACTTTGAAGCGACTTGTTTACTAAGTCTGTCTTAAGATATGAAAAACAATTTATATTCTTTTTGAGAAAAAGAATAAAAGAAAATGTCATGGTTCCCTTCTTCAACAGGAGATTTGAGAATTATCAATATCTAAATCTTTTTTTCCCCTTTTTTCTTTTTTTTTTTCCTCTACTGCAGATGGCCAACATGAGAAATATTGTGAAGGGGCTCTCTGAATATCAGTTTCTTGATTGATCACAAATATCTTTTTGGTTACCAAAATGTATCTGTAATTTATGAAGCCTATCTTTAATATTAATTGAAAATTGTCTCAGGATCAGTAATGTATAGTTTTCTAGCACTACATTCCTACAAAAAGTTGTGTTGCATAGTATATATACACTCACCATGTGGAAATTGGACGAGTGCTTAAGGATTCAGATGTTACTAAACAAACTGGAGTCAGTTCTAAAGAAGAAAAAAAGTGTCCAAAAATTATTACTATTTTACCCTTAGTAAAATTTGACACATACCAACTTCAGGTGAAAGTGGTGGGTCTCAGTAAAAAAAGAAAAAAAAATTTAACAAATAAGGTCTATCTGCAACTACAAAAACTTTAACATATGAGGTCTATCTGCAACAACAAAACTACAAGATACAAGATAGTAAGTTCAAAACAACCATACTACAGGGAGTCTATGTGCAACTAACCCTTTCAAGGTTCCTGGCAACAATTTTACTTAAACAGCCACAGAACAAATTACAACATCTGAAAGCAAAAATGTGATGCATCACCAGCTGAAAGCAACATCTGAAGTATAACATTTTACTCACCGGCTATTTCGGTTATGTCGAAAGCATCAAAAGATACAAAGGCAAAACTCTCAACACCCAACTTATTACCTTGCTACATAAGGTGCATATCATCATTACAACAAGAACCCTTTTACATGTTAACATATTTCGAGTACATAGAGAACAAGTTCAGTGCACTGGAGCTCTCGACACTTATTCCTTGGTTTCCTCCGCTGCACTTTCCTTTAATTCAGATTCCTTCACTTCACCGTGCTCAGCTTGGCTTTCTGCGGTGCCTCTTTCAGTTGTCTGAGTGGATGCTTCAGCTGTTTCAGAAGTACTGCCATCTGTAACGGGCACAGTTTTCTTGACTGTTCCTACTTTAACATATTTGCTCGTGAATTTATATTCCCAGTCTTGGAGGGCCTCGAGCTCAAAGGGTCCAAGGCCAGAAATATCTCCAGTCAAATCTTTCTCCTCGAATGACATCTTGGCTAATGCCCTACTAGCATCTTTGCCGGCAATAATGCATACGGACCCCCAGGTCCATAAAACATCCTGCAAGGATCACCAAGATTAAAAGAAAACATCAAAGAGAGTCTTAAGAATTTCAGTCTTATTGCAATGAGCATCGCACTTAAAATCATCATAGCCAAAGATACAATTTATCGATTACTACCTTCGCCAGGTTCTACTGTGATAAGTACAAAAGGAGTTGAACAAAATATCTTCCATTTCCTGACAATTCTCCAAATAATTGTCAGGACAGCTAAATACCAAAGATAATCTCCAAAGATACACCAGCTCTTTGGTAAGGATGCAAAAAACAAAAACCGCAATGATGATGGATGTATGGAGGCATTGTTTCACTGAAGAAATATATAGAGATGCATGCACATAATTAGCTGCCCCATATATACCCCATCACTATGATTTCAATAAGTAAAAAAATGCGCATGGCTTCAGACAACTAGTCTGATTTACTTGCCATTATAATACCACCTGAACCTCCTACATCCCCTACTCTCTAACCATTATAATACCACCTGAACCTGGTGCATACCACTCATCAAAGGCATACATGCAATATGCAAAGTGGTGGTGTAAACTGATTATTTCATAGAAAACGCATGCACGTATGTGTAGACATATCATTCCTATGTACTTCTGAACAATTCAATTATGCACTATTCCCTGCCTGAACAAACACATAAATAATATGTTCACAACAGTGCAAATAGGAGTATATGCATGTCCATGCCAGAGAATAATGTGTGTGCATGAAGATCAGTTGAACACATAAGCCCACACGTATATAGGCAGGTAATGGATAATCCCCTGAGCTACATTCACGGTTGCACTAAATCTCGTGTCATTGTAATGATCATATATATGATATTTTCAACCACCTCCCCTATGTTTATTTCCTATCAAAACAATCAACGTCAGCTCTCCCTGAAGAACCGAACTTTATCCAGTTGCCTATTGGAACCTTTTTGTGGTACAGAACCCTTTCAGCTATGTTACAGCTATGTTACCCTGACGCGTCTACAAGGGGTGGTACCCGTGTCGGACACATTTTGTTATGGTTACATACGCCAACGGCATGGACACGGATGGCTTCACTGGGCTTCTTCGGCTGTTTGAGGATAGAGGAAGGAGGTGAATAATTTCATGCTCATTTTCTTTTCTTTTCTTTTCTTTTCTTTTTTTTTATATATTGTTATAATGGAAGATGACATCACTATCACATGAGGATAAAGTGAGGGATGTTTGACCATGATAGTCGGTTCCGGCTTTATTAGCTTTTGTCTTTTCTTGGTAGAGATGATAACAACACATGAGTACATTGGGTAGCACCTTGTAGCTTTGGATAAGTTGGAGTTTGGGTTTTGTCTTTGTGGAAGACACACCTGTAGCACCAGCGATGCATATTCAGCCATGTCTCCATATGCTATCTTTTACAAATCTGCCATGTCCCGTGCCCATGCCCATGCCCATGCCCGCACCCATACTTATGCAACCTAGCCTTACAGCATTACTTGCTCCACTGTCATCCAATTATTTCCACCATCGTCACCTTGATCTTTCCGTTACTACAGTCTCTATTCTTCCTATGCCATTAATTAGCTAGATGCAATCTTTACCACTAAAATCCCAAACTCTTCCTTTTAACAACCCCCATCTTTTACCTCAGTTAACTCTAAGCTGATCAACTTACCCGCCCCTCGTCTCACTTTTGTCCACACCTCACATTCATCCAAACTGAAGCAGCGATCCAGGGCTCACTTTTGTCCACTCCTTTCATTCACCCAAACTGAAGCAGCAATCCATTCTTTCTCCCTTTTTTATTTTTTACAAGGTTGGTCACAAATTCTGAAGAGAACCAGCCAAAACCTAATCATATCCAATTCTTAACCCAAACTGCATGCTTTATTCTTCAGTAATTAAAAATGCAATGCTAGAATACTGATGAAATAGGAAAAGCTTTCAACATGGTAACTCGGTCTCCATATAGTACGACATGATATTCACAGGTAATAAGATAATGAACATGATCGCCGCCTAACAAGGTGGTGCTCAGACATACTTTACACATTATGCTACAATAAATATAACAGTAATAACAAAATAGATAGAAATCTATATTAGAATCATGTCCATAAATACTACAAGGGACATAATATCATCTCAAAAGTTCGGATTTGACACCCAAAACAAGCAGTTAAAATCAAGAGTACAGAACCGAAAAATCTAAGTTGTTTATATTCCCATATACATGAGATTAAAAGATAGTAATACATTCCAGTCATACACCAGGAAATCATATAAAAATATTTAGAAAGAAACATAATGTAACTTAAGTTGTTTTTAAAACAAAACACCGATCTACCATAGTCAAACGGGAGAAACTTTAAAAACAGATTATGCAAGTCAACAAGATTGAAAAATGGAAAACCATTTGAAGCTCATAACAAAGGGAGATTAATGACATGAACTTTAACCATAAAGAAGCCTTATCTAACTCACATACCAACCAAACAACTTCAGAAACTTGAGAAGATAAAGACAGATATAAGCAAAACATCTAACTCATAAATGAAAAGGTGAAGAAACAAATTACTAAACTATCAAACAGAAAAATTGCTCAAAGCCAACTTATGCTTTCAGCCTTTTTCCAAACTACCACCTTAAAACAACTTAATATTCATGCTACTGAAAAATAGATTAGAATGAAGAAAAACATGGCATGTTTTGAGACCAGAAAGTAAATGGAAACTACTGAAGACAAAATACTTTCTCAAAAATACTTTCTCATAGCTTTCCATTTGCAAATCTTGTTTTGATGACAATGAAAAGATGAAAAATGTGTTTGGTTTGAAGGAAAGGGTGAGAAAAGAGAAGGAAAGAGAAAGGAAAATGTAAGGAAAAGAAAAGAGAAGAAAATAAGACTACTTTTGTTGTTTGGTTAGCAAGAAATTTGTAAAGTTGGAAGGAAAATCATAAATATTTCTCTTGTTTGGTTACTTTTCAGCTGTGTTTGGTTTGAGAGCGTGAGAAAATAAATAAAGCGTGTGCGAAAATTAGTTTCTCTTGTTTGGTTTGAAAGAAACTGGGGAATAAAATAAAACAAAAATCCTAGAGAAAACAAATATAATGTTTCTTTTCTGTTTTCTCCCAAACCCAAGAGAAACGAAGGAGAGCGAGATGAATGCCTCGCCATACCCAATTTACCGACTCCATCCCCGCTCTCTAGCTTCTCTCTAGTTTGACATCAACCCCATCTCTCTGGTTCAATGTTAATCAAAGTCTAGTTCGAGGCTGATCAAACCCTAGTTCGACGCTGATCAAACCCTGATTCGACTCCTCAACTTACTACACTGATCAAACCCTACTGCAACGTCAAAGCTCTCCAATCTTCTCCAAATTCAAAGAAGCTTTCTTCTCTGATCTATCATCAATGTACGATCAAATGATTCCGACAAAGAATATTTACTTTGATTCATCAGCAAAGATAACTTTTACTTAGTTTTCACGGTTTTGGAAATTATACTTCAACCGAACACATTACTCTTAAATTCTTGTGAGCAGTGAAACGGGTTAATTGGAGGAATGCATCTTTGTTAAATATGGGTTTGTAGAAATTTGATTAGGAGGGTGTTTGTTTTAGGGCTATTTTAGAAGCTTTTAAGCTATTTTAGGGTTTAATGGCTTTTAGTTTTATGATAAAAAGAATTTATAACAATTGTACTCAAGCATAGCTTGTTTAGTGACTTCATAAACTAGTTTTTCAAAAGTTAGGAATCCTAATATAAAGTTTCAGAGTATTCTATGGAAATATAAACTTTTGGGTGCAGTTTGAAAATAATAAAAAGGCTAAAAAGAAAAACAAAATATATATATTGTATCTGAAGTGCTATTGCAGTTTTAGTCGACTTTATGTTTCCTCAGCATTGAATCCTCAAACCTGGAACCAAGGTACTTTGTTGCATTACCTTGTGACATTTTCCTTTTATTTGGGAAAGTTTTCTTATGAAAAATGTGAACTTCTTCAATGTGGTGCTGGCCATTTGACCGAAGACAATGGTGAGACTCTGGCCATTAACATTTCATTGAGCAGTCTAAAGATATTAATTACTTTGAAGCGACTTGTTTACTAAGTCTGTCTTAAGATATGAAAAACAATTTATATTCTTTTTGAGAAAAAGAATAAAAGAAAATGTCATGGTTCCCTTCTTCAACAGGAGATTTGAGAATTATCAATATCTAAATCTTTTTTTCCCCTTTTTTCTTTTTTTTTTTCCCTCTACTGCAGATGGCCAACATGAGAAATATTGTGAAGGGGCTCTCTGAATATCAGTTTCTTGATTGATCACAAATATCTTTTTGGTTACCAAAATGTATCTGTAATTTATGAAGCCTATCTTTAATATTAATTGAAAATTGTCTCAGGATCAGTAATGTATAGTTTTCTAGCACTACATTCCTACAAAAAGTTGTGTTGCATAGTATATATACACTCACCATGTGGAAATTGGACGAGAGTGCTTAAGGATTCAGATGTTACTAAACAAACTGGAGTCAGTTCTAAAGAAGAAAAAAAGTGTCCAAAAAATTATTACTATTTTACCCTTAGTAAAATTTGACACATACCAACTTCAGGTGAAAGTGGTGGGTCTCAGTAAAAAGAAAAAAATTTAACAAATAAGGTCTATCTGCAACTACAAAAACTTTAACATATGAGGTCTATCTGCAACAACAAAACTACAAGATACAAGATAGTAAGTTCAAAACAACCATACTACAGGGAGTCTATGTGCAACTAACCCTTTCAAGGTTCCTGGCAACAATTTTACTTAAACAGCCACAGAACAAATTACAACATCTGAAAGCAAAATGTGATGCATCACCAGCTGAAAGCAACATCTGAAGTATAACATTTTACTCACCGGCTATTTCAGTTATGTCGAAGCATCAAAAGATACAAAGGCAAAACTCTCAACACCCAACTTATTACCTTGCTACATAAGGTGCATATCATCATTACAACAAGAACCCTTTTACATGTTAACATATTTCGAGTACATAGAGAACAAGTTCAGTGCACTGGAGCTCTCGACACTTATTCCTTGGTTTCCTCCGCTGCACTTTCCTTTAATTCAGATTCCTTCACTTCACCGTGCTCAGCTTGGCTTTCTGCGGTGCCTCTTTCAGTTGTCTGAGTGGATGCTTCAGCTGTTTCAGAAGTACTGCCATCTGTAACGGGCACAGTTTTCTTGACTGTTCCTACTTTAACATATTTGCTCGTGAATTTATATTCCCAGTCTTGGAGGGCCTCGAGCTCAAAGGGTCCAAGGCCAGAAATATCTCCAGTCAAATCTTTCTCCTCGAATGACATCTTGGCTAATGCCCTACTAGCATCTTTGCCGGCAAATAATGCATACGGACCCCCAGGTCCATAAAACATCCTGCAAGGATCACCAAGATTAAAAGAAAAACATCAAAGAGAGTCTTAAGAATTTCAGTCTTATTGCAATGAGCATCGCACTTAAAATCATCATAGCCAAAGATACAATTTATCGATTACTACCTTCGCTCAGGTTCTACTGTGATAAGTACAAAAAGGAGTTGAACAAAATATCTTCCAGTTCCTGACAATTCTCCAAATAATTGTCAGGACAGCTAAATACCAAAGATAATCTCCAAAGATACACCAGCTCTTTGGTAAGGATGCAAAAAACAAAAACCGCAATGATGATGGATGTATGGAGGCATTGTTTCACTGAAGAAATATATAGAGATGCATGCACATAATTAGCTGCCCCATATATACCCCATCACTATGATTTCAATAAGTAAAAAAATGTGCATGGCTTCAGACAACTAGTCTGATTTACTTGCCATTATAATACCACCTGAACCTCCTACATCCCCTACTCTCTAACCATTATAATACCACCTGAACCTGGTGCATACCACTCATCAAAGGCATACATGCAATATGCAAAGTGGTGGTGTAAACTGATTATTTCATAGAAAACGCATGCACGTATGTGTAGACATATCATTCCTATGTACTTCTGAACAATTCAATTATGCACTATTCCCTGCCTGAACAAACACATAAATAATATGTTCACAACAGTGCAAATAGGAGTATATGCATGTCCATGCCAGAGAATAATGTGTGTGAATGAAGATCAGCTGAGCACATAAGCCCACACGTATATAGGCAGGTAATGGATAATCCCCTGAGCTACATTCACGGTTGCACTAAATCTCGTGTCATTGTAATGATCATATATATGATATTTTCAACCACCTCCCCTATGTTTATTTCCTATCAAAACAATCAACGTCAGCTCTCCCTGAAGAACCGAACTTTATCCAGTTGCCTATTGGAACCTTTTTGTGGTACAGAACCCTTTCAGCTATGTTACAGCTATGTTACCCTGACGCGTCTACAAGGGGTGGTACCCGTGTCGGACACATTTTGTTATGGTTACATACGCCAACGGCATGGACATGGGTGGCTTCACTGGGCTTCTTCGGCTGTTTGAGGATAGAGGAAGGAGGTGAATAATTTCATGCTCATTTTCTTTTCTTTTCTTTTCTTTTCTTTTTTTTTATATATTGTTATAATGGAAGATGACATCACTATCACATGAGGATAAAGTGAGGGATGTTTGACCATGATAGTCGGTTCCGGCTTTATTAGCTTTTGTCTTTTCTTGGTAGAGATGATAACAACACATGAGTACATTGGGTAGCACCTTGTAGCTTTGGATAAGTTGTAGTTTGGGTTTTTTGTCTTTTGTGGAAGACACACACAACGCGCTCCCGCACCCGCGTGCATATTCAGCCATGTCTCCATATGCTATCTTTTACAAATCTGCCATGTCCCGTGCCCGTGCCCATGCCCATGCCCACACCCATACTTATGCAACCTAGCCTTACAGCATTACTTGCTCCACTGTCATCCAATTATTTCAACCATCGTCACCTTGATCTTTCCGTTACTACAGTCTCTATTCTTCCTATGCCATTAATTAGCTAGATGCAATCTTTACCACTAAAATCCCAAACTCTTCCTTTTAACAACCCCCATATTTTACCTCAGTTAACTCTAAGCTGATCAACTTACCCGCCCCTCGTCTCACTTTTGTCCACACCTCACATTCATCCAAACTGAAGCAGCGATCCAGGGCTCACTTTTGTCCACACCTTTCATTCACCCAAACTGAAGCAGCGATCCAGGGCTCACTTTTGTCCACACCTTTCTTCTCCCTTTTTTATTTTTTACAAGGTTGGACGCAAATTCTGAAGAGAACCAGCCAAAACCTAATCATATCCAATTCTTAACCCAAACTGCATGCTTTATTCTTCAGTAATTAAAAATGCAATGCTAGAATACTGATGAAATAGGAAAAGCTTTCAACATGGTAACTCGGTCTCCATATAGTACGACATGATATTCACAGGTAATAAGATAATGAACATGATCGCCGCCTAACAAGGTGGTGCTCAGACATACTTTACACATTATGCTACAATAAATATGACAGTAATAACAAAATAGATAGAAATCTATATTAGAATCATATCCATAAATACTATAAGGGACATAATATCATCTCAAAAGTTCGGTTTGACACCCAAAACAAGCAGTTAAAATCAAGAGTACAGAACCGAAAAATCTAAGTTGTTTATATTCCCATATACATGAGATTAAAAGATAGTAATACATTCCAGTCATACACCAGGAAATCATATAAAAATATTTAGAAAGAAACATAATGTAACTTAAGTTGTTTTTAAAACAAAACACCGATCTACCACAGTCAAAGCGGGAGAAACTTTAAAAACAGATTATGCAAGTCAACAAGATTGAAAAATGGAAAACCATTTGAAGCTCATAACAAAGGGAGATTAATGACATGAACTTTAACCATAAAGAAGCCTTATCTAACTCACATACCAACCAAACAACTTCAGAAACTTGAGAAGATAAAGACAGATATAAGCAAAACATCTAACTCATAAATGAAAAGGTGAAGAAACAAATTACTAAACTATCAAACAGAAAAATTGCTCAAAGCCAACTTATGCTTTCAGCCTTTTTCCAAACTACCACCTTAAAACAACTTAATATTCATGCAACTGAAAAATAGATTAGAATGAAGAAAAACATGGCATGTTTTGAGACCAGAAAGTAAATGGAAACTACTGAAGACAAAATACTTTCTCAAAAATACTTTCTCATAGCTTTCCATTTGCAAATCTTGTTTTGATGACAATGAAAAGATGAAAAATGTGTTTGGTTTGAAGGAAAGGGTGAGAAAAGAGAAGGAAAGAGAAAGGAAAATGTAAGGAAAAGAAAAAGAGAAGAAAATAAGACTACTTTTGTTGTTTGGTTAGCAAGAAATTTGTAAAGTTGGAAGGAAAATCATAAATATTTCTCTTGTTTGGTTACTTTTCAGCTGTGTTTGGTTTGAGGGGAAGCGTGAGAAAAATAAATAAAGCGTGTGCGAAAATTAGTTTCTCTTGTTTGGTTTGAAAGAAACTGGGGAATAAAATAAAAACAAAAAATCCTAGAGAAAAACAAATATAATGCATTTCTTTTCTGTTTTCTCCCAAACCCAAGAGAAAACGAGCGGAGAGCGAGATGAATGCCTCGCTCATACCCAATTCCGACTCCATCCCCGCTTCTAGCTTCTCTAGTTTGACATCAACCCCATCTCTCTGGTTCAATGTTAATCAAAGTCTAGTTCGAGGCTGATCAAACCCTAGTTCGACGCTGATCAAACCCTGATTCGACTCCTCAACTTACTACACTGATCAAACCCTACTGCAACGCCAAAGCTCTCAATCTTATCCAAATTCAAAGAAGCTTTCTTCTCTGATCTATCATCAATGTACGATCAAATGATTCCGACAAAGAATATTTACTTTGATTCATCAGCAAAGATAACTTTTACTTAGTTTTCACGGTTTTGGAAATTATACTTCAACCGAACACATTACTCTTAAATTCTTGTGAGCAGTGAAACGGGTTAATTGGAGGAATGCATCTTTGTTAAATATGGGTTTGTAGAAATTTGATTAGGAGGGTGTTTGTTTTAGGGGCTATTTTAGAAGCTTTTAAGCTATTTTAGGGTTTAATGGCTTTTAGTTTTATGATAAAAAGAATTTATAACAATTGTACTCAAGCATAGCTTGTTTAGTGACTTCATAAACTAGTTTTTCAAAAGTTAGGAATCCTAACTTACTTAAACGGATTAAGAAAGGTAGCTTTACTTAAAATGCTACCAAACAAGTATATATGAAAAGGTAAGCTTAAAAGCCCTTTCACCAAAAAATACATCCCCAAACACCCCATTAGTCAAAATCCCAAACAAACCCGGCCTTACTTAACTTGGGTTATTACCTGTTAGGTAACATCCCAATAAGCTAGTAAAATCTCATTTAAAAGTTAGGATTCCCCGACTTTTAAAAAAAAACTAGCTTATAAGCTCGCTTAAATAAGTTATACTTGACCAAGCATATGACCATTTTACCCATGCAATTTTATGAAACTTTTATCATAAAAACTGAAAGCCGCAAAAAGCTAATATAGCTTAAAAGCCCCAAAACCCCTTCTAATCAAATATTTACCAATCCAAACTCAACCTGAATCTTTCAATCTAATGAACAGATCACGCAAATTAGATTCCGGCATTCAGATACCCAAATAGTTGTATCTGGAATATATTACCCATTATTAGTAGTTGTAATAACAAAGATGCATTTTTCTTATCACTTATTAGATGCAAGAACTTCAATATCAATTTAAAACCATGATAATTAAATAAAAGTTACCATTGCTAATCCCTTGTGTAACAAAATTAGCCTTGCCAATGCACGTACTCCAACAATCTAATTATATTATATCAAAAATAATTAAAAACTATAATATTCCTAAAATAAACTACTTAAAAATTATCATTAACAATTCCAATTCCAGCGAGGAAAAAAAATCAACCTAATCAGCTAAAACCTTAAAGATCGTCAATCCAAAACCCAAAACCCTAGCACAAACACAACAGAATCATACCTGCTCCGCGTGACGTCATAGATCTGGCCCTTGATCGCCATCAGCAGAGGCTTCTTGGGATCAGCGCCGTCATAAACCCTAAGCTCCTCCTCGGTGACCTCGCCGATCTGCACCGGCGGCGGCAGAGGCTCCGCCGCCTCGATCTCCGCCTCCCTGCTCCTCGCCGGCGTCGGCGGTGGCTGCAGCCAGCCGGAGACCACGTGGTAGAACGCCGCCGCCAGCGCCAGGATCGTGAAGAACGTCGCCGGAGACAGGCCGGTGTAGTGAACGATCGAGTAGTCGAGAGTTTGCCAGAGCTCCGTTGCGTTGACCATTTTGTTTGCGAAAGCTGAGATTTTTTTTTTTTTCTTGTTTCTTGATTCTTGGGAGTCAATGGAGATGGAATTGAGGGGAGAGAACGAGACGAGACGCAGAGGCGGTATAAGAATCGGGTACGCTGGATTCTTATGTCTGAATACCTTATAGTTTCACTGGCTTTGCACTTATATACCCTCGATTGTTTTTCACAGCATTTGTAATATCAAGTTATTTAACACTGGCACATTAATATCTTCTATTATGTAAATATAAAAAATTTACTTTATTTTCTCATGTGACCGTAATATTCTAGTTTTAGAACTTTTAGCCATTGATATATGTTAAAGTTGTTGTTAAATCTATCTAAATTCTATTTTAAATTTTAAAATAGAATTGAGTTAGGTTTAAAAAATAAATTCAAAAAGTAGTGGTTAAAATTATAAATTAATATGTGAGTGTTATATGATAATATTTTGTTAATATATACTCTTTTCACATCATATCTTCTATATTAATTAGCATATAATCACGTATTACTTAGTATATTATCTTTTATTTCCTCATTTATTTTCTGTCTTTATTGAAACTTTTCAAATTAAGTCTCCAACTTGTCTAAATATATGTAACCATCGTCTTCAATCATATCAAGCTTTCTTCTTCAATTATCACATCCGAGCAAAAATGTAACCATCGTCTTCAATCATATCAAGCTTTCTTCTTCAATTATCACATCCAAGCAAAACTTCACTGTTTGCATAATAAAGAATACTAATGTGTCATTTTAAACAAGCTAAGGTATATAAATGTTGTGAAATATAAAGTGTAAAGTGAGTGAAACTATAAGTCATTTAAGTGCTATTTAGACAATTATATGGAGATGTATAGGTGGAATTTTACAGGGACATTGATACTAGTATTAACAATCAAGACTGATTTTCTAATGGTGTTTTACCTATATACCTTCCTATATTCTCTCATATTGGAATTTTATCCTTATCTCATTTAATACCATTATGATTCATAAAATAAATTAGCAATATACACTTCTCAGAAGTAAATATGCCAATAAGATTGAAATATATATCTTACAAAAATCCTTTGCAAATAAGATCTGAGGGGTAATATGCAAATAGAATTTACTCTAATATTCTCCTATATTGAATTTTTATACCCTTTTCGCTAAACACCATTGAAATTTGAAGGGATAAATTAGCAAATACGTAGATTTAGAGGGTGAATCCTTATTTATAAATTTAGGGCGCCCTAAATCTTATTGCTATTTGTGTTTTTTCGATACTTAACTCCTAAATTTGTAGATAGGATTTACCCCTAAATCTTATTTGTTATTTACATACATCTCTATTTGCCTATATACCTCTATTAATTTTGCATATTTATGGGCTATTTGAATAAAAGAGCTTTATGTTGGGAGAGGAGGTATTTTTGTCATTTCGCTTACTCATTTAAATTTTAATGGTGTTAACTGAGACTAATATTTTAATGCAATTTCAAAGAATAAAGGGTTTAATTTAACAAATTTTCATATTTGAAGAGTAAATATGCAAACAAGTTTGATTTGAGGGGTATATGGGTAAGAAGAACCATTTTGTAATTTGGGTGGTGGAGTGGATAACCCGTTTACTCTGTTTGTTCTGATGTTGAGACACATGGAATCGTGTATCGGAACATTTATAATTTAAAATTGGCTAAATGGCACTTAAATACCCTAATGTTTCACTATCTTTACACTTAAACACTCTAAGTTATAAAAGTAGCATAAAAATACCCTAAGTTGTCAAAAGTTGCACATTGCTACCCTCTGTTAAATATATAATAGAATATTCCTGGGAATATTCCCATATGCATAATTAATAAAATTTATTATTGTATTGCCCTAGTTATTGCTTTAATTGCCATTTTATCTACCCCTTTAATTTATTACTAATATTTTAATGGAGGGCATTTTCATCAAAATTAATGGTGCTAGCCTAATTCTAACTGTGGACAATTTGGGGTATTTTTATGCTTCTTTACAACTTAGGTATTTATGTGTATAGATAGTAAACCATAAGGATATTTAAGTGCCATTTAGCCTTTAAATTTTGTTGATTATAGATAAATATATGTTCTCTTTAGTCAAGTCAAATTGTTGATATTATGGGATCAAAGAAAAAATTCAGGAGCATTCATTGATTCATGAAAGTAGTGTATGAATATTGTTATAGCTTTCTCCTATACTAGTCAAGACAATATTCAACAAAGGATTAGTAAAACTTTATCAAATATCAAGATTTGATATATTATGCAGATTAAGGCTGAGTCAACACATAATGTATTCAAACTTATGACTTAAAATGTTCAATAGAATCTCTTTGGACTGGGATTTTCTTTTTGTGTTTTAACTAGACCCTAACAGGGAGTTCGGTTGGAAATTTTGAAAGTTTAAAATTAAGAGATTTGTGAGACACCCCATAGTTCGTAAGTGTCCAGGGAATTTATTCCAAAATTTGTGAGTGTTTAGTTGGATTTGTCCAGTTTAAGGGGTTTCATGGGAAACTTCGAAGTTCAGGGCGGTTTTGTGACATTTACGCAATTTCTTTCCTTTCTAGTTCACTTATTAGGTGTTAGATACAATAAACAAGAATTGGTCTTCTTCAATTTTCACATCTCAATTATGGCACGAACGTGGGTACAAAACTAGCACAAGCCGTGTTATTGGAATTAGTCAAGGTTGAATCTTAGAGCACGTTTGGGAACTTGGATTGTAATCCATTTGGATTATAATTTATTTGTGGATTATAATCTAATTGAATTACAATTTTAGATGTTTGGTAGAAATGATGGTTTATAATCAATATACATTTTGCTAAAATGACAAATAACCTTAAAAGTGTTAGGATATTGTTCGTACAATATCTCTTATTTGAATAATAACGAACATTCTCTTGGGTCTAACTTATGTTTAAGATGATTTAGGACAGGAGTATACAGGTATGGAATAAGAATGAGGCGAAAAGTATCGAAAATCAGCCCAAAAGCTTATTTCAGGACACTCGCCATCTATGGTTCAAGATTGACCATCGATGATCCTCTATGGACCATCGATGATGCAAATGTCCAGAAAACAGATCATTTATGCGGCATTGACTATCGATGGTCGTTACATAACCACCGATGGTCGGTTGCCACCATCGATGATCGACGCGATTTCAACTTTCAATTTAATCAGTCATTCGCTGGTGACTTTCAATCCTCTCCTACATTTTCAGAGACTTCTTTCTGACCCAACTTGAAGAGAGAGAGAGAGAGAGAGAGAGAGAGAGAGAGAGAGAGAGAGAGGGGTTTGAGAGATCATCAAAGGAGAATTTCTTCGATTCCCTAGAGCCTCATCGATCACTCACTCCATTCTAGTCATCATCTGATCAATCATCAGCAAGGAGAGCCGCCCTTGGATTTCAGAGTCTGCATTAAATTTCCATATCTCCACTTCCATCATCTTGAAATTTGATCCATCGATCAAAAGGGCTGTAAGATTTTCTGATTGTTTGTAAACAATATTCATTGGTTGTTCCAAAACTTGTTTTATTTTTTACGGCGTACTCAAGCTAGTTTAATTGAGGGTTGGGAACTAGTTAGGACTAGGGTTACTCATTGTGAGGAGTTAGTTAGATGATTAGTTTTGGGATAAACTAGGGTGCAATCTTGTACACCTCTTGAATCGGATCTTTGATTCGGAGAACTCTATCATAGTAAGGAAGCCCTTTCGCGAGAAGAAACAAGTGGGTACAAGATTGTTTATTCAACCACTATAAAAATCTCATGTGTTCTGGTTGTTTTATCTGTTTTATTTATTTCATCTTGGTTTATAATTATCATATTATTTCCACTGTACTTTCTGTGAGAACTCAAAAAATAGTAGACAATCCTTTTACTCACTTCACAAAGCTTGCATCTCAAATACAACAAAAAGTGGGAGGAGAGAGCGAAGGAAAAGAAGAAGATGTAAAAAAGTGAGGGCGTTTTGTGTTTTACTCAATTAAACATGTAGATTATAATCCATCATATCCTAGATTTTATGTTTTATTGTATTACAATCCAAAATAATCTACTCAACCAATTACGCGAAAGTGGATTATAATCCACTTTGACCAAGTTGTCAAACATGCTCTTCGATAGGTATGAACCGAGGATATCTGGGTTCAAGAAACTTATCAAGTACATGCAATGAAAATTAGTTTCTCTTGTTTGGTTTGAAAGAAACTGGGGAATAAAATAAAAACAAAAAATCCTAGAGAAAAACAAATATAATGCATTTCTTTTCTGTTTTCTCTCCCAAACCCAAGAGAAAACGAGCGGAGAGCGAGATGAATGCCTCGCTCATACCCAATTTACCGACTCCATCCCCGCTCTCTAGCTTCTCTCTAGTTTGACATCAACCCCATCTCTCTGGTTCAATGTTAATCAAAGTCTAGTTCGAGGCTGATCAAACCCTAGTTCGACGCTGATCAAACCCTGATTCGACTCCTCAACTTACTACACTGATCAAACCCTACTGCAACGCCAAAGCTCTCCAATCTTCTCCAAATTCAAAGAAGCTTTCTTCTCTGATCTATCATCAATGTACGATCAAATGATTCCGACAAAGAATATTTACTTTGATTCATCAGCAAAGATAACTTTTACTTAGTTTTCACGGTTTTGGAAATTATACTTCAACCGGAACACATTACTCTTAAATTCTTGTGAGCAGTGAAACGGGTTAATTGGAGGAATGCATCTTTGTTAAATATGGGTTTGTAGAAATTTGATTAGGAGGGTGTTTGTTTTAGGGGCTATTTTAGAAGCTTTTAAGCTATTTTAGGGTTTAATGGCTTTTAGTTTTATGATAAAAAGAATTTATAACAATTGTACTCAAGCATAGCTTGTTTAGTGACTTCATAAACTAGTTTTTCAAAAGTTAGGGAATCCTAACTTACTTAAACGGACTAAGAAAGGTAGCTTTACTTAAAATGCTACCAAACAAGTATATATGAAAAGGTAAGCTTAAAAGCCCTTTCGACCAAAAAATACATCCCCAAACACCCCATTAGTCAAAATCCCAAACAAACCCGGCCTTACTTAACTTGGTTATTACCTGTTAGGTAACATCCCAATAAGCTAGTAAAATCTCATTTAAAAGTTAGGATTCCCGACTTTTAAAAAACTAGCTTATAAGCTCGCTTAAATAAGTTATACTTGACCAAGCATATGACCATTTTACCCATGCAATTTTATGAAACTTTTATCATAAAACTGAAAGCCATAAAAGCTAATATAGCTTAAAAGCCCCAAAACCCCTTCTAATCAAATATTTACCAATCCAAACTCAACCTGAATCTTTCAATCTAATGAACAGATCACGCAAATTAGATTCCGGCATTCAGATACCCAAATAGTTGTATCTGGAATATATTACCCATTATTAGTAGTTGTAATAACAAAGATGCATTTTTCTTATCACTTATTAGATGCAAGAACTTCAATATCAATTTAAAACCATGATAATTAAATAAAAGTTACCATTGCTAATCCCTTGTGAAACAAAATTAGCCTTGCCAATGCACGTACTCCAACAATCTAATTATATTATATCAAAAAATAATTAAAAACTATAATATTCCTAAAATAAACTACTTAAAAATTATCATTAACAATTCCAATTCCAGCGAGGAAAAAAAAAATCAACCTAATCAGCTAAAACCTTAAAGATCGTCAATCCAAAACCCAAAACCCTAGCACAAACACAACAGAATCATACCTGCTCCGCGTGACGTCATAGATCTGGCCCTTGATCGCCATCAGCAGAGGCTTCTTGGGATCAGCGCCATCATAAACCCTAAGCTCCTCCTCGGTGACCTCGCCGATCTGCACCGGCGGCGGCAGAGGCTCCGCCGACTCGAGCTCCGCCTCCCTGCTCCTCGACGGCGGCGGCGGTGGCTGCAGCCAGCCGGAGACCACGTGGTAGAACGCCGCCGCCAGCGCCAGGATCGTGAAGAACGTCGCCGGAGACAGGCCGGTGTAGTGAACGATCGAGTGGTCGAGAGTTTGCCAGAGCTCTGTTGCGTTCACCATTTTGTTGGCCAAAGCTGAGATTTTTTTTTTTTTTTTTTTTCCCCTTGATTCTTTGGAGTCAACGGAGATGGAATTGTGGGGGAGAAAACGAGATGAGACGAAGAGGCGGTATAAGAAGCGGGTGATTCTTACGGCTAGATACCTTATAGTTTCACTCGCTTTGCACTTATATACCCTCGATTGTTTTTCACAGCATTTGTAATATCAAGTCATTTAACACTGGCAAGTTAATATCTTCTATTATGTAAATATAAAAGAATTTACTTCATTTTCTCATGTGACCGTCACATGCTAGTTTTAGAGCTTATAGCCATTGATATATGTTAAAGTTTTTGTTAAATCTGTCTAAATTCTATTTTAAATCTATCTATTTTAAAAATTAAAATAGAATTGAGTTAGGTTTAAAAAAAGGATAAACTTTTATTTTAGACCCTTTTACGAATTTATTTTTAAAAATCGACCTTATTCACACTTATTTGCCAAAATCGATCAGGTTTAGGTCGGGTTTATTGCTTTAGGTGGCCGTCGACAACTTCAAACTTGGTGAAGTTCACGGAAAATCATTTCCCGTGAAGTTTGGGAAGTTTTTATCACTTGATAATTTGAAAGCGGATCGATTTTGGCAAATAAGTGTGAATAGGGTCAATTTTGAAATTAAATGTTGAATATGGGCTAAATTGAAAATTTGTCCATAGTGGTTAAAATTATAAATTAACATTTGAGTGTTAAATGAGAATATTTTATCAATACATACTCTTTTCACATGGTATCTTCTATATTAATTAGCATATAATCATGTATTACTTAGTATATCATCTTCTTATTTCCTCATTTATTTTCTGTCTTTATTGAAACTTTTCAAATTAAGTCTCCAACTTGTCTAAATATATGTAACCATCGTCTTCAATCATATCAAGCTTTCTTCTTCAGTTATCACATTCGAGCAAAAAATTTCACTGTTTGCATAATAAAGAATATTAATGTGTCATTTTAAACAAGCTAAGGTATATAAATGTTGTGAAATATGAAGTGTAAAGTGAGTGAAACTATAAGTCATTTAAGTGCTATTTAGTCAATTATATGGAGATGTATAGGTGGAATTTTACAGGGACACTGATACTAGTATTAACGATCAAGAGTGATTTCCTAATGGTGTTTTTACCTATATACCTTCCTATATCCTCTCATATTGGAATTTTATACTCATCTCATTTAATACCATTATGATTCATAAAATAAATTAGCAATATGCACTTCTCAGAAGTAAATATGCAAATAAGATTGAAATATATATCTTACAAATATCCTTTGCAAATAAGATTTCGAGACGGGAATATGCAAATAGGATTTACTCCAATATTCTCCAATATTGAATTTTTATACCCTTTTCATTAAACACCATTGAAATTTGAAGGGATAAATTAGCAAATACGCAGATTTAGATGGTGAATCCTTATTTACAAATTTAGGGGCCCTAAATCTTATTGCTATTTGTGTTTTTCGATACTTAACTCCTAAATTTGTAGATAGGATTTACCCCTAAATCTTATTTGTTATTTACATACATCTCTATTTGCCTATATACCTCTATTAATTTTGCATATTTATCGGCTATTTGAACAAAAGAGCTTTTTGTTGGGAGAGGAGGTATTTTTGTCATTTCGCTCTTACTCATTTAAATTTTAATGGTGTTAACTGAGACTAATATTTTAATGCAATTTCAAAGAATAAAGGGTTTAATTTAACAAATTTTCATATTTGAAGAGTAAATATGCAAACAAGTTTGATTTGAGGGGTATATGGGTAAGAAGAACCATTTTGTAATTTGGGTGGTGGAGTGGATAACCCGTTTACTCTGTTTGTTCTGATGTTGAGACACATGGAATCGTGTATCGGAACATTTATAATTTAAAATTGGCTAAATGGCACTTAAATACCCTAATGTTTCACTATCTTTACACTTAAACACTCTAAGTTATAAAAGTAGCATAAAAATACCTAAGTTGTCAAAAGTTGCACATTGCTACCCTCTTAAATATATAATAGAATATTCACGGGAATATTCCCATATGCATAGTACAGAAAATTTATTATTGTATTGCCCTAGTTATTGCTTTAATTGCCATTTTATCTACCCCTTTAATTTATTACTAATATTTTAATGGAGGGCATTTTCATCAAAATTAATGGTGCTAGCCTAATTCTAACTGTGGACAATTTGGGGTATTTTTATGCTTCTTTTACAACTTAGGTATTTATGTGTATAGATAGTAAACCATAAGGATATTTAAGTGCCATTTAGCCTTTAAATTTGTTGATTATAGATAAATATATGTTCTCTTTAGTCAAGTCAAATTGTTGATATTATGGGATCAAAGAAAAAATTCAGGAGCATTCATTGATTCATGAAAGTAGTGTATGAATATTGTTATAGCTTTCTCCTATACTAGTCAAGACAATATTCAACAAAGGATTAGTAAAACTTTATCAAATATCAAGATTTGATATATTATGCAGATTAAGGCTGAGTCAACACATAATGTATTCAAACTTATGACTTAAAATGTTCAATAGAATCTCTTTGGACTGGGATTTTCTGTTTTGTGTTTTAACTAGACCCTAACAGGGAGTTCGGTTGGAAATTTTGAAAGTTTAAAATTAAGAGATTTGTGAGACACCCCATAGTTCGTAAGTGTCCAGGGGAATTTATTCCAAAATTTGTGAGTGTTTAGTTGGATTTGTCCAGTTTAAGGGGGTTTCATGGGAAACTTCGAAGTTCAGGGGCGGTTTTGTGACATTTACGCAATTTCTTTCCTTTCTAGTTCACTTCTTAGGTGTTAGATACAATAAACATGAATTGGTCTTCTTCAATTTTCACATCTCAATTATGGCATGAAAGTGGGTACAAAACTAGCACAAGCCGAGTTATTGGAATTAGTCAAGGTTGAATCTTAGAGCGCGTTTGGGAACTTGGATTGTAATCCATTTGGATTATAATTTATTTGTGGATTATAATCTAATTGAATTACAATTTTAGATGTTTGGTAGAAATGATGGTTTATAATCAATATACATTTTGCTAAAATGACAAATAGCCTTAAAAGTGTTAGGATGTTGTTCGTACAATATCTCTTATTTGAATAATAACGAACATTCTCTTGGGTCTAACTTATGTTTAAGATGATTTAGTACAGGAGTATACAGGTATGGAATAAGAATGAGGCGAAAAGTATCGAAAATCAGCTCAAAAGCTTATTTCAGGACACTGGCCATCTATGGTTCAAGATTGACCATCAATGATCCTCTATGGACCATCGATGAGGCAAATGTCCAGATAACAGATCATTGATGCGGCATTGACCATTGATGGTCGTTACATAACCACCGATGGTCGGTTGCCACCATCGATGATCGATCGGCTGATTTCAACTTTCAGAATTTAATCACAGTCATTCGTTGCAGATTACTTCTCAATCCTCTCCTACATTTTCAGAGACTTCTTTCTGACCCAACTTGAAGAGAGAGAGCGAGAGAGAGCGAGAGAGAGAGAGAGAAGAGCTAGGGTTTGAGAGATCATCAAAGGAGAAGTTCTTCGATTCCCTGGAGCCTCATCGATCTCTCACTCCCTTCTAGTCATCATCTGATCAATCATCAGCAAGGAGAGCCGCCCTTGGATTTCAGAGTCTGCATTAAATTTCCATATCTCCACTTCCATCATCTTGAAGTTTGATCCATTGATCAAAATGGCTGTAAGATTTTCTGATTGTTTGTAAACAATATTCATTGGTTGTTCCAAAACTTGTTTTATTTTTTACGGCGTACTCAAGCTAGTTTAATTGAGGGTTGGGAACTAGTTAGGACTAGGGTTACTCATTGTGAGGAGTTAGTTAGATGATTAGTTTTGGGATAAACTAGGGTGCAATCTTGTACACCTACTGAATCGGATCTTTGATTCAGGAAAACTCTATCATAGTAAGGAAGCCCTTTCGCGAGAAGAAACAGTGGGTACAAGATTGTTTATCCGAACCACTATAAATAATCTCATGTGTTCTGGTTGTTTTATCTGTGTTTTATTTATTTCGTACTGTGTTTATCATTATCATATTATTTCCACTGCACTTTCTGTGAGAACTCAAAAAATAGTAGACATTCCTATTCACTCATCCCCAAGCTTGCATCTCAAATACAACAAAAAGTGGGAGGAGAGAGCGAAGGAAAAGAAGAAGAAGTAAAAAAGTGAGGGCGTTTTGTGTTTTACTCAATTAAACATGTAGATTATAATCCACCATATCCTAGATTATGTTTTATTGTATTACAATCCAAAATAATCTACTCAACCAATTACGCGAAAGTGGATTATAATCCAATTTGACCAAGTTGTCAAACATGCTCTTCGATAGGTATGAACCGAGGATATCTGGGTTCAAGAAACTTATCAAGTACATGCAATGAAAATTGCCTCCTGTTTAAAATCATTCTTGAATGGAAATCTAGTACTATGAATCTGCCCACTGGATAATTCATAAAGTTAGAAACTTAAAGCTGATCCCAAATAAACAAACGATAACAGAACTCAAACTATGAACATGTAGACTTAAGCAGGTGATTTTATCACTCAACGAGATTGGTTCCAGCCGCCATAGTTCTCTTCATCGTAGCTCCTCTGGCGAGTTTCCTGACAGGAGAATATGCATGTTAGTGAATTTTACAGGCTTTAATATTGTTGCAATGTGAGAAATAATTTGAAAGGAAAAAAGAAATTTAAGTACTAGTAAGCATGATTTTTTTTTCAGAATTTGTTTAGAAATATATAAAAGATGCCTGGCAATCAAATAAGGTTAGTTACTTGCAAGATCAAGTAATATTACATTATATCAATCGGTGAACTAAAAATTAGGAAATTGTTCTTCACTAGAAAGCCACCTATGTACTGTTTCTGGCTAAGGAGACTTTCCTCAAAACATCTATAGCTCGACAAAGATCGCATTATAAACGTTCACATCAAAATTTACCACAAATAAATTTCGAAGCACGTGAATGACATTGCGGATACTATAACAGGGTTTCAATTATAATTCAGGCATTTATAGTTGTATTAGTATTCATATCAAGTATCACAGACAGATATGGCATCTATCATCTTTCCTCTTGGATGTATTTTTCCAGAAAGCCAATAAGAATTTAGAACGTCTGATGACAGGTTGAATCCAGTGAGTAACATTTTTTGATAGAAAAAGGCCTAGTAGATGATGATGATGATGAAGCAACAACTTTTAATGAAAATTTTCAATATGAGCACGGTTATACTGTGACCCAAATTGCTTATTGGGCCTATGGGCCTTTTATCTTTATTTTGTAGTATGTAATATCTAAACCCTAACAAACCGGTATCGAGCAATAATGCCGCCATTGCCGATCCGCCGGCCGGTCGCGATTGCCGCTCCACCTACAGATCTTCGTTTTCCTTGACTTTCGGAAGCATTCGCGAGTTTCGCTGCTTCCATCCGATTACCTTTCGCCTCCTCCGCTGGATTATTGAGCCGGATTGCCCGCTGTTCGGTTCGATTCTTCCGAGCCCGCTCGCCTCGATCCGCTCTTCCGCCGATGAAGCGAGCTAGCCTTTATACTCCTTCCTTCGTTCGACGTTTCGATCGCTCGCTCACGCCGTTGGCCACGGCCTTCTCCCGAATCGATGGTCTCACTCTCTCTCCCATCGGGATTGATCTCTAGGGAGCTCGCCATGAAGTTTGGGGTTTTAATTTGATCAACCGAGACTTGGATTTGGGGATTTGGGTTTCGTTTGGAGATTTAAAGCTTTGTTCGGTGTTGGGTGATTTAAAGCTTTGTTTGGATTATATTTACGACTTTGTTGGGTGATTTAATTACTTTGAAGATTTATCAAATTGGGGATCTGTGAATTAAATGGAGATGTCCAAAATTTGATATTGAGAAATATGATGGGAAGATTTAGTTTGCACTTTAAGTCGGATGGTCGTCATATTGTCCGATTTTGGAATTAAGGCCATATATGGGAGATAAGTTGGTTGAAGCCACACGATAAGAAGTGGCTAGATATGGATGATAAAGCTCTTTCGACCATCCAATTGTGTTTGAGCAATTCAACACTTCAAGAGGTCCTTTCGGAAAAGACCGCCAAGAGTTTATGGGAGAAATTGGAGAGTATCTACATGAAGAAGTCTCTTACCAACCGATTGCAATTAAAGTTGCGCCTCTACACCCTTCGTATGGTAGAAGGTACATCCATTTCCGATCATATTTCAGAGTTTGCATCATTGTTAAATGATTTGGACAAGTTGGGTGCTAAGGTAGAGGATGAGGACCAAGCTTTGTTGTTGTTGTGCTCATTGCCGGCTTCTTATATGGCTTTTAGAGACATGATGATTTATAGTAGAGACAATATTACTCTTGAGGATGTGAAGAATAATTTGCAAGCCAAGTTGCATATTGATAATGAGATGACCAATTTAGAGAAAGGAGATCAAGGCGTTGGTTGTTTGTTGATCGGGGTAGGTCGAAGGACAAAACCCCGAAATATTCAAGGACCCGTTCAAAGTCAAGACACAAGAATCTCACTTGTAATTATTGTAAGAAGAAGGGACACATTCTAGCCGATTGTTTCAAGCTCAAGAACAAACAAAAGGCGGATAAAGGTGCTTCGGAGAGGCCAATGTGGCCAATTGTGACGGTGGATACTTTGTGTGTGGTTGATACCAACATTGATGACAAGAATTGTTGGTTATGGATACGGGTGCTTCACAATACATGACTCCAAATCGAGATTGGTTTGAGACCTATGAGCCTACGGAGGGTAAAGTGCTCATGGGAAATAGCAATTTGTGCAAAGTTACCGGGATTGGCTCGGTAAAGATCAAGTTTCATGATGGCAAGATCCGAAGGTTGACGGGTGTGAGGCACATACCCGATTTGACAAAGAATCTAATTTCTTTGGGTTCTTTAGAAGAAAAGGGATACAAGTTTCAAAGTGAAGGTGGAGTCCTCCGGGTGTCAAAAGGGGCTCTCACAATCATGAGAGCAAGAAGAATTGGAAAACTCTATTTCTTGCAAGGTTCCACGGTCACGGGCTCGGCCGCTATTGCGGCTCCTCCCTCGGATGCGGATGTTACAAAGTTGTGGCATATGAGGTTGGGGCATATGACCGAGCGAGGAATGACCATCTTGAGTAAGAGAGGATTATTGTGCGGCCAATGCACGGGCAATATGGAGTTTTGTGAGCATTGTGTACTTGGCAAGCAAAAGAGATTGAGCTTCTCGACGGCCATTCATTCGACCAAGGAAATATTGGATTACATTCATTTGGACCTTTGGGGGCCCTCTCAAGTGTCATCTAAAGGTAATGGTTCTCGTTATATGCTCACTTTTATTGATGATTTCTCGAGGAAGCTTTGGGTTTATTTCTTGAAAGAGAAAAGTGAAGTGTTCAAAAACTTCAAAGAATGGAAGTCTCTTATGGAAAAGCAAACGGGAAGGAAAGTGAAGAGGTTGAGAACCGATAATGGTTTGGAATTTTACAACCGTGAGTTTGATAACTTTTGGAAGGCCGAAGGGATTGTTCGTCATAAGACGGTTGTACACACTCCACAATAAAATGGTGTTGCCGAAAGGGCAAATCGGACACTACTTGAAAGGGCTCGGTGTATGCTTTCCAATGCGGGTTTGGGTAAGGAGTTTTGGGCCGAGGCCATAAGCACAGCATGCTACTTGATGGATCGATCTCCTACCACTTCAATTGAGTGCAAGACACCCGAAGAAGTGTGGTCGGGTAAGCCGGCCGATTATTTGAGCTTGCGGGTATTTGGTTGTCCCGCCTATTTCCATGTGAATGAAGGAAAGTTGGAGCCAAGAGCGAAGGAGTGTATTTTTGTTGGGTATCCCATGAATGTGAAGGGGTACAAATTATGGTGTCCTCAATTGTCCAAGTTTCTCATCTCAAGGGATGTTACATTTGATGAGTCGGCCATGTTGAAGACACAAGGTGGAGCACCCGAGCCGACTAGTAAGGAGGACAAGACGTTTGAGAAGAAGGTGGAGTTTGAGGAGCCGGTCCAACAAGGTGACGAGGCCACGTCACATCATGAAGATGCTCATGTCGAAGAAGAGGAAGAAGAAGATCAACCATATGCTTTGGCTAGGGACCGCGACAAGAAGGAACCACCACCCGCAAGATATGGATATTCCGATTATGCTTATTGTTTGGCTATTGTTAAGATTTGGATTCAAACGAGCCATCTTGTTATAAAGAGGCAATCTCTTTCAAGAATGCGACCACAAGGCCATGAATGAAGAGTTGAATTTATTGCAACATAACCAAACTTGGACTCTTGTGAAGCCGCCTAGTGGCAAGAGAATTGTAGGTTGCAAGTGGGTTTTTAAGAAGAAGGTCGATGACTCAAATTCGGGGGATATTAAATACAAGGTGAGACTTGTGGCTAAGGGTTATAACCAAGTCTAAGGTGTGGACTTTAATGAGGTGTTCTCTCCCGTGGTAAAGCATACCTCCATTCGAGTTTTGCTCTCTTTGGTTGCAATGAAGGATTTGGAGTTGGAACAATTGGATGTGAAAACCGCCTTCTTGCATGGTGATTTAGAAGAGCAAATTTACATGAAGCAACCGGAGGGTTTTGAAGTCGTGGGAAAGGAGGACCATGTTTGTTTGTTGAAGAAGTCCCTTTATGGCCTTAAGCAATCCCCGCGACAATGGTACAAGAAATTTGACTCATTCATAGTGAGTATTGGTTTCCACCGTTCTAGCTATGATAGTTGTGTTTACTTCAAGAAGCTAGTGGGTGATGAGTTCATCTATTTGTTGCTCTACGCTGATGACATGTTGATTGCGCCTCCGATTTGAGAGAAATTCGAGGGTGAAGGAGCAACTTGGTTCGGCGCTTGAGATGAAAGATTTAGGGGCCGCTAAAAGGATCCTTGGTATGGAGATCACAAGGACCGGTCCAATCGAAAATTATTTCTTTCACAAAAGAGTTTCGCCGAGAAGGTGATACGCCGATTTGGTATGGAAAAGGCAAAGGTTGTGTCTACTCCTCTTGCAACGCATTTCAAGCTTAGCGTCGATATGAGCCTGAAATCCGATCATGAGAAGAGCTATATGGAGAAAGTTTCATATTCTGCGCGGCGGAAGTCTTATGTACTTGATGGTGTGTACCGCCCGACATAGCTCAAGCCGTTAGTGTGGTAAGTAGGTACCTCTCTTGTCCCGGAAAAGGGCATTGGGAAGCGGTGAAGTGGATTTTCCGTTATTTGAAGGGTACCATTGATGCTCATTTAGAGTTTGGAAGGAGCAATGATAACCTAACGGGTTATGTGGATGCGGATTTTGCGGGTGATCTTGATAAGAGACGGTCTTTGACCGTTATGTGTTTACTTTTGAGGATGTGCAATTAGTTGGAAGTCTCAACTTCAATCAACCGTTGCACTCTCAAGCAGGCCGAGTATATGGCAATTACCGAGGCTATTAAGGAGGCTATTTGGCTCAAGGCTTTGTTAGTGAGATGTCGCCATTTGAGGGTCCTATTGAGATATATTGTGACAACCAAAGTGCCGTTCATTTGACGAAGGATCGCATGTACCATGAGAGGACCAAGCACATTGACATTCGGTATCATTTTGTTCGAGATGTGATCTCGGAAGGGAAGGTTGTCGTGAAGAAGGTTGGTACCGAGTCTAATCCCGCCGATATGCTCACTAAGCCTCTTCCAATTGCAAAGTTTAAATTTTGCTCAAGTTCGGTGTTGCTTTGTTGCTAGCTTATGCTAGTTGTAGCTTTATGTTTATTTGCTTTTGTTTAAATTAGTTTTATACTTAGTTTGTTTGGGCGCAATTTATCTCAAGGTGGAGATTGTTATATTGTGACCCAAATTGTTTATTGGGCCTATGGGCCTTTTATCTTTATTTTGTAGTATGTAATATCTAAACCCTAACCAGCACTATACAAAAGAAGCACTGATTTTAAGTAATACTTGAGATAACATTGTACCTCTCGGATAAAGGTAAAACCAACTTTAATTTCTCCCTTGTATTCCTGATCCTTGACCACATTATAAACAGTGGGAGGGAGGCTTCCTTCATGAAACAGTGGTTCTAAAGATATCCTGGAAACAAAATTCATCAGCACATGAACATAGTTTGCTCGTAATTTTCGAACGTTATGAATAAACTAGAATTTATATATACACAATTTATAAGTGTTTGATAGTAAAGAAAAGCTATCAATTATATCATGTGCACAATGATGTAATGTGATGGTTGAGAACTCACTCTACTTCCCCCACAAAATCATCTTCATTGCCTGAATCACTATCCATGAGCCTTATTTTGAATACCGAAACATTGTTTGAGACTGTGAACACGAAATTCTCATTCCATTCAGGTTCACATCCTTTACCTGCATCAAACAATGAACCCTAATATTAATAGATAGAAGCTAAAGGTGTCTCCAAAATTGTTGTCCTTGATAGTAATAAACCTCTTATAATTTCACTAGATCCCTACTTAGAGAATCATAATAACAATAATAATAATTAACTAGATTCCTAATAGACTGTTGTTATAGATCACACTTATATTAAACAATGTAACTTTTGTGTTTTCAAAAATTTGATTGAGACTAACTAGGGACCTAATAGCCATAAAAATCCTTTCAATTTAGAACTATTCCATTCAATTTTACTAATGTTAAGCCACTCATGGATTTTCTCCAGAGAAAGTATTATATGGACCAGATCCATGGCATTAAATATACACCAAAGGGATATCAGTCCTTGGACCCTTACACAAATCTAAAAGTCCAAGGATCCAAGGGTTGATATCCATTTGATGCATATTTAGTGTCATATACCAGACCCATTGGATACTTTCTCGTTACGTAAGGTATTATCAATGAAACCGGTGGAATTTATCATGAAGAGAACCTTATTTATGAAATGTGTACTGGGCATAAAATGCACAAAGGTTGGAAACATCTAACTATATAAATAAGATTTTATAAGATTTTCAAAAAGCAGTCATCATAAAAATCTCATTTACACCCACAAATCAAATCGTTAATAAAAATTGCATTGCAAAGGCATCAAATTTTTTATACCTGAAGCTACGCTGCTCCTCTGCTCCTGGCTGCAGAATTTGAGGATCGCATAGGGATCCATGTTCTCTGTTGAAAATCAATTATTATAATTAATTTGATTAAACCGAAAGAGAAATGCAGAAATAAAAGCAATCAATGATGATAATGTACTGAGATAATCGGTGTTTTCGAGGCCCTTGGCTCCGACGAGAAGAACTTCAAGCGTCCCCGAACCATTTCGCTTTTTTTTCGGTCTTTTTCTTTTTTTTTCGCTTTATGTTTATTTGCTTTTGTTTAAATTAGTTTTATACTTAGTTTGTTTGGGCAATTTATCTCAAGGTGGAGATTGTTATATTGTGACCCAAATTGTTTATTGGGCCTATGGGCCTTTTATCTTTATTTTGTAGTATGTAATATCTAAACCCTAACCAGCACTATACAAAGAAGCACTGATTTTAAGTAATACTTGAGATAACATTGTACCTCTCGGATAAAGGTAAAACCAACTTTAATTTCTCCCTTGTATTCCTGATCCTTGACCACATTATAAACAGTGGGAGGAAGGCTTCCTTCATGAAACAGTGGTTCTAAAGATATCCTGGAAACAAAATTCATCAGCACATGAACATAGTTTGCTCGTAATTTTCGAACGTTATGAATAAACTAGAATTTATATATACACAATTTATAAGTGTTTGATAGTAAAGAAAAGCTATCAATTATATCATGTGCACAATGATGTAATGTGATGGTTGAGAACTCACTCTACTTCCCCACAAAATCATCTTCATTGCCTGAATCACTATCCATGAGCCTTATTTTGAATACCGAAACATTGTTTGAGACTGTGAACACGAAATTCTCATTCCATTCAGGTTCACATCCTTTACCTGCATCAAACAATGAACCCTAATATTAATAGATAGAAGCTAAAGGTGTCTCCAAAATTGTTGTCCTTGATAGTAATAAACCTCTTATAATTTCACTAGATCCCTACTTAGAGAATCATAATAACAATAATAATAATTAACTAGATTCCTAATAGACTGTTGTTATAGATCACACTTATATTAAACAATGTAACTTTTGTGTTTTCAAAAATTTGATTGAGACTAACTAGGGACCTAATAGCCATAAAAATCCTTTCAATTTAGAACTATTCCATTCAATTTTACTAATGTTAAGCCAGCTCATGGATATTCTCCAGAAAGCATTATATGGACCGATCCATGGCATTAAATATACACCAAAGTGATATCAGCTTGGACCCTTGCATAAATCTTAAAGTCCAATGATCCAGGGTTGATATCCATTTGATCGTATTTATTAATATATCTGGGATCGTTGGATACTTTCGTTACGTAAGGTATTATCAATGAAACCGTGGAATTTATCATGAAGAGAACCTTATTTATGAAATGTGTACTGGGCATAAAATGCACAAAGGTTGGAAACATCTAACTATATAAATAAGATTTTATAAGATTTTCAAAAAGCAGTCATCATAAAAATCTCATTTACACCCACAAATCAAATCGTTAATAAAAATTGCATTGCAAAGGCATCAAATTTTTTATACCTGAAGCTACGCTGCTCCTCTGCTCCTGGCTGCAGAATTTGAGGATCGCATAGGGATCCATGTTCTCTGTTGAAAATCAATTATTATAATTAATTTGATTAAACCGAAAGAGAAATGCAGAAATAAAAGCAATCAATGATGATAATGTACTGAGATAATCGGTGTTTTCGAGGCCCTTGGCTCCGACGAGAAGAACTTCAAGCGTCCCCCGAACCATTTCGCTTTTTTTTTTCGGTCTTTTTCTTTTTTTTTTTCGCCTTTTCTCCTGATTTTCTTCTCTTTTTTGTGTTATATGATCTGAATTTGACGCGGTCGTGTATTTCTGTCGTCTATTTATAAGGGGTAGTATGAGTGGGAATTAAAAATACATAAATAAAAATAAATATATAAAAATACATAGTAGAAAAGTGAAAATGGATGGACGAGCGAGCACACAGGTGGTAGTAGGGGTGCAAACGGCTCGAATATGATGATTACTATATATGTATCCATTTACTTATCATAGATACTGATTTAGATATAGATATATCTCGATAAGAAAAATCATATTTATATCCGCTAAAATCGAATATTGATCTGAATACTGCGTGCGGTACAAAATGGATATGAGTGAACGGATAATATTGGAATAAAATATAGGACATATGATACAAGAGAGTTAATTAAAATGTTAGTTATATCCGAACAGTTAAGATCGCCTCTTGATCATCAAAATCAACCACAAATCCATTAATCTAAGTATTAAAATAATCACAATGTATGACAATAATATATTCGACATAAATATTTAGTAATCGTATATGTATCCTAACAAATATGGATATACATCCTCGAATAGGGTTTTTGGCACCCTATTTCGCAGCTTAGCTAATTTTGCCAAAGATATAATAAGTTGTATAAGAAATGAGAAATTTTAATGTGATTTATTCGGGATGACAATTTAATCTTTGTATGAGTACACGGTATATCAACAATATTTAAACATCATATGGAAATATTAGTAAAATCATACTAGATTAAAGTATTTGAAATAAATACATGTTTAGTTTACAATGTCGTAGGACATTTACCAATTGAAATTTTATTCTAACTGTTTAAGTTTTACATGATGTTTAGCCGAAACAAGGTCACAAGGGTCTCATAATTATAAACCAAAATAATAGTGGAGTATTGGGTTTAGATGGAGCCTGTTATACCGGCTGAAGCCATTGATTCTAAACTTGTAGTTAATGGCGGATCCAAAAAATTCTTAGAAGGAGAGACATCAAGTATCTATTTTCCAAAAAATTTAAATGTAATATTAAGATTCAAATGTGCTACATGTTTGTTTAGTGGTCTTATAAGTAAAAAGACTGGGTTACAAATATTTTCAAACTGTGAGGGGCAAATTATAAGAGCAGAGGGCTATAAAATGTAATTTTTCAACTTTTTAGGGTGTACCTGACGCACTCGAAGTTTGAATATGGATCTGCCTCTGCTTATAGTCGCATTCAAAATACTAAAACTGGGTGTCTTGTCAATAACACTATATATTTACAAAGAGACAAATATTGTTTTGATCGAACTTGAACTACAACAACAATAACAACAAAGGCTTTGATCCCATTTTTCTCGGATTTGGATCCTCTTCATTACCAAAAAGCTTTGGACAAACCACTACTTTTTATCACAATCGTTAATTATCTAGATGTTAATTGAGATTCATTCTAAATCCAAAGACTTATCATATACAAATGAATTGACTCATTCCTAATTTCAGACGCAAAAGACGATCATAAAATCTATTAGATAAATCCATTAGATGATTAATGACTGCGATAAGGTAGTAGTCCCTCCACTATTTTTTGGTGGTGGAGCATATCCGGATCCATTTTTTGGAATGAGCTACCATTGCATTAACTTGGAACATGAAGTACACATTGTCGACTAGTCAGTTTCTCCGATGGCTTAATTGCACTTAAATAACCTATAGTTTTCCCTACTTTGCACTTAAATAACGTCACTTTTTTTGGCAGCACTTAAATACCCTAAAGTTTTTAAAATTAGCACTTAATTCCCTCAGTTATGTAAACTTGAGGGTAATTAAGTGCAAGTTTTAACAACTTTAGGGTATTTAAATGCCAAATTTTAAAACTTTAGGGTATATAAGTGTTAATTTTAAAAACTGTAAGGTATTTAACTGCTGCCAAAAAGTGAGGGTATATAAGGGCAAAGTTTTAAAACTTTCGGGTGTATAAGTGCTACCAAAAACAAGTGAAAAGTGCAAAAGTAGGGGAAACTATAGGGTATTAAAGTGCAATCATGCCTTCTCCAATTGATGCTTAGAGTGCTTTATGTTCTGTGCCTCTGTTACACTGTCTGCCTCCTTAGAAGAAGTGGATAAGATATTGAAATGAACTATCACAAGAAATAATAAGTGCTCAGAATTACAAATATCAAAAATCAGTAAACTTCAAAACTTAGAAAAGCTCTCAGTAGATTGAAAGATGTTGCTTGAAACTATAGAGAATTTAGTATGTAACAGAATACATGCTAGACAAATTCAAGTACCCAACCCAAGCTGAAGTTCAAACTGGCGCGATCAAACTATAAAAAGACTCGAGCTCTTTCTTCATCTTTTGAACGTGCCCCTTCTTCAGAGCCCAAACCCTCCTGAATTTGACATATAATATAGCATAACATCTCAAATTGATGTTTTAAAGTAGTATCTACCATGCAAGCAGAAGTCAATACTCTTCCATGTTGCCAGTTCAACTGACAGTAAATAATCTACATTTAGTTCATATGCAAAGTATCATCGCTTCAAATTACGTACCCCGACCATGACCATAAGTTTACCTGCTGCCGGAGATTCATTACATTATCAGATGAGTATTCTACAAGGTGTTTCTTCAGCACTGACCCTGACATTATTGTACATCCGATTGCCACGACAAACAAGCACTTTCCAACCGCAAAGATATGGATATTCGATTATGCTTATTGTTTGGCTATTGTTAGAAGATTTGGATTCAAACGAGCCATCTTGTTATAAAGAGGCAATCTCTTTCAAGAATCACGACCGATTGGGTTCTTGCCATGAATGAAGAGTTGAATTTATTGCAACATAACCAAACTTGGACTCTTGTGAAGCGCCTAGTGGCAAGAGAATTGTAGGTTGCAAGTGGGTTTTAAGAAGAAGGTCGATGACTCAAATTAGGGATATTAAATACAAGGTGAGACTTGTGGCTAAGGGTTATAACCAAGTCTAAGGTGTGGACTTTAATGAGGTGTTCTCTCAGTGGTAAAGCATACCTCCATTCGAGTTT
The DNA here is from genome assembly GCA_012295165.1 of Asparagus setaceus. Taxonomy (NCBI): domain Eukaryota; kingdom Viridiplantae; phylum Streptophyta; class Magnoliopsida; order Asparagales; family Asparagaceae; genus Asparagus; species Asparagus setaceus. The sequence continues at coordinate 36,555,837 of CM022708.1, read as the reverse complement.
TGCTCTCTTTGGTTGCAATGAAGGATTTGGAGTTGGAACAATTGGATGTGAAAACCGCCTTCTTGCATGGTGATTTAGAAGAGCAAATTTACATGAAAACGGAGGGTTTTGAAGTCGTGGGAAAGGAGGACCATGTTTGTTTGTTGAAGAAGTCCCTTTATGGCCTTAAGCAATCCCGCGACAATGGTACAAGAAATTTGACTCATTCATAGTGAGTATTGGTTTCCACCGTTCTAGCTATGATAGTTGTGTTTACTTCAAGAAGCTAGTGGGTGATGAGTTCATCTATTTGTTGCTCGTTGATGACATGTTGATTCGCGACCTCGATTTGAGAGAAATTCGAGGAGGTGAAGGAGCAACTTGTTCGTTTGAGATGAAAGATTTAGGGGCATTAAAAGGATCCTTGGTATGGAGATCACAGGACGGTCCAATCGAAAATTATTTCTTTCACAAAGAGTTTCGTAGAAGGTGATACGATTTGGTATGGAAAAGGCAAAGGTTGTGTCTACTCCTCTTGCAACGCATTTCAAGCTTAGCGTCGATATGAGCACGAAATCGATCATGAGAAGAGCTATATGGAGAAAGTTTCATATTCAAGTCTCGGGAAGTCTTATGTACTTGATGGTGTGTACCGACCGACATAGCTCAGCCGTTAGTGTGGTAAGTAGGTACCTCTCTTGTCCGGAAAAGGGCATTGGGAAGCGGTGAAGTGGATTTTCCGTTATTTGAAGGGTACCATTGATGCTCATTTAGAGTTTGGAAGGAGCAATGATAACCTAACGGGTTATGTGGATGCGGATTTTATGGTGATCTTGATAAGAGACGGTCTTTGGGTTATGTGTTTACTTTTGGAGGATGTGCAATTAGTTGGAAGTCTCAACTTCAATCAACCGTTGCACTCTCAAGCAGGCCGAGTATATGGCAATTACGAGGCTATTAAGGAGGCTATTTGGCTCAAGGCTTTGTTAGTGAGATGTCGTCATTTGAGGGTCCTATTGAGATATATTGTGACAACCAAAGTGCGTTCATTTGTGAAAGGATCGCATGTACCATGAGAGGACCAAGCACATTGACATTGGTATCATTTTGTTGAGATGTGATCTCGGAAGGGAAGGTTGTCGTGAAGAAGGTTGTACCGGAGTCTAATCCACGATATGCTCACTAAGCCTCTTCCAATTAGTTTAAATTTTGCTCAAGTTCGGTGTTGCTTTGTTGCTAGCTTATGCTAGTTGTAGCTTTATGTTTATTTGCTTTGTTTAAATTAGTTTTATACTTAGTTTGTTTGGGCATGAATTTATCTCGAGGTGGAGATTGTTATATTGTACCCAAATTGTTTATTGGGCCTATGGGCCTTTTATCTTTATTTTGTAGTATGTAATATCTAAACCCTAACCAGCACTATACAAAAGAAGCACTGGTTTTAAGTAATAATTGAGATAAAATTGTACCTCTCGGATAAAGGTAAAACCAACTTTAATTTCTCCCTTGTATTCCTGATCCTTGACCACATTATAAACAGTGGGAGGAAGGCTTCCTTCATGAAACAGTGGTTCTAAAGATATCCTGGAAACAACATTCATCAGCACATGAACATAGTTTACTTGTAATTTTGAATGTTACGAGCAAACTAGAATTTATATATACACAATTTGTAATTGTTTGATAGTAAAGAAAAGATATCAATTATATCATGTGCACAATGATGTAATGTGATGGTTGAGAACTTACTCTACTTCCCCACAAAATCATCTTCATTGCCTGAATCACTATCCATGAGCCTTATTTTGAATACCGAAACATTGTTTGAGACTGTGAACACGAAATTCTCATTCCATTCAGGTTCACATCCTTTACCTGCATCAAACAATTAACCCCAATATTAATAGATAGAAGCTAAAGATGTCTCCAAAACATTGTCCTTGATAGTAATAAACCTCTTATAATTTCACTAGATTCCTACTTAGAGAATCATAATAACAATAACAGTAAATAACTAGATTGCTAAAGGACTGTTTTTATATATCATTTTACATTAACAATGAACATTTTGTGTTTTCTGAAATTTGATTGAGACTAACTAGGGACCTAATAGCCATATAAATCCTTTCAATTTAGAACTATTCCATTCAATTTTACTAATGTTAAGCCAGCTCATGGATATTCTCCAGAGAAAGCATTATATGGACCGGATCCATGGCATTAAATATACACCAAAGTGATATCAGCGCTTGGACCCTTGCATAAATCTTAAAGTCCAATGATCCGAGGGTTGATATCCATTTGGTGCACATTTAATGTCATAGACCAGACCCATTGGATACTTTCCTGTTACATAAGTTCCGAGGGGACCTTATTTCTGAAATGTGTACTGGGCATAAAATGCACTAAGGTTGGAAACATCTAACTATATAAATAAGATTTTATAAGATTTTCAAAAAGCAGTCATCATAAAAATCTCATTTACACTCACAAATCAAATGGTGAATAAAAATTGCATTGCAAAGGCATCAAATTTTTTATACCTGAAGCTACGCTGCTCCTCTGCTCCTGGCTACAGAATTTGAGGATCGCATAGGGATCCATGTTCTCTGTTGAAAATCAATTACTATAATTAATTTGAATTAAACCGAAAGAGAAATGCAGAAATAAAAGCAATCAATGATGATAATGTACTGAGATAATCGGTGTTTTCGAGGCCCTTGGCTCCGACGAGAAGAACTTCAAGCGTCCCCCGAACCATTTCGCTTTTTTTTTTCGGTCTTTTTCTTTTTTTTTTTCGCCTTTTCTCCTGATTTTCTTCTCTTTTTTGTGTTATATGATCTGAATTTGACGCGGTCGTGTATTTCTGTCGTCTATTTATAAGGGGTAGTATGAGTGGGAATTAAAAATACATAAATAAAAATAAATATATAAAAATACATAGTAGAAAAGTGAAAATGGATGGACGAGCGAGCACACAGTTGGTAGTAGGGGTGCAAACGGCTCGAATATGATGATTACTATATATGTATCCATTTACTTATCATAGATACAGATTTAGATATAGATATATCTCGATAAGAAAAATCATATTTATATCCGCTAAAATCGAATATTGATACGAATACACGTGCAGGTACAAAATGGATATGAGTGAACCAGATAATATTGGAATAAAATATAGTACATATGATACAAGAGAGTTAATTAAAATGTTCGTTATATCTGAACAGTTAAGATCAGGCCTCTTGATCATCAAAATCAACCACAAATCCATTAATCTAAGTATTAAAATAATCACAATGTATGACAATAATATATTCAGACATAAATATTTAGTAATCGTATATGTATCCTAACAAATATGGATATACATCCTCGAATAGGGTTTTTTTTTGGCACCCCTATTTCGCAGCTAAGCTAATTTTGCCAAAGATATAATAAGTTGTTTAAGAAATGAGAAATTTTAATGTGATTTATTCGGGATGACAATTTAATCTTTGTATGAGTACACGGTATATCAACAATATTTAAACATCATATGGAAATATTAGCAAAATCATACTAGATTAAAGTATTTGACATAAATACATGTTTAGTTTACAATGTCGTAGGACATTTACCAATTGAAATTTTATTCTAAGTGTTTAAGTTTTACATGATGTTTAGCCGAAACAAGGTCACAAGGGTCTCATAATTATAAACCAAAATAATAGTGGAGTATTGGGTTTAGATGGAGCCTGTTATACCGGCTGAAGCCATTGATTCTAAACTTGTAGTTAATGGCGGATCCAAAAAAAAATTCTTAGAAGGAGAGACATCAAGTATCTATTTTCCAAAAAATTAAAATCTAATATTAAGATTCAAATGTGCTACATGTTTGTTTAGTGGTCTTATAAGTAAAAAGACTGGGTTACAAATATTTTCAAACTGTGAGGGGCAAATTATAAGAGCAGAGGGCTATAAAATGTAATTTTTCAACTTTTTTAGGGGTGTACCTGACACTTTTGAAGTTTGAATATGGATCTGCCTCTGCTTATAGTCGCATTCAAAATACTAAAACTGGGTGTCTTGTCAATAACACTATATATTTACAAAGAGACAAATATTGTTTTGATCGAACTTGAACTACAACAACAATAACAACAAAGGCTTTGATCCCATTTTTCTCGGATTTGGATCCTCTTCATTACCAAAAAGCTTTGGACAAACCACTACTTTTTATCACAATCGTTAATTATCTAGATGTTAATTGAGATTCATTCTAAATCCAGCACTTATCATATACAAATGAATTGCACTCATTCCTAATTTGCATAAAAAGACGCATCATAAAATCTATTAGATAAATCCATTAGATGATTAATGACTGCGATAAGGTAGTAGTCCCTCCACTATTTTTTGGTGGTGGAGCATATCCGGATCCATTTTTGGAATGAGCTACCATTGCATTAACTTGGAACATGAAGTACACATTGTCGACTAGTCAGTTTCTCCGATGGCTTAATTGCACTTAAATAACCTATAAGTTTCCCTACTTTGCACTTAAATAACGTCACTTTTTGGCAGCACTTAAATACCCTAAAGTTTTAAAATTAGCACTTAATACCCTCAGTTATGTAAACTTGAGGGTAATTAAGTGCAAGTTTTAACAACTTTAGGGTATTTAAATGCCAAATTTTAAAACTTTAGGGTATATAAGTGTTAATTTTAAAACTGTAAGGTATTTAACTGCTGCCAAAAATGAGGATAAGGGCAAAGTTTTAAAACTTTCGGGTGTATAAGTGCTACCAAAACAAGTGAAAAGTGCAAAAGTAGGGAAACTATAGGGTATTAAAGTGCAATCATGCCTTCTCCAATTGATGCTTAGAGTGCTTTATGTTCTGTGCCTCTGTTACACTGTCTGCCTCCTTGGAAGAAGTGGATAAGATATTGAAATGAACTATCACAAGAAATAATAAGTGCTCAGAATTACAAATATCAAAAATCAGTAAACTTCAAAACTTAGAAAAGCTCTCAGTAGATTGAAAGATGTTGCTTGAAACTATAGAGAATTTAGTATGTAACAGAATACATGCTAGACAAACTCAAGTACCCAACCCAAGCTGAAGTTCAAACTGGCGTGATCAAACTATAAAAAGACTCGAGCTCTTTCTTCATCTTTTGAACGTGCCCCTTCTTCAGAGCCCAAACCCTCCTGAATTTGACATATAATATAGCATAACATCTCAAATTGATGTTTTAAAGTAGTATCTACCATGCAAGCAGAAGTCAATACTCTTCCATGTTGCCAGTTCAACTGACAGTAAATAATCTACATTTAGTTCATATGCAAAGTATCATCGCTTCAAATTACGTACCCCGACCATGACCATAAGTTTACCTGCTGCCGGAGATTCATTACATTATCAGATGAGTATTCTACAAGGTGTTTCTTCAGCACTGACCCTGACATTATTGTACATCCGATTGCCACGACAAACAAGCACTTTCCAACCATGACGATTTGCAATTTGTCAAACTACGTTAAAGACTAAATTTGTGAAATTGTTTACTTATCTAAATCATTTTCGCGACACAGACTAAATAAAGATGAATTTCATTTTAAATCACACCAAATGAGCTCATACCATCATTTGCGTGTACCTCTCTACATCATGCATCTTTTACTCAGTGACCCTTTTCCCGTCATTTGTTAATAAAAACGTAAACATAAATAATTTGATACACATACGATCAAGTACTACCCATAAACAACTAACGGTACAAGTTAGGAAACTGGACAGATAATTTAAAGAAAAAAAAACTGGCAATAAAAATTTAGGCTAATGTTACCAAAACAAAACCCAATGTTCATTATGAAAGGGGAAAAAATCATAAAAATAATAAACTATGAATATTCATCCAAGGCCAGACAATTTATGTCATTCTTACAAATAAATCTTGTAAACCACAAGGGTAGTAACTACTCTAAATTTTCAATCATGAGTATCATTCTTTTGTACGCAACTACAGAATTTGAAATATGTAACTAACAGAATCTGTGAGATTAATCCAAGACACACAACGATATGTGCATTACACAAGTATTGAACAACATAGACCTGGAGTACTCAAGTCATATTAAGCTCACCGACATTACAGAGATGTATTCTTCCATCAACAATGCTTTACTCTACAATAGTGACATAATAGTACGCATGTTCAAATCGAAATAATCTATAAAAATATAAAACAATAGCTAGTGAATAATCAACAGTTTGGTGGTAAAACATAACAAACTTAGTTCCCAAATCCCCCAGCAAGCGACTCAGCTACGATTCTGACATTTAAATCAAATTAGCTTGCGCAGGATAAATATGAAGCCATGTGTGAATACTAGCCAACGAACTTCAACAAATACTAACGCAAACCCTAGAAGGTGTATGTCCATAGCATACACATTGACGGCATATGTCCAGATAATGTATTCTACTTCCAAATTGGGTAACTAGAAGCTAGTACTAGCTGAAAATTAAACCTAGTGTAAGTTTAGGATAATGAAGCAAAAGGGTTGTAGAAGCTCTTAAGTTGCTTATAAGAAAAATCGCTAGAAATTGAGTTGTATGGTTTATAGGAACAAAATGCCACCAGTTTATGCTTACTTCAGTTTATATTAATTATCTGCAACTAGACTCAATATTGATCTTGTAGAAGCGCAAACTCTCCAATGGCAGTTCATAAAGTATGCAAAAGACTCTGATACAATTAAAAGCTCGATACAATCTCATCACATATCATAGCAATAAGCTAGCGACATTCTGCAGTAGAGAGATATAACAATAACAATATCAAGAATTGGAAAACAAAAATTAGAAATGACTACTCATACACAAAGAACAAACGAAACCTTTAATAACCAAAGCTTCAGTGATTCCAACTGAAATTGTAAGGGTAAATTTCACAAAACTAACATGAACTATTAAAGTGCTTTGCATAAAAATACATAAACTATTCAGCTAGAAAAAAAAAATACAATAACCTTCACCAGAAAAATATAAATCCATGGAAGTTTAGCGACTTTATCTGAAAATTCATGGTAGTTTACTGAAAGGGTAAATTACACTACACTCCCAATAACTTTCAGTATTTTGCAGTAAACCCCCCAATAACTTTTTTGGAATTGCAGAAAACTCCTAATATGTTTCCACGTTTTGCACATAACCCCCATAAATTAGAACCAAATAACAACATAAAAAGGCTGAAACTTATTGGGGGTTTAGTGTAATTTACCCTTATTGAAACATATTAAAATTTATCCTCAAGATAACACAGAAGAGATTATATAGATTCTAGAGGTTCTACAATGGAAACTTCAACAAAACTCAAATCAAATTCCTAATACAATATATTTCAGCTTAATTAGTCAGTTCTAATCACATCATCAAATTCTTGAACAAGTTCACACCATACGAAAGGTAAATTTTTTAAACACAAACCCTAGATTTACCAAAATAAACAAATTACAAACATAAGAGGGGGGCGAAGACCTAAACTGAAGACTGGTGGCGTGGGGACCACATGGGGTCGAACTTCGGTGGGCCCCCGACGAAGTGGTCGTCGGGCCGAGTCAGCATGAGAGGCCGGTCCTTGGCCTCGTCGTCGGGGTCGGCGTCGTCGGTGGTGCTGAGGGTGATGCAGGCGCAGCGCTCGAGCGAGGCGAAGAAGGCGGAGGCGACGCTGGAGCCCAGCCACGACGCCACGCGGTCCAGCTTCTCGTATGAACTCGTGCTCGAGCTCTCCATTTTCCGATGTGGGATTATTGTTGTTGAGAGAGAGAGAGGAGACTTGGGGATCAGTTGCTGAGGACGAAGGGGAGAAAAAGGGGAAAGGGGAATTGAACGGTGCCGTTGATTGTGGGCCTGTAGATTCGTGGGCCTCTTTTGTAGGCCAGGATCCGAGGAGAGGGTATTTTGGGTATTCTCTTAAAATGTGGATGAGTGATGGGTAGGATGTGGGCCCCTAGATGTGGCCGCATTTGGGTGAGGAATGGATCCACGCTCCATAAAAATTTTAAAATTTTTACTCCAAGAATTTACATTCGCCGGGGAACAGTGACGTCTCGTTTTATTCAACGGATTTTTCCCCCCCAAGAAACCACCTTAAAAAATAGGATAATCATACATCAATCACATTTTATTGTCATTTATATGTAAACTATTTTTGAATTGAGTTTTTTTGCAATCAATCACTTTCAAGTTAAAATTTTCACTAAAAATCCAAAACTCTCTTAAAAAACTCAAATTTGAGGCACATGACTCTCTTTTTTTTTTTTTTTTTGATATCCATGACTCTTATTTTTTTTATGTTTAGATTTTGTCATGATACAACTCATGTAGGAGGTGATTGATTGCAACAAAAACCTACTTTAAATGTCGTTTATGTATAAATTGAAATTGAAATGCGGTTTTCGTATAATCAACCTATTTTTAAGGTGGGTTTTAGGAGAAAACCCTTTATTCAATTGTGATGATATTCTCAAATAGTAACAAGATAATTTTCATCTTTAAAGAATGGCATGGCAAGATCCAAATAACATAACTTGAATAAAGAAACCGTTGCCTAGATTATGCAGATTGTTATTGAGGTGGGAATAGTAAGCGAACCGAAAAGGAATCAACATGTATAATCTCTTGATAGTAGTGTTCCAGTCAAGCCCCCTCTAACGCTCGCGTTAGATGAAAGAAACAATCTAATAGTGGCTAAAATTTTATAAGAAAAGAATTATCTATGTTTAGCATGATAACTCTCACCCAGCTTAGATCTTGATTCTTTCCCCCATCCGGCTTCAGAAGAAATAAATTTTTTCTGTGACTACAATGTGACTGATCCAGTCACATCATGACAAGAGAAAACTATCGCCCTCTTTAGGCTCCGGCCGAGAGATCCTCTCTTGATTGTAGAATAGTCATCCATTTGGTGTCATTTGTCTTCTCATGGCGTGTTTGACGGGCCGATACACTACGTCGTCGTCTGGTTGTACAATTATCTTCTTTCTAGTTGCTATGACAGCATCACTTTACATCAGAGCGGGTGATATCTTGAATCGGATTTTTGACTGGTTGAGCGGGTGATATCTTGATTCAGAAATTTGACTAGTTTTTTCTTCTTCGTATCTTTCCTCTCGTCTTGTACTTCTATCTCTCTTTTTTTTTTCTTCCTCTTCATGTGTATTTTGTAATGATTTTGCTAAATTAATAAGTTCTTTGAGCAAGATGCGCCACAGTTAGAGGATGTTTGGCAATATACTTATTTTCACTTATAAGTATCCTTTTACTTATAAGATAAGATGTCAAGATCATGTTTGTTGAGTGTTTACTTATTACTTATTTTTAACTTACAAGTATGAAAAATAAGTCCAACTTATTTTAAGTAGCTTTACTTATTAATGTAAAAAAGACTATCTTGCCCTTAATAAAATAAGTAAAATAAATAGTAAGTATAACTTATAAAGAATCATAAATAAATAGAAGCCAAACATGTCCTTACTTTACAAAAAAATGCTCAATGAAACCTTAACAATCAACTTCTTATTCTTATTTGTTTTATGTGCAGATCTGTGTTGATCCGTTTAGTTAGTGTTTCTAATGCAAATGAAAACACTGGTGCATGCTTTAACTGAGTGAAACCGAGGAGTTGGTCCTACATCATTTCTCTCAAAAATACAACACCGTTGAATATTTCAGCAAAATATATGAAGATAAAGGCTAAATTGCACTTAAATGTCCTATAGTTTGCCACCATTGCATTTGAATGCCCCCTATTTTAAAAGTGTGCATTTAAACACCTCAAAAGTATTTAAGTTTGTAGACACATTCTCTGAAGTTTTAAAATGTTGAACATTTGTGCCCTCTTGTTTACTTAATTTTGAATGTTGGTGCCCTCTTGTTTACCCAATGTTGCATATAAATTCTTTCAGTCTGTAAATGGCCTCACTTAAATACCAAAAAACTTTCTAAAAGTTTCAGTTTAGTAGAGAAAAGTTAACGTCGTCTGGGTTTTTTAACCATGAGGCATTCATCTGCAACACTTAAATACTTTAGAGCTTTTCTTGCTCAGTTTTATAATGGGGATCACTTAGATGCAATATTAGTGAAACTTCAGGGCATCTAAGTGCAATTTAGCCAAAGATAAAAGATAAATGGTACAAAATAGGATGGTCGGAAGCGGGACCCACGCTTCAATCCTGCCACGTAAGCCGATTGGATAGATAGGGGAAGAAAAGGATAAGATATAAGAAGAGAGCGGGACTTTGGTAAAGAAAGAAAAAATATCAGAACTTTTTCATGGCGACAATCACTCTACACTCTCTCCACTCCCCATCCTCTTCCTCCAAACTCCGTCATCGCATTCCGACGCCAAAATCTCGCTCTCATTTCTCAGTCCAATGCTCAGGTATAAGTAACTTAGTCCCCTTAGTTTCTCCTTCACATTTATCAACTATATTCTCTTTTGTTCTTGAATTAGACCTTTGGAATTAGTTAAAATATTACTTGATGTGGGAGGGCTTTGTAAAGTTTACCCAAATTTTGAAGGTATTGTGATGTGGGTTAACAATGTCATCTAAAAAAAGTCTACAATTTTGTTGGGTAATGATTGTGGAGATATGGGATATTGAGGAAAATGTTAGCGGATGTCAATGGTTTCCTTCCACCTACACCGAAACTCCGAAGTTACAGTGCACTTTAAATTCTAACATGCCCGGAGGTTTAGCATCCTATTTTTATGGGCTGAAACCTAGACTCATGCAACATGACATGTGGGATTTGAACATGGGTTGCTCTGATACCATCTTAAATGAAGTCCCTCTAACCATTACACCAAAACTCCTAAGTTATGGTGAGAATCGAGGATTATAGTTTTATATTAATTCTAACAGAAATTTTATCTATGACATGATGAATGCATACCTATTGTATCATGTATCAATGTATTATGTTAAGGTTTATGATCTGTAATCAGTGGCGGATCCAGAAATTTTTCTTGGGGATGGACAAGAAGTGTCTATTTACCTAAAAATAAAAATATTAAATCATAAAATTATAGTATTTGATGTGAATGTACTCAGTATACTTTATTGTTAGAAATGTAAATGGGCTTTTACTTTCCAATTGGTTAATTAATTGTTATTAAATTCTTTATTGTTTTTAGATACATTGAGTGAAAATTTTAAAATTTATGGGGAATGGATATAAAAATTACATGACATTACATGCAATTTGGCTATGAATCCACCCGTCTGTAATGCTTTGTTATATTCTATCTCCGACTGAGAGCTTGAAACAAAACCATATTTACCAATTCAAAAAAAAAGATATAATTTTTTATTATTTTGATATTAGGCCCTCGAACTTTTTATATTAGTCCTCCAAATCATTGGAATTTGAAATTAGTCCCAAATCTTATAACTGTTTTAAAATTATTCCCCCGAGTTAGCAGTTGCTTGATTTGGAGTGGAATATTAAGTTAACTTTAACTTTGGGGGACTAATTTCACCTTAAAAGATTTGGGGACTAATTTAAAAATATGAAGATATTGGGGACGAATTTCAAAGCACTTAAAAGGTTTGAGGGACTAATTTCAAAATATGAAAGATTTGGGGGACTAATTTAGAAGAAAAAACCCAATAATTTTATACTATAACATGCCCTCTTCTGGTTGAGAGCTAGGGTTACAATTTTATACTGTAACAGGAATACCAAAATAAAATAAGGGGAATAGTCACTTCAGCTTTCCCTTGGTTAATTGGATTAGCCTTAGTCCATAAAGAACAAAGGAGTATCTAGATTAACTGGATCAAGGTTAATCAGCTGCTCATATAAGAAATTTGTTAGTAACATTTAGTCCAGCTTTATTCTGTTATGAAATGGATTATTAGCGTCGGAAACTTTACCATGCAATTTTTGCTTCCACTGTGTCTAACAAAAACCCACTTTAGCTAATAGCCTCATGATATAACCCTTTCTTTTACATGTAAATCGTATTATTTCCTAGCAATGGGTATGCAGAACTTTATGTAAATGTTAACTTTTGCGGCACGAGTTGTGTTGAACTGAAACTAAGAACCAATAGAAGTTTTTTTTGGTGCTTAATCTATTAAAGATCTTCGATATCTGATAATGCGTTTTAAAATACATGTTAATTTTGTCAGCAAATGATAACATGCCAAATTCTTCCGAATGTGGCCCTTCATTTAAAGCACTCAGAAACGTTGCGTGTGGCATGCTTGCTGCTTGCCTTGTGACCGCTGCCTCGCCTGTTGTTGCTGCAAATCAGGTTAGGCATTTTCTTTAAACTTTTTCATACGTTTATCATGTTCAGCATCATCTTTTGTCCACCTTTTTGTGCATTATAGCATCTCTATAATGTACTCGGTTTCCAAATTTGCCTTTATTACTCAAGAAGTTTGAAACTTTTGATTTTGCACAACATGCATGTATCCTCATTTGTGAAGGCAAGAACATCCATCAAGTATCAGATTATTCAGAAAGTACATAGATTCTGTCCACCAAGATATTTGAACCCTTGTCAACTTATTATGCAAACATTTTAGCCCTTTGGGCATCTTAGAAGAGCAATGTATCAACATCTTTGACTAAATTTTATAGAATAGGTTTTCTTGAGTTTGGTCCATCTCAAGAGAAGTTGACGCTCATTAATGATGCAAATCTGGCTCCTATTTTTGAAATGTATATCTGGTTGCGAAACTCAAAAGTGGCGTGCCATGTTTATGTTGTAGCTAAACCAACTTGTCTGTTCTAAAAATTCCTTTTCATAGGCAACACTTTAAGAGAAACTTTTATATAAATATATGACTCACAGGCATTGAATGCCTAAACACATTTATATAAATATAGAAGATATATAGCACTTTGAGCTCATTCTTGTGTGGCGTCCAGAGGAATATTACACATTTAATCTCTTTTATTCCTTGTCCTCTGAATATAAAATCAATAATATTTAAAGGTTTTTCCTAGAGCCATTAACCAGAATTTCTCCAAGAAAGTTAGAAGGTTGTTTTTGGGTAAATTTTACGCAACCCCAAGAAGTATGGCCCATATTGAGATAACCCCAAAAATATTTGGAAATGTCACTTAACCTCATAACTTCTGCATTATTCTGAATCTACTTTCAGGTAACCCTCAACTTTTTGGAGGTTATATGAAAAGGTTTTGGAGGTTAAGTGACATTTCCAAACTTTTCGGGTTACCTCAAAATGGGCCAAACTTCTTTGAGGATTTTGTGAGCTTTACCCTTTTTTCCAAACATGCCACAAGTTTCGTGTAAAAAAAGTTGATATTTACAGACACAGTTACTGCTTATGTAAACTTTTTAGCTTTATTTTCATTTTCATTCCCTTTCTTGTAGAGATTGCCTCCGCTATCAACGGACCCAGATCGTTGTGAGCGTGCATTTGTAGGGAACACCATTGGTCAAGCAAATGGTGTATATGACAAGCCAATTGACCTCCGCTTTTGTGATTATACAAATGATAAATCGAACCTAAAGGGTAAATCACTTGCTGCGGCTCTAATGTCAGAGGCAAAGTTCGATGGTGCTGATATGTCAGAGGTTGTAATGTCCAAAGCTTATGCTGTTGGTGCAAGTTTTCAGGGTAAGCACCACTTCAACTGATTGGTGTTGATGATTATAGTCATGGCCACCTGTCATATATACTGATTGATTACATGTACGCCATTCTTCGTGATGCATTTTACAGTGAGTCGAGCTAAAGTTTGTGGATATTAAGCCATTCTTCCTGATGTATTTGCACAACTTTTTTCTTTTTCTTTGAGTGTGCAAGCACAGGAAGTACAGTTTTGGGTTAATTGCGAAAGACCCCCTGTAGCATCTCTATTTTGAACTTAATACCGCTATCGATTTATTTATTAAACATTATGGGGGTTTTTTTGACACACGCCAGATATTTTTGGTGTTTTGTGACATTTTCAAAAGTTTAAGGATTATTTCAAAATGGGCCAAACTTTTGGGGTTTGGTGGAGTTTACTCAAAATATTTATGTTGGTCCTTTCAAACTTAAGTTTTCGAATAAAGTGAAAGGTATTTAACTTCTTTAATACTTTCTCACGTCAAATATAAAGTGAATTCGGTTATGGAGAGTATGACTAAAGATCTAAGATAATTCCGCAAAAACAACCAACTAAATTTATATGACTGGTTTATCAATGCTCATGCATTTTACCTATATGATTTACACTACATGCAGTATGCCCAAAATTTTTCAATTAGACTACTAAAATAGATGTTCTTTGGACTTTGTTATTGCAGGGGTGGATTTCTCAAATGCAGTCCTAGACAGAGTGAACTTTGGGAAGGCCAATCTCAAAGGAGCAATCTTTAAGAACACAGTTTTATCAGGTTCTACTTTTGTCGAAGCTCAACTTCAAGATGCGAACTTTGAAGACACCATAATAGGCTATATTGATCTCCAAAAGCTTTGCGTAAATACTAGCATCAATGAAGAAGGAAGAGCAGAGTTGGGGTGTAGATAACCATGTTGCTGGTTTTGTCGAGAGTTACTTGCTACATATAAGACTTTGTATTTACAGGTCCTGATAATGAATTTTTGTACTAGTTTGTACTAGTTTGTAATATATCATTCTTCAAGCAGTGTTGATATCAGCGAGATGCTTATGAAAGATGTGCGAATCTTGTTGGTAACATTTGACCAGAATGAAAGATATGTGATTCTTGTTTAGCTTTTTCATTGGTCTAGGAATTTATTGAGTTTATCAATGGTTTTACCTTCAATTTTGAATGTGGAAGGCTTGCAGTTTCCCACTGATAACATAACTCTAGCCTGCATTTGGCAAAGGGTTAGTGGCGGGGTTAAAGGGGTTTGACCCTTCACTAAACTGCCGAACAATGAGTTTTGATCAAAGAGTTTGTTACCCCCGGTCAACGGACTAAGAGCAATTAACCCGTCAAAATGTATTTATAAGATGTTAATTTCTCATTTACGTTAAAGCTGTAGCAACATTGAAGCAACCAAATATGTTTATCTTTTTAAAAACTTGGATGCAAATAAATCATTTTTCACATTCCAATCGCTATCTTTATATCTTTATATATAAAACTTATATTCAGTCAGCAACTGAGCGCATCTGGTGTAGTGGTATCATAGTACCCTCCCACGGTACTGACCAGGGTTCGATTCCCTGGATGCGCATATTACTTCTCTACTAATAATTCTTTTTTTAATCCTTTTCCTTCCGAATTTCTGACCATAAAATTTATTTTTTCTACTTTTTTTTAGTGTTCTCGCCATATTTTAAGTACTGAGGGAGTAGTTTACCATATCATAAATTTGTTTTATAACGTTATTTGCCTTGTTATTGATAAATTTTTGGAGGCTCATTCGAGCAAACATTCTAAAGAAACGAGTGAATCCTCCTATGAACGGAAGTAATCTGAACAGATTTAAATCATCAACCAAAAAAAAAAAAAATACCAAACTATAATTGCACAAAATTAGGACTTGTTTCATATATATTATCAGGTTTTTGTACATCTGATGCTATGGAGTTGGTGTAAATAAAAAAATCCCTTCAGTATGATCTGAGATGTTTACTCTTGCTTTCTTCCTCGATTTCTTCCTCAAGGACATTATAAATTAGAAGCAAGAGCCCTGTGCACACTCTTCCCATCACTCCACTGGACGCATAGCGTGTTTCAAGGCCTGTGCATACTTTCCAATCACCCTGCCGGATACTGGATACGCAGTGTTTCAAAGACTGTCGATCTTCGAATCAGTTCAGAACAGGGGGAGTTTTGAGATAGATGTGCTTGTCCAACGACGCTTCGCATGTACTGGATCTGATCCATTGGATAGTTTCTCCTAGCAATTACCTTCAAGTGGCTCCTTAGTGGTAGTGCCAGTTTGGACTAGCAGTTGCCAAAATATCGCTCCAGCTCCAACGATCACCGTCTCTGCAGAACTTCACCCCCATAATAGGCTTGATTCCCTTGGACAGCAATATAGATTATGTCTAATTGCAGACCATGAAGCACTACATAACTTTAGGCTGATTTCTTCAATGCCATACTCTTTGTACCCACTAGAAGCATAAATTTTCGACCAAAATCCCTCATGTTCCTCAATCTCTTCCATAGCTTTTAGCATGATGAACAGGAAACAGGAATTTATTCTCTAATTCCTCCAAACATCAGGGCTTTTCCCCTTGTTTCCGGCTGCTGCTCTGAGCCTGAAATGAGTGGTTTTCTACCCATCTGCTCTCATCTACAATTGCAACATTCATTCAGAAACATTTCAATTCCAGCAACTCTAAGCAGATAGTAATTAGGCCAACACTGAGACAAAAGCACATACCATAAGAACAATATCACTTATTTGAAAAATGATTCTTTCGACATTTGATGTAACAATGTAATGTAATATGTTTCAGTACTCTTTTTCCACCAAGTAAATTACTTCAAAATACAACCTGCATGCCTTTTCCGCGACAATCACAGAAAGAGCTAGCACAGCCCTCGGAAGGAAACGAAGCCAAAGAAGAAGCACAACCCTTCTTGAGCTCATTAAACCTACTAAGATCAAAATTGTAGGCCTTCATGAGCTTTTTCTGCTTCGCATCAAACCGACTCTGGAAGAAACTCTCAAACGAAGGTTCTCTTGATGTCCTCAGGAAAAATCCATACCCAGCCATGAAGTACATGGAGGTTAAGTAAAAGCAAATGGGCTCCATTACATCCCATGAGAGCTCCCAAAATGTAAGCCTCATCAATCCAACTGTTTGTATTAACATAAATCCGAGACCACACCATAGCTCCCTTTTAACGCCGGTCTCTGCAAGTTTATCTATTGCTGCTTTCTGCTCTTCAAGCTCTCGAAGCTCCTCCTTTTGGCACTGATTCTTCTGCTGGGGGATTGATAGAGGATTATGCTGGGGGATTGATAGAGGGATGATGCTCTCAACGGCTTTAGCTACCTGTGACATCAGAAGGAAAAGAAAAAAGGCTTTGGCTACTTGGTCTTCGAGAAGATAAAAGAACACATATTTTCAAGTTTCATATATGCCTGTACAACGATAATCTGTATTATGCAGGATAAACGATAACCAAGATGAAATTTTACTTTCTAAAACAAATATAGACGATAAGCAACTCAAGATTTTGATGTAAAGATGTCAACTGATTGAGGGTTGAGAAAGATATCCAGATAACGAATATAAATAACATGTTCATGTTAAACTTCTGGATTGCACCAAAACGAGGACGGCCATATTGATGAAAGATATTATCATCAACATTAAGTAACTACATTAAGATAAAAATGAAAGATGTTATCATCAACATTAAGTAACTACATTAATATAAAAAAAATTGCATGCAAATAGATGAACTTGTGTTGATCGTCAGAAGTAATGAGAACATATTCATGGCAATTTTGGCTAATAACTTAACAAATATATGAAGTATAATATATCATGACTTGATCAAATTAAGAAGAGATTATTTAGGAAGTCTTTGAAATTTTTATGAGAAGAGTACAACACTCAAAGACATAAAAGCATCAATTTTGCTAGAACAAAGATATAACATGAATTTATTCTCCTGTCCAGTCCATATCTAGTATGCCATGAATATAAATGTGTTTAAGAGTGTGAAACAAGCAAACTTGTGATATGTAGACAAAAAACAATATAAATAGTCTTCTGTATAACATATCCTCAATTATTCTATAATATAGAAAATCTAAAACAACTGCGAATAGAATAATAAACCACTATATTTTGCAAATAAATTTCCGTCCAGCAAACATTATATGTATGATATGTCAAATCACTAAAGAGTTCATGTAGCAACAAATGTTCATGGATGTGTAAATTTACAGTTCACAATAAGATCTCAACTTGTCCAGTAGAAATTTCTAGAAACCAAGTAGATCTGGTATACATTTCCAAAATCAAGTAGGTCCATAAATTCATGGTCACCTGAGAAACCATTAAGCTACACCCTAAATATCACCACTAGTCTATTAGTATAGACAACCCAATGTAAAAGCTTTCCTAATTGGTAAATTTCAATCAAGTTCTGTTCCGTGCATTTAAGTCTATTGGACACACTCCACAACTCTTAATTTGCCAAAAGTGAACTTACTCTGGGTCAACTTACGTAAGATATTATATTAGATTGAACATTTCCTCTATGAGCAAAAGACACGACCAGGAAATAAAAAGCTCAGAATAATTCAATAATTTCAGAAGTTAAACATCCTCAGTTTAAAAACTAGTGCATATACACCGATTAAGAAAATAATAACAATAATGAAACATAGATTCGTCGCTACAAAATCGTGCGTAGAGTACAAGCCAAGAATTTGTGCAATTCACTACACTCATAAAACTTTTGACTACTATGCGATTTGTAGAAAAGTAAGGCATAATTAGCTAATTAGAAGGAACTGTGTGTGTGTGTGTGTTTTTTAACGGCGGGGCAAACCTTAAATCATGTCAATCCCTACACAAGAAAGGTTCCATAACTTGTAAGACTCCAATGAATAACGTGACCTGTAAGACTCCAATGAATGACATTAAATTGGGAAATTTCTCTCAAGTCGTATGGGTTAAATGATTCTAATCAAGAAGTCCAGGAGAAAGAGGATTAGTCATGCTGATTCGATAGGACAAGGAAACAATGTGGTGCACTCATCCGGGTTGGGAATCTATACTATTCTCTGGTTGAATCCTATGAAGAATAGTATAAATCAAACTAGGAATTTAAGCCTGGTCTTCCACCCTGCTCAATTCTTATATTCTTCTATGCCTAGGGATCCTCTTTCCATTTTCCATGATACATATCGTTATATCATTGTCGTCATCACCTTAATCCTCTATGGAAAATATCATATCATAAAGAATCTCATCCTCGGGTTGGAACCAAGGAATATATTCTACAACTTATCCTATTAATAATCCACTCCACTTGGCATAACTAGTGGCCTCAAACTATTTATAAGTTGAACAAATGGAAAACTTGGAGAAATGGTTCAGTGTACCCAACAAAATATGAACTGAATGCGCAGAAATTTACCCGAGTCAGGTAATCGAAAGAAAAGAAACTAAAACGTGCTCACATTATAATGATATCCTACCCCATTATAAATTTATTAATTTCTATGGCAAGTAATATCACAAATTGAAGTTTCATGTGGAAACATCAATTCCTTGGGAAAAATTGAAACTAATTAGGTAATTTTCTTTTTTTAGAACTCTGGTTTATTCTTGTTCACTCATTAAATACTGAAAAAGAAATTTTTTTGTCGCGTGAGGTCGGTTCGGGTCTCCATCGGAGGTTTACCATTTCAAACACGTAACCCTTCGTTTCTTTCCTGTAGAGAAGAAGATAGAAAGAAACACACGACGAAAATACGATCAGACCCCAGCAAATTTGATTCAAAACATAATTTCAAACTATAATTTGAAGGAATTTTGCATAAAAATTCAATTTTTTTCTTCTATTCTGCAGCCTCTGGCCCTCCTTCCAATAGCTACCCTCATCTCCCATCACGCTCACTACCGACAAACGTACAAATTACGACTACCTTTGCAAATAGAACAAAAATTGAATTTTTCCTGCAAAATCCCCCAAATTCTCATGATAGAAAAGAAAAAAAAACAAAAATCCAACAAAATTGTACCTGATCGGGCCGAAGAAACACGACATTGCCCAAAACAATCACGGCCCCCGACTCATCGAGAGCTTTCGCGATCCCCAACCCCTGATCCAAGCTCGAGATCTCGCCGCAAACCTTCAAAAACTCCGAATACGAGATCCATTCTTTCTCCATCGATCTCAACCTCGACCTCGCCATCTCCATCTTCGCCGCCCTCATCACCTTTCTCACCTCCTCCGCCGACATCCTGCTCTCTCCCTCCTCCTTCTTCGGCGGGATCAAGCAATCGAGCCGGATCCGAGACCCGTTAAGGATCCGAACCCGATCCATTAACCCATCGGCGACGGGGATAGGGAAGCGATCGGGCGGGATCGGACTCTTGTGGAGGAAGCGGCGGGCGAGGCCGCTATCGGATTCGGGTGCGATCTTGCGGGTAGCGGAGGGGCGGAGGTGAGAGGAGCAGGATTTGGCGATGTGAAGGAATCGGTGAGCTAGGGTTTTTTGGAACGCCATTTTTTTGGAGATTGAAAGCCTTTTTTTTTCTCTCTCTCTCTCTCTCGATCGTGAGGGAGAAAAGGGGAGATGGTATTTATAGGAGGAGAGAATGAGAGGAGATGAGATAATGACGAGATATCGCGTGATGATTTGATGAGTCAGCGAATTAATTCGGAGCATATTCTCACACGGTAGTAAGCTTACCGCTCGAGTTGCTTATTAGATTAATAACTCAAATTTTGAATATGATCCTTATGTTACTTGGAGATATATTTAGTAGTGTTTTATATTATATTTTATTTTAAATAAAAAATAAATATGAATATGAATGATAATTGTGCTGATTGGAGAGATGAAATGATAAAGATTCTTATCATTGAATTTGGCTAATAAGATAGTTCTTATCATTTGTCCAATTTTTTGATATCATGTTTATGAAGATGATTTTCCACTTTCGTATTTAATATAAAGGATCCACACTCTAGAGATTAGAGAGGATTTAAGATTATAACTGTTTATGTCAGAAAGTTGATTGCATGGATTATTGATATTTAGAGGAGTTTAGGGTCTCTTGATCTTTCTTGATAGTTGATCAGTCAGGAAGAAGTAGATTCCTGCACAAGAAGCATCTGTCAGAGGGCCGGAGTTTGTTGCTCCGGCAAACTCTCCGACGTTCAAGTAAGTAATAAATTAAGCAAGTTTGCAAAATCTAATTTTAGGGAGTTATTTAGCAGTTTTTTTTTTTGTGTACCGTCTAGTAGTGAAGAATGCCTACTATTTATAAAGGGTTAGCAGGGGCACATTGATAATTTGATCTGGTCGGTGTAGTAGGCTAATCAGACCGCACTTTACACTTACCGGCAGCCAGTTGAATGAGTCACATTCGCCTTTTTTTGGAGATTGATATTTATAAGGGGTTTTTATCTTTAGACCCAAAGTTTTACCCTGATTTAATTTTAAACCCAAGTGTTTTTATTTGTATCTTTAAACCCAATCAACTTTCTCTTTTTGTCTTTAAACCAAATAGTATAATTCATAGTTGAAATATATTATATTTGTACTTTTAGGAAGTAAAAACCCCAAAATACCCTCACATCCCCTCAAAACTCTCTCTCTCTAACACATGAAATTAAAATCAAAATTATGAAAACTAAAATCAAAATTTTATATTTTTAGTATTATTAATTATTATTAATTGTAATTAACAATCATGAGGAGTTATGAATAATCATGTGAAAACTTGTGATGAAGAAAATAATAAATTAATGTTATAATTTTCCCAAATACTTATGTGAATTTAGCTATAAAATTAAAAGTTGATGAATTGGGAGAACTTATACCTTAAAGTACCAAAAGAGATGAATCATCACTAAAATTTAGTATTTAAACCTTAGGAATTAAGATAGTTGAGTAGTATTTAATGGGTTTGTATGAGAGTTGAAGAAGGAAATAAGAGAGCAAAGGAGGTGAAAGAATTAAATGAGAAAAAAAGGGTAAAATTAGATTTTTTAAAAAAATTTAAGGAGGACCACATATGAAGTGTATTTGAGAATCTGGATTTAAAGATAAATAAACAAAGTTGATTGGGTCTAAAGATACAAATAAAAAATAATTGGGTTTAAACATAAATCATGATAAACTTTCTGGATCTAAAGACAAAACCCCTATTTATAAAGGCTTTTTTAGATGGTATTTATAGGAGGAGAGAATGAGAGGAGATGAGATAATGACGAGATATTGCGTGATGACTTGATGAGTCAGCGAATTAATTCGGAACATATTCTCACGCGGTAGTAAGCTTACCGCTCGAGTTGTTTATTAGATTAATAACTTAAATTTAGAATATCCTTATGATACTTGGAGATATACTCAGTAGTATTTTATATTATATTATATTTTAAATAAAAAATAAATATGAATGTGAATGATAATTGTCCTGATTGGAGAGATGAAATGATGAAGATCCTTTTAATTGAATTTGGCTAATAAGATAGTTCTTATCACTTGTCCAATTTTTTAGGGTAAATAACACTAAATCCCCCTGAGATTTGCAACTTTGACAAAAAACCTCCCCTGAGATTTAGAAAGTAACACTTTCTCCCTCCTTATTAGTTCTCAATCTAATAGAGTCACATGATGCTGATGTGACCTCTTAATGACCAAAATACCCTCTAGAGTTTTTTAAAAAAAAATTTTATCTCCAGCATATTTCATCTTCTAGTTTTTTTAATCCATTTTGTAGTTGTCATCAAAAAACTATTGAGCTAAGAACAAACTTTTACCTTTCACTGATTCTCCCCTAAAAATTTTCATCCAAGAAAACAAGACAAAATCATTTATTTTTATACTTTATGGAGTTCAGAAGTTATAGGGTTCGAATTTCCTAAAATAATAAAAGAAAAAAAAACTAACTCTGCAGTAAAAAAAGAAATGGAGATGGAAAATCATGGTAAAATGTATTTTGGTTCTTAAGTAGTCACATGAGATACTCATGTGACTCTATTACATAAAGAATAAATAGAGAGGGCGAGAAAGTGTCACTTTCTAAACCTCAGGGGGATTTGTTATCAAAGTTGCAAACCTCAGGGGGATTTAGTGTTATTTACCCATTTTTTTATATCAAGTTTATTAAGATGATTTTGATGTATCGTATCCACACACTTGAGAGAATTTAAGATTATAACACATAGTTTTCACTATAATTTTGAAGTTTTGATATAGTGGCAAAGACATTAAGATATTGTCAGAGAAATCAAAGTTTGAATTTTGTTAGCCGTCGTGAGTTCAAATTCCATCTTATGAAAGTGTTCTTAATCTGCAGAGACATGTTAACAATAATTCTTTTATGGGTGAGATAATTTATTCGAATTCAGCTGAGCATATTCTTGCGCTTAAGCTTACCACTCTGGCTGGAGATTAGATTAAAATCATTAGGATGGAGATTAGATTAATTCATCAACATTAATAAAATGGTGCATGCACTTCACATTTTATGAAGAAATTGAGAAATATACACGTCACACGTGTGAATGTGTGATCTTTGGGGATGTTAGTCTAGAACGTCTGTGACTCTCTGCGTTTCATGCACAATATATTATAGTATTTATGCTCTATTTCAATAAAAATAATAATGAATATGAAGGATAAACGGGCTTATAAGAGATATGAAATGATAAAAGTCTCTTTCAATTGATTTCGATAATAAGATGTTCTTCCATTTATCTTTTTTTCCCCACTTCCTATCAAATTCATCAAGACGAATTCTCACTTTCATATTTGATGCATCGGACATCGGAGAGGATCCCAATGACAAGAAAATCCATAATAATCCACGAGGTCACTAATAGACATAAGAGGATCAATGATTCATCCAACGACTAGCGTGACTCTAAAGGGTCTAGACATTGCTGAATAACCAACATATCATGTAGTGGTTGATCTATATAGTGTCTGGTGATGTATAAGACATCACTAGATGACTACACATTTTATCAGAATTGCTCGCGTGCAAGCAGACTGTTTTGATATTCGAATGTGGGGGTACATCTTCAGTCCCCCACCCCCACCCCCCCACTTTTAGCATTGAAGGGTCAGAACCTCCCGCTTGCATGCGAGCAGTTTTGATAGTATGGGCACTCCCACTAGATTGCCTAGTTTTTTTCCCCTTTTATTTTTTTACTGCTTACAACACCGCTAATTATATGAGAACATCCCTGGAACAAAATCCTACTCACCACTGGTAGAATGGAATGGTTTTGATGAATTATAGAATTTATTTGAATTCTTCTGAGCATATCTTATGCCCGATAAGCTTATAGCTCGAGCTAATGACTAGATTAAATCATTTAACATTAATAAAATGGTGCGTGCACTTCACATTTTATGAAGAAACTAAGAAATATGTTCGTGTGATCTTTGTTGATGCTAAACAACTCAATTGTGTAATATCTAAGTGTTGTATCTAGAACATACTTACAGTATTTAAGCTCTATTTTAATACAAAACAATGAATATGAATGATAAACAAGTAAGAATTCTATCAGAACGCCCTATAGAAAAGGGTGATTTATACCCTTCAGGAGTAATTAGAGGGTTAGTTGGGAATTACAACTCTTCTATATGGTTTAGATCACCCCACTCTTATAGGGATGGGTCTAATATGATTACTATGAATGATAAATAAGGTGCTATAAGAGAAATAGAAATGACAAATTTCCTTTTCATTGAATTTGTCTTATAAGACATAGCACTATATATCTATTTTTTCTCATGTTTATCAAGATAATGTATTTTTCCTTTTGTTATTAGAGATAATAGTTTGAACTTTCAAATAAAAACTATGACGTGCGTGTATTATAAATTATGACTAATCATTAGATAAGATATGAGAAAACAATCAATGATTTTAGATAGCTCAGCAGTACGCGTTGCCATGTTGCTGGCATGACTATTTCTTAATCACATAAACTTCTGAATGTTTCATATGCTTAATCTTAATCCTGTTTCAAATTTAATAATAATTTGGTGCAACTAGCAGAGTCAGCAAAAGGGTTAGAGATATGGTTTTCTTCAAATTAACTCTACTTTGGAAAGAAAACTTCTAAATTAAGTCACCAAACCTTTTACAGCATATTCTTTCATATATCTCATGTTAAATTAGGAAAACAAAACATAGAAATCAATGAAGCTCATAAAAAATACACTTAAAATAAGAATAATTTTGGGTAACTTATTATTCCCTTGATTGTGATAAAAATTAAATCAAAACTCAAAATGTGTTCTGTTGACTTGCTCATTAGATTGTGCATAGATTGCAAAATCAACTTTATTGCAACTTAAACATTCAAACCCAAAATAGCGGAAAATTTGCCGGCTACGTTTGAACTTGTATCAACCGATAATTACGGTCCAATTTAATGGGGTTAGCCTTGGTGCGGTACAAACACTTGACACGTGTGAGCTTTGGGATTGTCGGTTCCGGTTTGTTTGGGACTTTGTCAATTGGGTTTGAGTTGGGGACGGTGGGAACTGATTGGGCGAGATATTGGGTAACTTGCTAATTTGGGGGAACTTTTCCATATTAGCCCCTTACTCTTCAATATTTTGGAAATAATCAGTTAATGCTTTGTTTTGGTTCAATTCCGTTTTTCCTTGGCAAGGAAGGAAACTTAGTTAGTGAACTCCTACACCTGATAAAAGACACCGAGTTAGAGCCCGCACACCATATGGAGCACTCAAGCTTTTCAAGAAAACCTCAGGGAATTAGGGCCTATTTCATATCCATATCAATTCTAAGAAAGTCGACAAGGTTCACTTCTTACATCTTATTTTACTGTTCTATATTGGAGAGATTTAATTGAAACAATTTATAAGAATCGAAAGATTTCATAGCATTTTAAGTGACTCAAGAGACTAATTTTGAAATGATTTATAAAATTGAATGACCTAATATCAATTTGAATGATTTAACAGACTATTTTCAAAATATGAAAAATATACTAACAATAGAAAAACCTATTTAAAAATGAATGTCATGGTCCGGATCACTGACTACTTTAGTAGCGAGAGAGCCACCTATAGTTTTTTTTTTCATTTTTAAGTATTGAAATATTGCTATTGTAGTTATTGATATTGTGTTGTAAAAATAAATTTAAGATAATAGAACATTCAATTGGGTGTGAGTTTGAGTTTGGTTTTGGGGACAGTGGGAACTGATTGGGTGAGATATTGGGTAACTTGCTAAAATGGGAAAATTTTTCCATATTAGCCCCTTAATCTTCAATATTTTGGAATTAGTCACTTAATGCTTTGCTTTGGTTCAATTCCATCTTTCTTCTTGGCAATGAAGGAAATTTAGTTAGGGAACTCCAACACCCGAGAAAGAGACCAAGTTCGAGCCCGCACACCATCTGGAGCACTCAATCTTTTCAAGAAAACCACTGTAAATTAGGACCCTTCTCATATTCATAACAATTCCAAGAAAGTCGACAAGGTTCAAGTCTTACATCTTATTTTACTGTTCTGTATTGGAGAGGTTCAATTGAAACAATTTATAAGAATCGAAAGATTTCATAGCAATTTAAGTGACTCAAGAGACTAATTTTGAAATGATTTATAAAATTGAATGACCTAATATCAATTTGAATGATTTAACAGACTATTTTCAAAATATGAAAAATATACTAACAATAGAAAAACCTATTTAAAAATGAATGTCATGGTCCGGATCACTGACTACTTTAGTAGCGAGAGAGCCACCTATAGTTTTTTTCATTTTAAGTATTGAAATATTGATATTGTAGTTATTGATATTGTGTTGTAAAAATAAATTTAAGATAATATAACATTCAATTGGGTGTGAGTTTGAGTTTGGTTTTGGGGACAGTGGGAACTGATTGGGTGAGATATTGGGTAACTTGCTAAAATGGGGGAAATTTTCCATATTAGCCCCTTAATCTTCAATATTTTGGAATTAGTCACTTAATGCTTTGCTTTGGTTCAATTCCATCTTTCTTCTTGGCAATGAAGGAAATTTAGTTAGGGAACTCCAACACCAGAAAGAGACCAAGTTCGAGCCCGCACACCATCTGGAGCACTCAATCTTTTCAAGAAAACCCCTGTGAATTAGGACCCTTCTCATATTCATAACAATTCCAAGAAAGTCGACAAGGTTCAAGTCTTACATCTTATTTTACCTGCTCTATATTGGAGAGATTTAATTGAAACAATTTATAAGAATCGAAAGATTTCATAGCAATTTAAGTGACTCAAGAGACTAATTTTGAAATGATTTATAAAATTGAATGACCTAATATCAATTTGAATGATTTAACAGACTATTTTCAAAATATGAAAAATATACTAACAATAGAAAAACCTATTTAAAAATGAATGTCATGGTCCGGATCACTGACTACTTTAGTAGCGAGAGAGCCACCTATAGTTTTTTTCATTTTAAGTATTGAAATATTGATATTGTAGTTATTGATATTGTGTTGTAAAAATAAATTTAAGATAATATAACATTCAATTGGGTGTGAGTTTGAGTTTGGTTTTGGGGACAGTGGGAACTGATTGGGTGAGATATTGGGTAACTTGCTAAAATGGGGAAATTTTCCATATTAGCCCCTTAATCTTCAATATTTTGGAATTAGTCACTTAATGCTTTGCTTTGGTTCAATTCCATCTTTCTTCTTGGCAATGAAGGAAATTTAGTTAGGGAACTCCAACACCCGAGAAAGAGACCAAGTTCGAGCCCGCACACCATCCGGAGCACTCAATCTTTTCAAGAAAACCTCAGGGAATTAGGGCCTATTTCATATTCATAACAATTCCAAGAAAGTCGACAAGGTTCAACTCTTACATCTTATTTTACTGTTCTATATTGGAGAGGTTCAATTGAAACAATTTATAAGAATTGGAAGATTTCATAGCAATTTCAGTGATTCAAGAGACTAATTTTGAAATGGTTTATAAAATTGAATGACCTAATATCAATTTGAATGATTTAACAGACCATTTTTAAAATATGAAAAATGTACTAATAACAGAAAAACCTATTTAAAAAATGAATGTCATGGTCCAGATCACTGAATACTTTGGTAGGAAGAGAGCCATCTATGGGGTGGGGGGGTGGGGGGGGGGGGGGTAGTATTGAAATATTGCTATTGTAGTCATAGATATTGTGAGAAAACATAAATTTAAGACAATATAACATTCAATTGGGTTTGAGTTTGAGTATGGTTTTGGGGACGGTGGGAACTGATTGGGGCAGATATTGGGTAAGTTGCTAAAATGGGGGAAAGTTTCCATATTAGCCCCTTAATCTTCAATATTTTGAAATTAGTCCCTTAATGCTTTGCTTTCAGGTTCAATTCCTTTATTTTTTAAAGCAATGGAGGAAGCTTGGTTAGGGGACTCCTACACCCCGAATTCGAGTCCTGATACAATCTGGAGCACTCAACCTTTTCAAGAAAACCCCTGGGAATTAAGGCTTACTTGATATCCAACTCAATTACAAGAAAATTGACAAGGTTCAATTCTTACATCTTACTTTACTGTTTTATATTGGAGAGATTCAGTTGAAACAATTTATAAGAATTGGAAGATTTCATAGCAATGTCAGTGATTCAAGAGACTAATTTTGAAATAATTTATAAAAATTAAACGACCTACTATCAATTTGAATGTTTCAAGGAGTAATTTCAAAATATGAGAATGCACCAATGTCAGAAAACCTATTTAAAAAATGTATGTCATGATGCGGATCACTGAACACTTAGTAGGAAAGAGAGTCATCTATAGTTTTTTTAGTATTGAAATATTGCTATTGTAATTATAGATATTATATTGGAAAAACAAATTTAAGATAATATAATATTCCATGTCTAATCTGATACATGATTTGAGTGCAAATTTTACCAAAACATTATGCAAACTAGCCTAACAAGATATTATGAGCCACTCAAAAAAAAAAAAAAAAGGCAGAGGACAGTTTATAAATTTTGATGAGATTTTCATTGGTAGCCTCCTACTTCCTATGCATAGAGTGAACCTCTATATGACCTTATGTAATGCATTTGTGGTTCTCCTTCACTAATTTATGCGACAAGATTTCTTACAGTAAGGAATCTTGATTTCTTCAGCTTGGTTGTCACAATCATGGCTGTACAAAATCTGAAGATATCACAGTCCTTATCGTAGGTCATATGTCATATATCTCCATGTACTTCCCGTCCCAAAAAATTGAGAGCAAGTAAATTATAAGCAATAAAAAAAGTAAATTGCAGAACCCCCGATAGTTTAGAATGTTTCACACAACACCCTCCTAATATTTTTTATGTACCACTAAACTCCAGAAACTATTCCCACATAAACCCCAGGTGATAAAATACCCATCAGACCAATAATAACCCTTTTAATGCTCTTAAAAAAAAATTTTCAAACAAACTCTCACGTTAATTTAAAAGGAGGACATACATGAAAACTACTATAAAATTTTTACTTTTTATATTAAGAATATAGTAATTCTGGAAAAACAACTTAATAAGGAAAAATGTAACTTTATAGTAGTTATGCGAAGAAAAAAATTATTGACCCTTTGAAAAACAATTTAAAAATTTTGGTATTTTTAAAATTTGATCATATACTTTAAATCAATTTAAAATCATCAAACGATTTAATACATTAAAGTAGCAATCTAATTGGTCACAAATCTGACTCCAATGCATGTGAGAGAAAAATAATAAAAATAAAAGAAGATTATTATTTTTATACCATGGTTGAGGATTTGTAGATGAACTTGGTAACAAAAGAATCATCTTACTACAACGATGCATTTTATTTGGCAGACAAACTTATTTGTATTATAAGTTTTATGCACCAAAGATGAGGCGGGTTGTTTAACTAATACCTAGCAAGCCAATCTTTTATAACTAACTTTGGTGACCAAAGATGTTGAAAAGGATGGAGGTTGTTCTCACATGGAGATTTTGATTCTATATGCTCAATTTTGGTAGGACAAATTATCCATTCTGAAATTTACCGTAAAATTTATACATAGAATACCACATAGTAAGAGAGTTAATTGTACTAATCTGTCAAACAAAAGAATTACAAACGAGTTAAGATAACTTGTCTAGGTGGGTTCAAAGATGTCATTCACTAAAAAGTAGCTCTTTTGAGGGGTTAAAGAAAAATATCCTCTATTTATAAAGAAATTTATTATAATACTTCCTCTTTCCAACCCCGAAAAGATTTCAAAAAGTAATATATGTGTAATATCATGGATTAATCAATTTAGTTTTTGGCTATTCGAAATGGATTAACTAGTTTCATTGTTTTTGTTTAATCAAGTACTTAGTGATATGAGCCTATTGTGCTAATGCTGCATCAAATACTGCTATCGTTGGATTAACGGACTAAGTAATTTGTGCACTGAAATAACAAGTAACATCCATCTAGCAATCATTGTTTAATGAATCCTAATCATTAGATACTTTCTCAAATTTCACAAACTAGGGATCGAATAAAAGTTCTCTCAAAACCGCCCGCATGAGAGAGCATGACTCTCATCCCCACAGTAAGGAGGTAAATTACAATTTTGCTTTCTATCTGCTCCATGTTAGGATAAGAATCATCCGCTCGCATGCATATAGTTCCGACAGAATTTAAACTCCAAAAATTGGGCTAGATACATTTGTGAGCCTAAGAAAAGCTTCTAACAATGCTTGGAAAGAGGAACAGTACAATTAATATTGGTCAATCTTGATTAGAAGGGAAATGCATCAGCTTTAAAAAACAAATGGAGTGCAAAATTTGAGAAAGGAAAGCAAGAAGATTAATTAAGACAACAATACTACTTTCTTAAGAGAAGAGTGGAGTGTTAATCTTATCTTCCCAACTAATGTCACTCCTTTTATTTATTTCTTTATTTATTAATTTTGGAAGGAAGACCATAACCTTATATTAATGGCGAGAAGTGCAAGCTCTACGCGGCGACACGCCTAACACAATTTTTGCTTGGACAACGTTTTCCGTGCTCTTCAATTGTAGTTCCTTCTATCTTTAGACAAGTCTTATCCTTTTGGGGGTTTTTGCATATATACCCCTCATCTTTAATATTTGCAATATTACCCCTCAAATCTTAGTATTTAAAATAGTTCCAACTCTAACTTAAGAATGTTACTTTTAAACAAGACAATGTCAAAATTCCCAACAATTTCTAATAGATTTGCAAAGATTTCATGTTTAAAAATTAAAATTGTTAAGTAGAAGGGGTAGAAAAAATCAATATAAGAGAATTAGGGTGTAATTTTGCAATTAGGCGGTAATTTTGTAAATAACAAGATTTAGGGGATAATTTTGCAAATATGGGAGATCAGAGAGGTATACATGGCAAAAACGTTGTGAAGTCAAAATTACTATACTTACTAAAGTTATTGGGAGTTGTACTGTAGCAAACGTCTTTTCAAGCTACGGTAACTCCCAATAACTTTAGTTAGTTCTTTAATCATTGGTTGATTAGTTAAATGAAAGATTAATTAGTTAAATGAAAGAACTAGCTTTTGTAGTACTGTAGCTACTGTGGAATGAATAGTAACTTTTCTATTAATTGTATATTATCCCCTCACATATCAGTAATTATTGATTAGTCCTTCACATTCTCAATAATTGCATATTAGCCCTTCAAATCTCAACAATTGTTCATTAGTCCCTCAAATTCTAAGGTCACTCTAATTTGGTACCTCAATGACGAAAATCCTCTCATCTAATATTTTTTAAAGGGTTATTTGTAATTTAGCATTTTAGAGGGTATTTTTACATAGCGTTGTTTAGATGTTGGTCCCTCAAATCTTCAATAATTTCACATTAGCATCTCAATCTAAATAATTGCTCATTACTCCATCAAATCCGTGTCTTATTGCAATTTTACCCCTCAATGTCCAAAAGACCATCATCTAATATTTTTAAAGAGTTGTTTGCAATTTGGCACTCTAAAGTTTACAATGTTTTAAAAGATTGATATGCACAAGTTTATTTAACACTATGATACCCCAAACATTACGCCTTTTTAACTTTGATACCAAACCTTTTCCAACATTTTGCTACCCTAACATTTATGCATTTTTAACTTTCATATCTTAAAGATCCTAATTTTTTACTTTAGTAACCCCAATGTTTTAACATTTTTAACTCTAATACCCTAAAGTTTAATAAAAAGTTTAAGAAAAAGTTAATGTATCAAAGTGTCAAAAAACTTTGGGTATCAAAGTTAACAAGATATAAACTTTGTCTTAACAAAAGTGTTAAGAAAAACTTTGAGGTATCAAAATTAAAAGGAGTGAACTTTAGGATATCTAATTGCCAAAAATATTTGGTATTATAGTTAAAATGTGTGAACTTTAGATTACCAAACTGTAAATAATCTTTTTTTTTTGAGCTAGATGAGCTTTAAGAGGGAAATTATAACTAAGATTTATTTTCATCATTAAGGAACCAAATTGTAAGGCCTCAGAGAATTTGAGAGACTAATAAGCAATTATTGAGATTTGAGGGACTAATATAGAATTATTGAAGTTGTGAGGGACTAATTTTCAAAATATTTCTTTCTAAAACAAATGAGCATTTATTTTATTTTATTTCTTTTCTTTTCTCCATACTAATTTGTGTATGTAATGACTACCAAGTCATTAGTATCATACAAATACTTTAGCTAATATTTTTCCAAATAAAATGAGCTTTTCTCTTTTGCCTTTCTCCTCACTAATATGCTTAAAATATTATTTTTTGGCTTTATCTACAATATAACTATCAAAGGCATTAGAATTATCCTAATGCTTAAATCATTATTTTTAAAATTTTCATGGACTATTTTATCTATGTTACAAAACCAAAAATATTTTTGTTGACAAGCTAAATTTTTTAAAACCAAATGCTTAAACCATTTTTTGTTCGTTCACACTAATTTACCTATATTGCAAATCCTAAAAACATTTTTATCCACAAATTAAGAAAGAATTTTCTAAGCAAAGTATTTAATTATTATTTTTTAATTTCATTATATAAATCGCTTGGCTGCGGGTCAATTTTGCTTGTTGTTTACTAAAAAATGCTGAAACTTGTTGGGGGTTTAGCGTAATTTACCCTAAATTTTTTGGAAAGAAAGCCTACGGTTTTAATTGACACGTCCTGGCCCAATAAATATACTGGCCAATATAGAACTAACAAGCCTAGTGAAAAATTACCTGATTGTTGTTTTGATCTGTGGGCCAAATGAAAATCCCGGCCCATTAACAAAAAGCACAGTTTGCCTCCCTTACTATCCACTCGCTCTCTCTTCACGCCACAAAAACCTCCCCTTCAATTTTCTAAAATCTTCAAAGCATCGAAGTCTAGGGTTTCGTTCTTCTGACTGCTGCTTCCTCCATGGCCACCGCGGTCCTCGAATCCCTCTCGGCTCCGCGGCTCCGCCCCACCTCCGTCGCCGCCTCCTCGCCGCGCGCGGCCGCGAGATCGCCGGTCTCCGCCGTCTCCGGTGGCCTACGTCTAGGGTTTTCGACGGAGTGCAGCGGCCTGAGGATCTCGAGGCGCCGCCAGGGAGCGGCGTCGGCTGTGGGGCCCGCGAGCGGGCGCCTTGTCGGTCGACGTGGCGGCTGTGTGGTCTGCGAGGCTCAGGACACAGCCACTGAAGGTAAAAATTACAAATTTTTGCCTGCTTTTTGTTGAGAAAATTACAACTTATTTGTTGCTTCAAGTGGGCGAATAGCACAATTACGACATATTATAATCTAATATCGAATTTGTTCACAATGGTTAGGTTATGTTTGATTTTCCTTGTACCTAATGACTGTCTATGATTGTTATATATCCTTTGCATTTAATGTGTAAATGCAGAATGCTATTCAATGAACTGTAGGACATGTTAACGTATGATTTTAGTGTAAAAGATTTGCTAACTACAATGCTATGTTTTTGTTCACCATAACTTGCTTTTTCTCAAACCTTGTCCAATTGTTTGTACGTGATATTGTGAGTGTTGGAGAGAGACAAATGGTGCCACAAGTGTTGACCAAAACAATTGCGGTACCAATTGTTGGAGAGAGCCAAATGGAGACGCAATTATTGACAAAAACAATTGCGGCTCACATCACATTGTTTTAGGAAGCCGCATTCTTTGATCTTGTTAGAGTTAGGTACCGAAACGAAGAAAGCAGAACCGCATTTGTTGATAATATGAGGCAGAGTTCGCTTATAAAAAGATCAGAGTTTATTTTCACTTCTTGTCATCTGTGATGTCTTCCAGCCTTTCGCTGATGGCCGCTAGACAATTATTTTTTCTCAAGATAGTCTTTATCTTTAACTTTCACAGTGAGAAATTACTCCCGTTGAATTTTTCAATCTCGAACTTTGTCGCCATTGCTTCTATCATGAATTGCAACTTCTACTATTTTATGTGAACAGTAACCATACTTGTGAACAGTAACTGTACTCGTGAATAGTGCACAGTGCCTTCAAAGGGTAAATGATAATCTAATTTATTTTCTGATGTGGAAGATCCATATTTGGTAGCAACCATAGAGCATACGATGAGTATATACACGCACCCTAAGTCAGGCTCTGATACCACTTATTGGTAAATCGGGACCAGATACAGCAAGGTCGCAGCTAATATTAGTGCGAAAATAATAAATTGGACAGACAGATTTTTACGTGGAAAACCCCCTAAATAAATTGGGGTAAAAACCACAGGCAAGAGTAGAAGAATTTACTATGATGAAAATTTTAGGAGTTATAATCTCTCTCTTATACAAGGAGAAACTCTTTCTATTTTTCTCACTTTTCTATATGAAGTTTGGAGATTAGATTGATTGAAGTGAGAATGAACTCTGATCCTTTTATAGGCGAACTCTGCTCCATATTATCAACAAATACAGCTCCGCTTTCTTCATTTCGGTGCCTAACTCTCACAAGATTAAAGAATGCGGCTTCCTAAAACAATGTGATGTGGGCCACAATTGTTTTGATCAACAATTGCGGCTCCATTTGGCTCTCTCCAACAATTAGTACCGCAATTGTTTTGCAACACTTGCGGCACCATTTGGCTCTCTCCAACAGTCAGAAGCCGATACTTCAAAGTTGACACAACTGTGTATCCCTTGCAGTTCATCGAGGGAACAATTAATTCAAGATTTACATGATGGAGGTTTAGCTGCACATCTGGATGTTGATAAAATTATTGATTTGTTTGCTAAGGGATATTGCTGGCCAAGATAAAGTATAATCTAGAGAAGTTTGAGAAGCGGAACTTTGTCTATCAGACTTTCTAGGGACTGTTCTTAGAACGTAGGTTTATACACCCTGCTTCCTAGTCCTGAAAATGTTTGGGAAGACCTTTCTATGGATCTCATTCTTGGTTTACCACACACCCAGAGAGGCCTGAATTCCATTTTTATTATAGTTCACAGGTTTTCTGAGATGTTGCACTTTCTGCTATGTAGACATCAGATGTGTCACACATGGAGAAATTTTTTTCGGGAGATAGTAAGATTGCTTGAGGTTCCCTAATATTTTGAAGTTTAGGTGCGCAGAGGGGCCTCTGCCCATGCTGATCTGCATTAAAAATGCGCAATTGCTAGCTGATTTGCAACGTTGCCATTCATATTGGAAAAGTAGAAGTTGCAAATAGTTTCATTTGTTGTATGTTTTCAGTGGGTTTGGATAGAATTTTTTAGGAGGGGAGGGGGACGGATGAGGAGGATTACAATGGCAATCATCTCAAAATTATGTTTGTTTACAATTTTTAGCTATCAAGGGAAAGGGAGGGGAGAGCTGGAAATTAAAAATTTTCTCTACTTTTATAACCCTCCCAAAGTGGACAGATTGAGAGCGGAAGGATTGGATTTTAAGTGGAACTTTTTTCAAATGCCAAAATTGCCCTACGAGAAAACCAATAGGCGTTTAACAAATAAAAAATAAAAAAAAATCCTACAAAGCTTCTACACAGCAGCAAAAGAGAAAGCCGCTATTGTGTTCGTCAAAAAATTTTCGATTAAAGCGCGTGGAACAAAATCATGTAAGCTTTTGTACGCTTTTTGGTTCTTTCATATTTTTGTCACATGCATCATCTACAATGCTTTATCTGGTTTTGTTTGTATCTGTGCGACTTGGGTACGAAGAACATATGAAATCATGGGGTAATTGTGAACTAGTAAATTTATAATTAGGAATAGGATCATGAATAGGCAACTTATGTGGATTCGTTTTTGCACGTCCAATTCAAGAAACAAGCAAGGGTGTTTCATATATTAGACCCTCTAAACTTTGTTCATTATTTATTAGACAGTCAACACTTTATACATGTATAAAGTATGTATGTGGAGAATGAGAAGCCAAAGAACAAACTTATTAGCCGGTCAAAGTTTACCGGTCTAACCATCCTCCTAACTAATAAAATTGTCTAATATTTCTTTAAAAGGGCATATTTGTCAAGTGGCTTCTCTTCCCTTTCCGTCCTCTACTCTAAACGAACACATATTGTAGACCCTCCCATCATCTTGTTGTCTATCCAAACACAATTTAAGTAGATCCCACATCTTTACTTTCCACTCCATCCCCTTGGGTTGAACTCAATCACTCCCCTACCCTCCCCTCCTTTGTATCCAAAGCAAGCGTTTATGTTTATTATTGGCTAAATTTCAGAAAACCACCTTTAACTTTGGATGATCATCAGATAACCCCCCAAAACTTTCAAAATACTAGAAAGCTCCCCTTAAGTTTAGGGGTTCTGAGAAAACGCCCTTCAACTTTCAAGTTTCAATGTTTTTGAAAGTTATAGGGGTTATCTGATAATCGACGAAAGTCAAGGGGGCTTTTTGGAAAACACTTTCTTACAACTCATATTCTTTACAAACAAATGGAAAAAATGTTGTTGGATAGTAAATCTGACACAAAATCATTATGTGTCACCACATTTCTATGGATTTCTGACCAAATCCATTGAAACGAACACCGCAAAATACATGCTTCCATTATTTTTCCTTGCTTTGCTCTTAAAGGTCTCACCAAACCATGGATTCCTATCCTCAACCACTTTTCATCTTTTGATTCCTTCTTAAATCGAAGTGATTTATTTTTTGAACTGCTTAACTAAATTCAGTATTGCTGCAATATGTATTATCTTTCATCGATTTTAATGTTTAGCTTGTGACTCTGCTTTGTCAAAATCAAGTTCATAAGTGAACGTGACTGCATTTTCATCATCTGATTTCCTATACTCAACCACTTTTTATCTTTTGATTCCTTCTTAAATCTAAGTGATTTATTTTTTGAACTGCTTAACTAAATTCAGTATTGCTGCAATATGTATTATCTTTCATCGATTTTAATGTTTAGCTTGTGACTCTGCTTTGTCAAAATCAAGTTCATAAGTGAACGTGACTGCATTTTCATCATCTGATTTCCATCATTCTGCTCTGATGCACATTCATGGCTTTGTGCTATCATTTTAATGTGATGCACATTCATTAGTGGCAATAACTAATGGCTAAACAATTCTAGGATATACCTAAGTTTAGTCTGAACTCTGGAGTAAATATACATTATACGACAACAAGAAGCCTTTTCCCTAAATTCGAGGGGTTTCCGGGTTGGCTACATGATGCTACTCGTCTATTCAGTTTTGTTGAGGCTATCTTCTCCACTAATTTAATCATTATAATATCCTTCTTAAACAGCTTGTTGGTTCTAACCGAGTTTTCTTGGGTCTACCCATATTTTTTTTCTTTTCAACTGCGTGTCTGCTTCCAATTGAGTTCTGCTCAGCCTCCATATACTCTTGACTAACTAGGTTGTATATTTTATATAGTGCCGTCCCACACTGAATTCAATTAATTCACATCCTTTGTGCTATCCTTTTCCAGTTCGTGATGTAACCAAAGACACATGGAAATCACTCGTTATAGAGTGTGAAAAGCCTGTGCTCGTCGAGTTTTGGGCTCCGTGGTGTGGTCCATGCTGTTTGATTCTCCCCGTGATCGGCAAACTATCAAAAACATACGAAGGGAAACTCGAGTGCTACAAGATCAACACCGACGAAAACCCAGATATCGCAAACCAGTATGGAATCCGAAGCATTCCCACTATCATAGTCTTTAAAAATGGCGAGAAGAAAGATGCCGTGATTGGAGCTGTGCCAGAGAGTACCCTGATTTCTTGCATTGAGAAATTTGTGTAGATCAAGTGGCTATTGTTAGTGAGCTTATTACTGCACTTTTGTCGTGGTTGATGTCTGTGGGAGTTTGTGTATATAGTGTGGCGGCTACAACGAGTCCCCATGAAACAATAGTTTTCTTGTGTGTTTACTGGTGGTATAACGGCCATTTTACTTTTATTATCGATTATGCAAAAGGGGTAAATTTCCATCCAAATGTTTCAGGATGACATTTACATGCTAACTGTATAACTTTATGACCATTAATGCTTATCGAATTATTGTTAGACCTATTCGGATTCTATTTTAAATTAGAATTAAGATAAGTTTAAATTATAATTTGGATATATTTAGCAGTTAATCTAACAAATATTAGAGGTTAAGAAGATGTAAAATTAGCATGTGAGTGTCATATGGAATGTTCGGGATGGATTGAAAAAGGTTAGTAAAGGTCGGGATGGATTGAAAAAGGTTAGTAAAGGTAGAAATATGATGTGGACCTCATTTTTAATACCAAATCTTAGATCTCTGAGACCATTTTCCCAGTAAATGCTAGAATGTGGATTTCTTGAAATTTCAACAGCTTCGAGCAATTTATTTGTAATTTTGACCAATGAATATGAATATTTTTTTGGTTTTTGTTCCAAGAAACACGTGTCATATCCATTTCCAAGCGCTTTCCATAAAAAGAGCGAACCAAACACTCCCTCGTAGTATATGAATGCTACGAAAAATGACTTGGGAATATGGAACTACAAAGTGATTAAAGTAGGGGTGAGCAAACGGTCGGTTCGGTGGGTTTTCACTATGTTTTGTCAAACTGAATCAAAACGAGCTAAATTCAACACCGAACAGAACCATGTCAAATCGGTTCGGTGCGGTTTGGCTCGGTTTGGCCTTAGACATGTAAAGCTAGATAATTTTTAGCTAAAATGCAAGATTATTACTCCTTCAAACCTTTCACTCATTTCATATCCCAAATTAAAAAAAAAACTCATCAAATCAAAGACTCTACAAACTAAAATTAAACATTTATCAATTAAGATATATAAAAATATTAGTATAAATTATCTATTCACCTTGAATAGGCATAAGTTTTAGGTAATTATGTTGATGATGGTCGGTTCAATTATTTCGGTTTCAAATATTTTAGAATCAAACCGAACCAAAGTTTTTCTAGAATTAAATCAAACCGCTAAAAATCAGTAGGCTCGGTCGGTTTGAGCAGTTTGCACCAACTGTGCTCATCCCTAACTGAAACTATTACATATAAGGTATTCAAGCGCTTTTTAGTCTTTGACAAAAGAAAAAAGAAATTAAAAGAAATTTAATTCCTATGGTTCTCACGTGCGATGCCCGTGAGCCAAGTAACGTATTTACCCGCGACAATCGCGTTGCCGTAATCTCTATTATTCGCCATTATTAAAGCTCAAGAACAAAATATTCTCTCATAAAAAAGTAAATTAAAAAAAAAAAAAAAACCAAGAATCGCAGCTCAAACGAATCGGGAGGAAGGAGAAAGAGAGATCTCAGCTCAGTTGCAGGTACTTACATCCGTTTACTCTCTGGATCTCTGAAGAGAATTGATTCCTTTGATTCTCTGATCGCGTTTCTCCTCCAATCATTAGGGTTTTGATTGATGGATCCAAGAAATTATATTTGTTTTGTTGTTTTTCTTGAATGTGATTGTTAAGTATAGAGATCTTGTTGGTTTGCTCATGGAGTCACATTCTGTCTCCAAAATTTTCAATTTTGCTTTGAAAATTGAAAAAAAAAAATTAATTGTTATCACCAAATATACTGATTAAATATGTTAAATCTATGATGTATACCTATGGTTGTGATTTTTCTGCCAGTCAAATGTTTTGGTCATTTTGATCAATCGAAAAATTGGGTGCGTAATAATTGGGGAAATTCATTAACTTTTTTGTTTTCCTCGTGAAATTTTTATCTTGTATAGCTCCATGAGCTGCAAAAGGTAGTATCTTGGATAATCTAAAAAGATTTGCTGTTTTTAATTCAAAATCAACGCCTCATATCAAAACATTGTTGTTGCTTTTGGTTCTTTTTTATAAATTAATAGGGCCGGTTCAGAATGAAAATTCCTTGACCTGTTTTAAAAAATAATATCATGGGGCTTGACAAACTTTCCCTTGGCCATTTTCATGACCCAGATAAGTTTTTTTGTTTCAGGTATAGTTATTTGCAATGACTTTATAACAACTAATCAATTGTAAGGACATTTTTCTTTATGAGAGGAAGATGAGCACATTTATGTGATATTGTCGGTTTGGGAACTCAAAATATGTGTTGACGCCATTATAGAGGTTAAGTGCAAAAAAACACAAAATGTTTTG
Source organism: Asparagus setaceus (assembly GCA_012295165.1). NCBI lineage: Eukaryota > Viridiplantae > Streptophyta > Magnoliopsida > Asparagales > Asparagaceae > Asparagus > Asparagus setaceus. The sequence continues at coordinate 36,515,600 of CM022708.1, read as the reverse complement.
AGGGTTTATGAAATTTCCGAAGTTATTGAAGGTCTAGTGAGAGTTTCAAGGTTTTCCGCGGTTGAGTGCTAAACGTCCATAATTTACTGGGATTGAGTGAAATTTATCCTATAAAACATTGTTGTAAGTATTAATATTTGCTCGAATTGGTGCAAATGAACAATTAAACTTGGGAAAAATTTTATGTGACGAAGTTCCAAGTAAGATATCGCATGTGATCAACCTTATGCAGTAGACTTCTCAAACATATTACAGACATTTTAGTATGATCTTCTTTCCTAAACAATCTATTAGTTAAATTCTGTGTATATCTTGCTTGTTTTTTTTTACCCTCCATTCGCCCATATGAATATCTTACTTTCAATGGAAACAAAAGGAGAAGTACGCATTTCCATAACCAAGTGCAATCATGACACATTATTTACCAAAATCAGCATACACCCCTGAAACTTTGAGCTAGCTACCTAATCTCTTTAATGAGGTTCATATCTCCTATACTTTATCAATTTAGACCATGTCATGTTCTGTTAGGTAGTCATTTAAAAAAAAGAGAGGCATGTGTTTAGGTTCTAGTCGCTTTCCCTTCCTAATTCTTTTGCAAATCTGGAAGTTACAACCTCTGCAATAGTTATATTTTATGAATCCAGCAGTAAAAGTATAATCAATGCAACTTATATTACCTTATTCCTGTCAGTGAGCACTTGGACACCCTGTCAGCCAATTCTCATATGGAGGCAGATGGCACTCCTAATGGCTACTTCAGCGAGTCCACAGAAGAACCCGAGATCAGACAAGAACCTTTAAAGAAGCCTATATCAGCTAACGGGTGCTTCGACTGCAACATTTGCTTGGACTTTGCAGTGGATCCTGTTGTTACTCTCTGTGGCCATCTCTACTGCTGGCCCTGCATCTACAAATGGCTGGAGATGGAGAGCATCTCCACACACCAATGCCCAGTCTGCAAGGCTTCGCTCGCAAAGGATTCCCTCGTCCCCCTCTATGGTCGTGGTCACAGCACCGAGAGCTCTCACCAAAGCTTCAACATCCCACAGAGACCCAACTCCTCGGTGCATCACAGAGGACAGTCAGAGATTGAGTCCGAGTCTGATGACCATCCGATTCCTGTTCACAGGCATTACCATGTTCATCAGCACGAGCATTATCACCATTATCCATATCATGGGCCTTCGAGTGATTTCATGTCAGCACCTTCGTCTCCATCCTTGGGAGCAATGAACAGAGGGATTCATTCGATGGCTGGTGAAGTTCTTGGTGGGATGGCAATCGCAGTGCTCCCTTGGGTGTTTGGGGGCCAGCAGGAGGTAGAGAGCGTACACTTTTCCGGACAGAGCCCATATTATGCTGGTAGCAATGGAGGCACCCCGAGGCAGAGGAGGCAGGAGATGGAGGTTAAGAGCTCACTCCATCAAATCTGGGTTTTCCTCTTCTGCTGTGTCATGTTTTGCCTGTTGCTGTTTTGAGCGAGGGATTCAGGAGGATGTTGGTGATATACTGATACGCTTGTAAATAGAGGTTCACTGAATTGGCTTTTTTTCATCATATGATGAGAAAATAAGCGACATCGCTGATTATTGTTGGGTTTTGTCTTTGATTCTTTCCATTGTGGTTTAACTGGGTTCGATTTTGGGTCAAACTGGGGGGAATTAGGGCTAGAGGTAGAGTTGCTTGGTTTCTTTATGTAAGGTCTTACAATTGTTGTAAACCATGGTTAGGGGGATGAGAGGTAAATTTCAAAACGGAGCCTTGAAATAGTAGGCTAAGATTTAAGGTGTTTTTTTTCTTGGTTTATAAAGAAACCTGGTTCATAAAGAAACCTGGTTCTTCCCACAATATATGTATTTGATCTTCGCGATCGCCTTCAGAGGAATAAATCCCAAAAAGGTATCAGTTGGAAGTAGAAGATATCTGATATTTCTGGTGACGGTGAAGGATCTGGCTTAAAGTATATTCGAGAATTTTCGAGTTTTTCGTGGATGGATTACTTTGTGATGGCATTATATGTCGTTCATGATATAATGGTTACTTCATGTTACATATTTTGATGGTTGTCACTGGATTCATCATGCAGATTGTGGCATGGCACCCTAATCCTATTATGATTGATGTATACATTTACTATATCCATACAAAGGAGAGTTACAACTTCTGAGAATGATTGTTTACTATCAAAACGATGTCGAAAGTATATTGAATTAATGAAAATCTTCTTGAGGTTCATTCATCTGATTATACATTTTATTCTACTCATGCATTAACGAATAGATCAAGAGTAAATGACAACTAAAAAACTACTGTTATAATGAGAATGACCGAATCAGACATGAAGATCAAATGTTGCCCCAACTCGCTAATCGTAAAACATATATAGATGTGAAACTGCATTTAATCAACTTGAGCATCTAGTTCCACACTAAGAATACATAAGCTATCACATATTTATGTTTGAAACTCTTCAGGTTCTAAGACATTCAACTCTCCCACTCAAACCAAAAGTCAGCACATTAATGATAAATAATCAGAGCAAACCTTGATCACCAGAACTTTTAAAGACTTATAGCATTCATAATCTAACTTCTTTACCGAATAATGATGTATCTTAAATCTTGAAAAAGCCAGTTAAAAACGTCGTGAGACTAAAATCTGCGACAGAATCATGATTTTGCTTGATTTTGGGAACTTTCCTCCAAAATTTTGTCGGTCTCTTCATCTACATCAAACCCATCTGCTTTCATCCTTCCTAAAACTCCAATTACAGGTACTCCAGCAATCAAATAAATCCTCATCAAAAGATGATAAACTTCCTTATTCAAAGGACTTTGTTTCTGAACTAAACTTACAAATTCCTCTGCTCCTTTAACATCCTTCTCTTCTTCGAAGTACTTCAAGCCTGCATTCACATTTTCATGACTTAACTTCCACCAAGTTTTCTCTGCCTCCACTGCTTTCATCATCTCCACTACCTTCGGTATTTGATTAGCCTCAAAATACCCATCTGCTAATTGTCCCCAAATACTCGAGGAAATCATATCCCCGCTCTGAACAGCTTCATTCACAAAACATTCTGCCTTGCTTAAACAACCCTTTTCGCAATAAGCACTTATTAAAAGTTTTGGTATCCTAACATCATAAACAGTGAACTGAGATTTCCACTCTTTGAACAATGCTTCAGCACCCTCAACATCGTCCAACTTTAAAAGCCCGCTTATCATGCACATGTACATCGAGTTTGATGCTTTTTCTAACAATAATTTATATGTGTTCCATATTCGGTACATTTCATCTTTGTCCCCAATCTCAGCATAGAGAGTTACTAAAAAACCCCAAGCATATCGATTATTCTTTTCCGGAATCAGCTTCTCTGCCTCTTTTAGTTTAGCTAAAGCTTTATCTCTAGCCTTAACTTTCACATAAGCCCTCGCTGCAATTGCATATTTGTGAAAATCCACAGCATTGAACTTTTTGATTCTCCTCAAAACTTCCTCCATTTTGGGGATGTTTAAAGAATCGGCATAAGCATTAAGAAGAATGGTATCAGTGAATGCATCACAGCGAATACCCTTTTCTTTCATTTCTGTGAACATAATCTCTACCTTCTCATGTTGGCCAGTGCGAGAGTATAGAGAGATTAATATATTATAAGGGAAAGATGTGAGCATATTGAGCTGCTTCATTATGTTAAAAAGAGATTCTGCCTTCTCAATAGATTTCTCTTCGGCATAACATTTGAGAAGAGCACCATATGTTTGATAGACTTTTTTCTGCTTCGGGATTGTTTTAAAGTAATTTTCAGCATGTTCAAGGCCATGAACTTTGAAAATCAAATCTAATCGATTGGCATGGTCACCTGCAGATAAGGGGAAATATCTCCTACCGCTCATCCACATGGATACCTGGGTTCAAATTATGAACATAAGTTTGAAGGCCAGGAAGAAACTTACAGGGGAAAAAAATGTGTGCCTTGATTGTTAAAAATAAACTGTAAATGGACGTAAATTATGTATGAAGGGTTCTAAATCATTTATGTAAGAGCTGAAAAGTAAATAACAGTTCAATAATATAAGAAATGAATAATCCAATGCATGCCAGAAAATCTCTCAAGCAGATGATTTTCTACCAATATAAAGTCGGTGCATGCCGGGGAAAATCCTAGCATACTTGGTTAGTATTATTTGCACTATAATGGGCACATTAATTTGATCAGCAAACAGAATGAAAGTGGTAGACTTGATTCTGCACTTTCTAATCTTAGTATAAGCAAAAGAGTAGCGAGGGTTATTTTGAAAATTATACTTGTCCTCGAGTGTGTGAACAGATAAAAGATATTGATATACATTTGAAATGTATAAAGTTAAGCATTATGATAACAAGAATGTTTCAGTTAAAATCTGGAAAGCAAGGTCTGATCTAATACTTTTGAAAAAGAGCAGTATGGTTATTTTAAATAAAAATTGACCAAAGTTCTAACTACATATTGAAGTTACATATTTCTAATTTTAAGCTTGTAGTGAAGGTCTTAAAATGCAAATAAGTCTATGAAGAAAGGAGAAACCATACTGCAAAATAAATAAAATAAAATTCGATGAAGCAATAAGTTATCATTATTCTATTATTTCTTAGGTCGCAGATTTGGGTAGTCTGGACTAGAAATCTTCCATGAGTCAGAATGCATGGACTGAATCAGCCCTCATTCACAGATATGGACTCAAAGGAAAGTCGAGGTTTTGGATTTTGGTAGCCTACACCTACTATTTGTGAATGCAAAAACCCTGATAAAACCTACACCAGAGCTATTCGAAGTGCTAAACTTAACATAGATGATGCCCTATTTGAACCAGATCTCCAGCTTTAACAAGTAAACACAACATTGACGCAAAGGACATTCAACAATTTGAGCTGAATGTCTTTTATTATCTTCATCACTTAGCCATAGATTTGAGATCAAACGGACATCTCTAATGAAGATAAAAGAAAATATCCGCAGAATGGATGGAAATATACGTGAAAATTTCAGAAATCCCTGAACTTGGAAGCATATGAAGAAGCTTTGGTTGTCAGAGTTTGGCCAGTTAAATCATAACCCAAGAATTAGATATTCTCATTTCATCATCACTCTATGAATTTTCTTATTTAAACTTATGGCTGGTGGGTTTAAAACCTGGGTTGCTCTCATACCATACCAAAGGTCCCTTCTCCTACACCAAAACTTGGAAGTTTTAGTGAGGATTGAGGGTGATACTTTTATATTCTAACAAACTTATTGTCAATATGGTATCTCTAATCTGAAGGACATAAATAAGCTCTATATGATGCACTCGCCATTCATAAACAGCATGCAAAAACTTAGAAGTGACGCTATGAGAGGCTTAAAGTTGTTAGAAGTTGTGAGACTAATTTGGATATCCATGCACAATAGCATATAGAACTCTACATACGATCGTAACAAAGATTTTCTTGGACTTGATTTTTTTACAGGAAAATAAGTAATCCTCGCTTAATGGGCATTTTAAGAAAATGCTTTGGTTCCACATATTAGCATGATGTTTTTCCAGAATGATATTTCAAAATCAATGTAGCAGCTTAGTCACTTTGGACAGCCAGGCTAGCTATGCGACAAGGTTAGGAGCAAGGATAAAATTTCCACATTCCAATGAGCAGAAAAAGGAAATAGACAGAGTTATGTCAGAAAGATTTTATCTGGATGACTGTGTTCATCTTCAAAAGCAACAAGCCAAGTAAACTAAAGAAGAATCACAAGCTTCATTGACTTCCAAGAACAAGGAAATTTAATATCATGTCTAAGAACTTCAAAAATTAATAGTTGCTGATGCATCATGATTCCAGGAGCAAATATTGTTCTTTTCAGCATAACTCATATTGTTCATTGGATTATTTGCACTTAAATACACCAAATTTAATTCCATTTTTAACTTTGACACACACACTCTCACTCACTCTCTCTCTCTCTCTCTCTCACACACACACACACACACTCTCTCTCTCTCTCTCTCTCTCAAAGTTCCAGGGGGGGGGGACACTTTGATCCGCCAAAGTTTTTTTGGCCAAAAAAATACCCCAAAATTTAGGGTATCAAAATTATATTTCATTGAACTGTGGATTATTTATTTGAGCAGACAAAACTTTGGGTATCAAAGTTAAAAAATGAGGCAACCATGGAGGGGGGCATTTAAGTGCAAATAACCCTTGTTCATTTACAAGCATACACAAAAAGTTTCTAACTACATGCTCAATCTAAAAAAAAGATTTTTTTCACCTGGGTATCAACAATTACAGGTCAATTTTCAGCTACAAACAAAAACACAATCTAAAAAATAAGCACCTGGGCATCAAAAATTAATGGTAAATGTTACAAAAAAAATCAATGAAGAAATTTCACCTCGAGGGCATGAGCAGGCTTCTTCATTTTCCTCAGCGATTTCACCATTCCAGTTAAATAACCCTTCTCTACTGGTCTCCCCTCGTCGACCCATTTCTCGAGAATCGGAACGATCGAGACTCGACGGTCGACGTCGTGGGTCACTCTGTAGAACAGGGAATCTGATGATGAAATGGTCTCCGTTGAAGCGGGAGCTGAGGTCGAGATCCTGGAGATGGAGACGAGTTTGTGAAGTGAAAGCTTTCGGGAGAGAAAAGGCTTCATTTTTTTTTGGAGAAAAGAGAGGGTTTTGATCTTGTTTTTGTTTTCAATAACCTTTTACGGTTGTTGACGCGTTTCATCGAACATTTGAGAGGCATGGAATGCGTTACTGGGGCATTGTGCGTAGGAAGGCCGGTGATGGTTGTAAAGGCCCATTTTCATATTTGAACAATTTAAATTACAAATATACTCTAATCATTTATATATGAATTAGTAGATGTGCCAATGGTTCGGATACGGCTTAGATATGATATTTAGCATATATATATATATATATATATATATATATATATATATATATATATATATATAAGAAGGTTCTTTAAGCTGATAGAATAATATCCACTAACTTTTCTAATCATTGATGTTGCCTTGGGATCCGTGAATATGAAGCCAATCTTTGAGATTTGTGCATCTCTTGATTTCACACATCCCAAGACGAGATCAATGGATATAAAAGTTGGTGGACACTACTCCCTATCAACTTAAGTTTATAGAAGTTTACCATATATATATATATATATATATATATATATATATATATATATATATATATATATATATATATATATATATATATATATATATATATATATATATATATATATGGGAGTAAGGAATATGACGCCATGGGCCATTTAGTAAAATGAGCTCTCACTCACAAACATCATAACCCACACTCAATTGATGTGACCACTAAGTAGCCCTAAACACTATACACATTAGTGGGTAGCTCATTTTACTAAATGAGGTGGCTCATATTCCTTTTCATATATATATATATATATATATATATATATATATATATATATATATATATATATATATATTCACTTACCAAGTACGCATTAAGGATATGCATCACCATATCAATATCCACTAAAATCAGATACGAGTATGGATATACACGTGGTTATGAAAACGGATATGAGAAAACTATATACTACTAAAAATAAATATAGTGCATATAATACATAAAAATTATATACACTAAGAAAAAATACAGAAAAATAGATAAATAAAACTATGTAAACCAAGAAATTCAAAGTATTTATGTTCGAATAATTGAAAAGAAAGCAAAAACACAAATGATTAACACCTCAGTGGCTACAAAAAGAGGGAAGAAAAAAGTGAAACCCTAGATATTGGGTTTTGGGTCGGGTTGATTATTATGGCCTGCTGCTCGACCTATGGAATGGTAATTATGGGTCTTAGATGAATCTGGTGTATGAGTATTTCTTTTTGGACCCAAATTGACCAACCATGGACAAGATGTGATTGTGTTATTTTCTTTGAATTCCAGTCAAGATCAATTGCTACCATAGAGACACATCACTTGTCCTATAATTGGTTCTATGATTTTGGGTCTAAAATTAATTTCTCCTAGTTTACATTTTGCATTTATAGCTCATGCATGTTAAATGAGTTCACCGCCCTAATTATAAAAAGAGTTGTATGATTACTCCTTACATGTTTTATTCAAGGGTCTAGATCAAACTTAGAGAGATGCTCCCTGTTTTGCAGCCTCTATCGTATTTACTGGATGATGATAATTCTCTTTTATGTTTTGGGATATTGGAGCCAATCAATTTTATGGTTACTTTTTATTTAGATTAACTCATTAAATAAAATCAATTGTATATTCTTTTACAACAAAATTATTTTTTATGTAAAATAATAACATCAGTAGTGATTAGCATCGGTTAAATTACACTCCACGCCGATCTCCTCCCACACGAATCGGCCGCAGCTATTGCCATCGCCGCCGCCGCCGAAGTGATCTCGATCGAGGAGAGATTAGCGGTAGCAAACGACGCCATGGAAGGAGAGAAGCTAGGGTTGAGACATGGGATTAGGGTTTTTGGGGGCTGGCGTTAGAAATCCTTATCTTCACAGATCTGATAGAATCGAAGTACACGGATTAGAGATAGAGAGGGAGGAGACGATTCTGTGAAAATATATTTCTATGTCCGCCTCTTTCTCCGAGTCCAGAATTAGTTGAGATTTTGTGATTTTTGTTTTGTGTTGATAAATTCAATTTTCTTTTGAAATTCAATTTTTATATCTTGCATAAAAGAGATTTAAATTTTATAAAGTAGAAAGGATATAAATTCCAAAACTGGCTACGAGTGAAGTTATGTAAATATATATTTTTTATGGGCTGAAACTGGACTCGTGTGGGTTGAAATCTGAACTCACGCAATGTCGTTGTCAATTTTTTAAAATATGCTCTGATACCATCTTCAAAGTCCATTTAACCATTACACCAGAACTTCAAAGTTGTGATGAGAATTGAGGGGTTGTATTTTGTATTCTAACAAGGCTCAACCTATATCCTAATAATAAAAAAATGAAAAAAAGGTGTTGGCAATTTAAATTTTTTCCCCCTCATTTATAAAAGGTAGGATAAACAAGTCAAAAGTAGGTGAAAGGTTTTTTAAATATGGTGAAAGGTTTTTAGCCAATTAATGAATGGCTATAGAAGTCATATCGTCATTCCCACTCTATCAAAACTACAAAGTTATAGCAATAATTAAAAATTACAATTAACATGTCCTCTCGAGTTGAACTTAACACATACAAATAGATAAAAATTAGGGAAAATTGCTTCTAGCCCCCAAAATAATCATAACTATGCTTCCCCCACCCAATACTTTTTCAACACTCCCAAAACCCCCAAAAGCAAAGACACAAATCTCTGAGCCCCAAAACACAAAGCCTAAGATTTTAACACATGTGAAGACCATAATACCCCTCCTCTCTCTCTCTCTCATAATGTCAAATCATTACAAATGAGTTTTTTGGGGGGGAGGATTTTAGTTCCCTCCAAATTCTTCCAACAGTGTCCACATCGGCGACGGAGCTTTCTCAACATTCGTTCATGAGGCTGGGACCTTGAAGATATTGGTGACGAGCAAAGGACAGAGCGTTAATTTGACGACGCTGGCGAATCTGAGGTGAGTTGTGATGGATTCAGAGTCGCCGTTCCCAAGAAAAAGGCGGGAACTCCGGTGACTCCCGATGTGAGCTGCAAAGAGAAGCTAATTATAAAGATCTGGAAATGGTTGAATCTGAGTGCTATATATATATATTGTTATTTTACATATTGTTATTATTTTAATGTAATGAGTTTGTTGTTAAGGTTATGAATTGGTTGTGAAAGAATGTTATGAGTTGGTTGTGAAGGTTACGAGTTGTTTGTGAATGTTATGAGTTGGTTGTGAACCTCGGCAATGCGTTACTTGTGATCATTATTAACCACTTTGTTGTGAAGGTTATGAGTTTTTGTGAAGGTTACGAGTTGGTTGTCAAGGTTACGAGTTGGTTGTGAAGGTTATGAGTTGGTTGCCAAGGTTATGAGTTTTTTGTGAAGGTTACGCGTTGGTTGTGAAGGTTACGAGTTAGTTGTCAAGGTTAGGCGTTGGTTGTGAAGGTTACGAGTTGGTTGTGAACGTTATGAGTTTGTTGTGAAGGTTACGCGTTGGTTGTGAAGGTTACGAGTTATTTGTGAATGTTATGAGTTGGTTGTGAACCTCGGCAATGAGTTGCTTGTGATCATTATTAACCACTTTGTTGTGAAGGTTACGAGTTATGAGTTTGTTGTTAAGGTTAAGACTTTGTTTAAGTCTTTGTTGTTAAGGTTAAGGCTTTGTTTAAGGCTTTGTTGTTAAGGTTAGGGCTTTGTTGTTAAGCTTATAGCTTTGTTGTTATGGTTAAGGCTTCGTTGTTAAGGTTAGGGCTTTGTTATTAAGGTTAAGGCTTCGTTGTTAAGGTTATGGGTTTGTTGTTAAGCTGAAGGATAAGTTGTTAAGGTTAAGGCTTTGTTGTTAAGGTTAGAGCTTTGTTGTTAATGTTAAGGCTTTGTTGTTAAAGTTATGACTTCATTGTTAAGGTTATGGGTTTGTTGTTAAGGTTAAGGCTTTATTTAAGGCTTTGTTGTTAATGTTAGGGCTTTGTTGTTAAGCTTATGACTTTGTTATTAAGGTTAGGGCTTTGTTGTTAAGGTTAGGACTTCGTTGTTAAGCTTATGGCTTTGTTGTTAAGATTAGGATTTTGTTGTTAATGTTAATGCTTTGTTGTTAAGGTTATAGGCTTGTTGTTAAGGTTATGGGTTTGTTGTTAAGCTTAAGGCCAAGTTGTTAAGGTTAAGGCTTTGTTGTTAAGGTTATGGGTTTGTTGTTAAGGTTAAGAAACTGAAAGATGAGTCAACCCTTACTTCCACGTGTTGATTGATGATTGGGCAAATGTCTTGTGTAGGCGGCCGTGTAAGATCGCCTCTACAGGTGTCGAATGTAGCTTGGCTCAAGAGTCAGGTGCTGTTCTCTCGTGTGTGTGTGTGTGTGTGTGTGTGTGTCTATATATATATATATATATATATATATATATATATATATATATATATATATATATATATATATATATATATATATATATATATATATATAGTAGTTCTATAAACTTAAGTTGATAGGAATAGTCATCCACCAACTTTTCTAACCATTGATGTTGCCTTGGGATCCGTGAAAGATATGAAGCTCATCTTGGAGATTTGTGCATCTCTTGATTTCACACATCCTAAGGCAAGATCAATTGATAAAAGTTGGTGGAAACTACTCTATCAACTTAAGTTTATAGGAGTCTTGCTCTCTCTCTCTCTCTCTCTCTCTCTATATATATATATATATATATATATATATATATATATATATATATATATATATATATATATATATATATATATATATATATATATATATATATATATATATATATATATATATATATATATATATATATATATATATATATATATATATATATATAGCCTACACGAAAAAGGACATGTGGAAAGATCTCCGGTGATCCCTCCGACGGTCCAACAAGATATGTACTGGTATGAATAATAATAGAGACCAAAAGTCACTGGGTTAGGTTACTTACCTGTTTGATTGTCTGACTCCTATTTATATGGAGATTCGGAGGGCATTTGCGTCTCTTTGCTTGGTAAGAAACTGAAAGATGAGTCAACCCTTACTTCCACGTGTTGATTGATGATTGGGCAAATGTCTTGTGTAGACGGCCGTAAGATCGCTTCTACAGTGTCGAATGTAGCTTGGCTCAAGAGTCGTCGTTCCTCGCCATTAATGAGTTCATTAATGGGATTGGATTTGTGATACCCGCACGGAATGGTTCGCGGTGTCTTAATTACTGTGAGAGATGGAGAAATTAAGGCGCTGAAGATGCATTCAATGCGATATTGACGTATTGTCGGGACCAAACTTCATGCAATCGTCATTTGGTTTAAGGGAGTAAGTTGGCCGAGTGGGTGATGTCGAGCGTCCAAGGGATCGACTCACACCGCCATTTGCGTCGTCCAAAAAGGCACCGAATCAAGGGTCATTAGTACCGCTATTCGAAGCCGCTCACGGCGTCATCGGCATGACTTGTTGGTTTGAGTAAAGGAAGTGAGACGTCGCTTGACTCTGGCCGGTGAGTCCAGTCGCCCCTAATCAATGGGTTAAAATGCACATTTGTTTGATGTATGGACTTTTCCTTCTAATCAAGGATTAGTGTATGATTAATGTGCAGGACACATATATATATATATATATATATATATATATATATATATATATATATATATATATTATATATATATATATATATATATATATATATATATATATATATATATATATATATATATATATATATATATATATATATATATATATATATATATATATATATATATATATATATATATATATATATATATATATATATATATATATATATATATATATATATATATATATATATATATATATATATATATATATATAAGCTACACCCGAGAAAGGACATGTGGAAAGATCTCCGGTGATCCCTCCGACGGTCCAGTCAGTATATGTACTGGGTATGAATAATAATAGAGACCAAAAGTCACTGGGTTAGGTTACTTACCTGTTTGATTATGCGACTTTCTTTTTATGGAGTTCGGAGGGCATTTGCGTCTCTTTGCTTGGTAAGAAACTGAAAGATGAGTCAACCCTTACTTCCACGTGTTGATTGATGATTGGGCAAATGTCTTGTGTAGACGGCCGTGTAAGATCGCCTCTACAGGTGTCGAATGTAGCTTGGCTCAAGAGTCAGTGCTGTTCCCTCGTCATTAATGAGTTCATTAATGGGATTGGATTTGTGATACCCGCAGCCGGAATGGTTCGCGGTGTCTTAATTACTGTGAGAGATGGAGAAATTAAGGCGCTGAAGATGCATTCAATGCGATATTGACGTATTGTCGGGACCAAACTTCATGCAATCGTCATTTGGTTTAAGGGAGTAAGTTGGCCGAGTGGGTGATGTCGAGCGTCCAAGGGATCGACTCACACCGCCATTTGCGTCGTCCAAAAACGTACCGTAGAAGGTCGGCTAGTCATTATTCAGTGGATTCCACGAAGCTGATCCCGATCGGCATGACTTGTTGGTTTGAGTAAAGGAAGTGAGACGTCTGCTTGACTCGGTCGGGTGAGTCCAGGTCGTCCCTAATCAATGGGTTAAAATGCACATTTGTTTGATGTATGGACTTTTCCCTTCTAATCAAGGATTAGTGGCGGATTAATGTGCAGGACACATATATATATATATATATATATATATATATATATATATATATATATATATGTATATATACATATATATATATATATATATATATATATATATATATATATATATATATATATATATATATATATATATATATATATATATATATATATATATATATATATATATATATATATATATATATATATATATCTATATATATATATATATACATATATGTATATATACATATGTGTGTATATATATATATATATTCATCTCTCTCTCTCTCTCTCTCTCTCTATATATATATATATATATATATATATATATATATATATATATATATATATATATATATATATATATATATATATATAAATAAATATAAATTATTAGATTAAATTATTCAACATATTTTATATGCAGAATTGTCAGCTTGTCATTTTCAATATGCTGGAAGCTTTAGAGTTAGCCTAGGGTTCATCCAGGGCAAGGGCATCAAACTGGAGGAAGAAGGAAACCAAGCACTTTATTTATCATCGGCGAATTTTTTTTCTTCTCTCAATCTTATGAGTTCTAAAACTTGTTTGGTCTGCCAAATGATTGAGCCAGAAAATTTTGGAATTACACTTTCCCGCTGGTTTAGATACACTTTTAATTTTTTTCGGCCATTGTGGCATTTAATTAAGTTTTCATGTTTCCTGCGTCATCTGTTGTTGCTATAACAATGTATGAATTAAATGCATAAGGGAATATAGATAAGGAATTGATTATGTGAGCTTTGTATTTAGACGGAATGTTTTCCCGTACATGTATTAATCTTATATTTTGTAATGTTGTTTCATAATTTTCTATCATTTTATGTGGCCTCTCCGAAGAAATAGTTTTGATATTCGAACTTATCTTAATAAATTCACTTAATTAACAACGTTATTGATAGATTTCCAACAAGGTCGTTGTAGTATAGTGGTGAGTATTCCCGCCTGTCACGCGGGTGACCCGGGTTCGATCCCCGGCAACGGCGAATTATTTTCCATTTTTATAAAACCAAACTTTTTTTTTTCTCATCAAATTGTAAAGATTTCAAGAAATGCCAAAGTGTGACTATTGCACATGCAACGCCTCATTGTTTCTTCAACGAGATTTTGTTAAATATTAAAGCATTTCCATGATTTAAGTATTATACCAAGAATGTTAACAACGATAATAAAGAGGAAATAAATTATTTCCCTAAGATTTCGATGAAATTGATAGACGTTAACTATTATACAATCGTGTGTAACAAGAAGAAAACAAGAAAGGAAAAAATAAAAATAAAAGAAAATTTTTCCAAATCTTTTTACCATATACACGTTAAGCCAGCTCTTCTTCAATCATATATCTTTATATCTTTCACGGATCCCAAGGCAACATCAATGGATAGAAAAGTAGGTGGATGACTATTCCTATCAACTTAAGTTTAGATGAGTCTTGCTTATATATATATATATATATATATATATATATATATATATATATATATATATATATATATATATATATATATATATATATATATATATATATATATATATATATAATGAAGGAAATAAGATAAGGAAAATGATTGTCTATAGACAATTAGAGTTTCTTTACCAAATAATGAAGTGATTGCAGTAATGGAACTATGGAAGTATTGTCATCATGAGTAAAGGGAAAAATTATTACCCTTAAAAGTTTTGTTGAAGATTCAATATCTATCAATATTGTCATAAATAAAATCAAGAAAATATTTTCTCTATCCTATAAAGGGATAACCTCTCTCAAAGAACATGCAAAACTCAATTTGTAGGCGGCCTTCATCAAGTAAAGCCACTCTATCCTACATTATGTCAATGTCTAATATATATTTTCTTTCAAGTTAATTATACAAACATAAGTTTTTTTGTTCTTATTGTACTGTAGTTTAAGATAGAGTGAGCTTGAACTTTTTACGAGATTTTGATGGAGGCAATGAGATCTTGCATGAGCTTTAGAGTATTGATATTGGTTTTTGTCGAAATATTTTTGAATTATGGAGTTGAAGGGAGGTGTTAGAATGTTGTTCTTACAATATCTCTTGTTTGAATAGTAACAAACTCTTATTGTTATTGATGATTATTTGAGATGATATATTTCAGGTATAAACAGGTATACGAGAGATACGAGGCGAAACGATGCAAAAATCAACATGAATGTTGATTTCAGCCTTCACACCATTGATGGTCATGAGACAACCATCAATGGTCATTAGTCAATTGATGGATTACATTGCACAATTGGAGAAAAACAAGAACATGATTCAACACCATTGATGGACTACAAGGACCCATCGATGATCACTTATACCATCGATGGACTACAATGAACATTCAATCAATTCCAGAAATCAGAATTCGAACCATCGATGGAGACGACACTGATTGGCAGATTTAGTGATTTAATCTCAACCGTTCGTCGACCCCTTTCATCTCCACTTCTACTATGATTCTTATATCTCTTTCCTTTATTATCAAATGCTATATAAGATAGAAAGAGATTATATTTTGGAGAGGTTCATGCTTTGAGAAATAGAGAGATTTATTCTAGGATTTTGAGTGAGAAGTTGTTTTGGGATTTCAATCCCTGGAGCCTTGTCAAACTCTTTCTCATCATGCTCAGCTTCTAAGAATTGTTTCAGCGTGGAGAGTTACCCTTTGTGTTCAACATCATCACCGTTTTTTCATCGATCTTCGCTTATATCTTCTGAAGAATGTTTGCTTAAAAAGGCTGTAAGATCTTTTTAATTTGTACTTAAACAGTTTGGTTGGTTTGTTCTTTATCTTGCTTTTACGGCGTACTCAAGCCGGTGATAATTAAGGGTTGGGACTAGTTAGGGCTAAATGTTTTACTCATTTGTGAGGAATTAGGTTAGACGACTGGTTTCTGACAGATTTCAGGGTGCGATCTTTGTAAGCCTACTGAATCGGGTTGTGATGCAGGTGAAATCTAGTCATAGTGAAGAAGGCCCTTCGTGAGAAGGAATATTGGACGTAGGATTTCTATCCAAACCACTATAAAAATCTTGCGTGTTCTCTGGTTTGGATTTTTGTTTCTATTTTGTTAATAGTTTCGCTACATATTCTGTGTTTTAGCGAAAATTTGTGCAAACCTATTCACCCCCTCACCCCCAAGGCTTGCATTCTAGATCCAACAAGAGGACCTTATTATCAACAAAACATGTTGAAATAAAGAGATATCTCGGAGAAACCACAATTGTCTTTGAGGACCATTAGATTTTCGCTACTGTTTAGATCAGTAGTTGTGAAGGCATATAAGAAACTTTTTCTTTGGTCATCTTTGCACTTCTGCCTTTCTTTCCTCTCATATTTATGTAAGAATATTAAAAGATTAAATCGGCAATGTGATTTGAATCTAGTGTCCATGGTATGCTTGCTTCAATCATATATAGGTTGTTTGTGGAACCCCATTCACACGAAGAATACATATCATCGAGACCCGAAATTGGTCACCCACAAAATAGCACCATAATTGTAGGGGCTCTCGAGAGCTGGTACTTTGTATTTTCCGTACTGTCGATAAGAACCTTCTATTATAATATGAATATTTAATCACCAATTATTGGTGTATTCATATGAGAGAAAATTAGAGATGGCATAGAGATGAGATTTTATTTTTAAAGATAAAAAATAAGGAAATATGCCCCATCTCAAAATGTATTACTATGCATAAGTGTGTACAAGCCTACAAGGGAACGACATGAAAACCATGTAGTGCTATAGAAACTTAAAGATGTGTCATAGTATTGTGTTATGTGAGGAGGATGAGAGAACTTGCAGTCTCATTCCTCACAAACACAGGATGCCAAAATACAAGAACCTAATCCACAAATCCCTTAAGCATTACAGGGTTACATAAAAAAACAGGTTTCAAGTGACCAAAGTAGTAATTTAATTTCGGATTTTTCTTGAGGGAGATGCTTTTTCTTCTTAAAGAAGCAATTTGATTTTCACAACCTGAACACTGTATTGTAGATACAGTTTGATTTTCATAACTTGAACACTGTATTGTTGTAGATAAAGTGTTGTATGACTCGCATAATTTAGCTTGGGGAGAAATTCACAATCTATTATGATTCAAACCACTCAATCGTTTCCCCTTCTCTAATAAACTAAGTCATTTAGTTTTTATCTTCGAGGGATAATATTATTCCTTCAAAATATAGAATTTCTTCACAGTAAAAAAAAATTCTGGAGAATCTATTGGAGGATTTAGGGGAAGATATTGGAAAGAGGAGGGAGAGGTTATCGGGTTGGTCCAGCTCCAAGACTTCAATGTTGGAGAGAGGAAACAATTAAGCACTTAATTTATTGTCAACATACACCTCTTTCATATCTCATTTTTACTTCTAAAACTTGTATTTTCTAGCAAATGATGGAGCTTGAAATTTTTTAGTGCTGGTTTATGAACAGTTTTAATCTGACTTTTTGCCACTGCGGCATTTAAGTTTTCATGGTTTTCTGCTTCATCGGTTGCTATGATAATGTATGAATTACATGCGAAAGGGGTCGAAGTATCGGTAGGAATGTTTTCTTTTCATCCTATGTATTAATCATATATCTTGTCCTATTTCATAAATTTTTATCGTATGTGATATTTTTGAAGGAATAATTTTGATCTCGTAGTTGGTGTTTTTGAAATTTAGTTAAAAGTTAATTAAAACGTAATTTATCAAAAGAAAAAAAATGATTATCCCAATAATGTCGTTGTAGTATAGTGGTGAGTATTCCCGCCTGTCACGCGGGTGACCCGGGTTCGATCCCCGGCAACGGCGATTCTATATTTGCTTTTAAAGAAGCAATTTTTTTAATTTAAGTTCAAGTTTAGAAAATACGCCAAGATTAAACATTATTTGCCTAAGATATCTACAAGATGGAAAAAAAAACATTTTCCAAAACTTTTATCAATTAAACATTGAGCGAAAACAAATATTTTCATGAGAAAAGAAATGATCATTTTCTCCAAGTTTTCGTGACATAGGTTGGTTTTCTTTAATCATATTAAGAGGAAATGAGGGAAGAGAAGTTATTGTCTAGGCCTACCAAATATAAAAGTTGAATGCTCCAACGGAAAATATCTAAAGAAGGAAAGGAAAATATCACCCTTAAATTTTGGTTGATGATTCAATTAATCTGCGATAAATATTATTTAAAGACAATCAAGGAAATATTTCCATGCCTCTCAACTATAAAAGGATAGCTAGCCTCTCTTCGGAAGACCTAAACACACAATATTTGGAGGACGTACGCCTTCATCATGTAAAGCCACTTTCTTTTTACATTATTAGTAAGATTAAGATTATTATATCGTAAATGTCTAATATTTCTTTCAAGTTAATTATGTTAAATAAGTTTATTTTCCCTTTTTGTCGTGTAGTTTGAGAAAGATTTGATGAAAGCAACAAGTATGGGATTTTACATGAGTTATCTCCTGTTGATATTGATTTTTGCTGAAGTTTCTAATTATGGAGTTGAAGGGATATCTTATCAACAAAACATCTCGAAATAAAGAAATATTTGAAGAAGATGAACAAACCTGCAGTTAAAACTATTAAGGTGATGCTCAATACATTAGCACCTTCTGAAGTGCTTGAAAACTTACGTGATGGTAAATTTTGGGTGAATTTCTTTAAACCCAAATAAAATTGGGCCTTTGGCACCTACCCTCAAAAGTTCGAAATTCTCACTAAACCCTTAATGAATTTTGAAATTCAAATTACCGAAAAAGTTTGGAAATTTCAGAAACCTCTAAAAAATTATTTTTCACTTAACCCCCATAACGGCATAAGCCCATATTTGAGTTCTCAAACAGAGAACATCATAAAACATCATGATCATTGAGGGTTAAGTGAAAAATCATAACGTTGGGAGGGTTGTTTCTAAACTTATTGGAGGTTTAGTGAAAGTTATAAATATTTTGGGAGTTAAGTGCTAAATGCTCAAATTTATTGGGGTTTAGTAGAATTTACCTAAACTTTTGCTATCAAAGGTTATATATTCTATAATTCTCCATCTTATAACCTTATAATTTCTTTTTGATTTTCACAAATAATCAGAGTCCATCTGGAGATTTGATTGATTGCGTGGATATCAACAAGCAACCATCTTTGGATCACCCATTGCTTCAGACTCACAAAATTCAGGTTAGTTTTCCTTCACATATTATGTTACACAAAAAAATTGTTTAAAGCAGTTACATAAGCTAATTCAGTCATCAGAAAGTATGAACATTGAAATATAAGTAACTTTTCATTTTGTTCGTACTGAGTTTATATTTTTCTTGATTCATCTTAAGCTAATGAAATTTAGAAAGAAGTAACTATTGGTGGACCCACACACCACAGGTAGCGCAGGTTGCTTGTGGACGCAGTGATCATACTGTGAACACCCCCAGATTCCCTGTTCTAATCTCATCTACGTGACATAGTGTGTGGGAATGGAACTTACACACCCGGAGTTTACTTGGTAGGAGCTAGAGATTGAACTTGGGCTTCGGCCTTGGGTTTATTGCACCCCAACAACCCACCCCACACCCACACACAAAATGAAGAAGAAGAAGCAAAGAACCTTTTGGTAAAGAGAATTTCCCACAACTGAATGTACCAAAACATACTTGTTAAAATAATTTCTATCTATGTGTGTACTGCCCAATATTGGCCCACTCATGCTCATGTCTTGTCAATGATTATGAGTCCTATCACAACTAGGAGTCATGTTTTGTCTATATATTTGTATCATATTCTCAGATCAATATAATAACGCAGATTATTTTTCTCCTGATTATCATGGTATCAAAGCTAAAATGAGTCTCAGTGATACCAAGATTCTACGCAACAAGACTGGCAATGACAGATATCTGAGCGGTGGAAAGAGAGTTGAAAGCACCAGTAGTCTGAGACATAGTCATATTCTAAGGACGTTGTGTAGCCTTCGTAGGATAATTTTGTAGCCAGTGTCCTCGAAGCTTGTAGTTAGGACATGGACTCAGAGGTGGTGCTTGACAATCTTGCATCTAATGACTTGCAAGCTTGCAGTTACGACAAACTCGAGGGGGGAAGTACCCTGTTGAAATCCCTGAGTATGAAACTGGCCATGATCCTTTCGATAATGTTCACGGTTCAAGTTCTGAACTCGAGATTGAGCAACAAGAATTATAGCAATAGGAGAGGGAGTATTGCTGTAAGACGGAAAGCGTCTCCTCAAAATAAACTATGCAACAAAGATTCAAACGCAAAAGTGGTGATCTGTGAAGAATAGGAGCCCTCAGCAACTCAAACTCAAGGTGCAATCACGCTGACAAAACAATACAGATGCTGACAATCACGCCAAGCCTCAAATTCTAGAGCAAAATCGGGTAATGATATTGGGACATTAACCTCCAACAGCTTGAGTTTTCCTAATAGTCAGAAAGAGGAGTATAGAGGATCTAAATAGATTGATCATCATGGCGAGCTTCCCGAAGGACTTGATGTAATTGATACTCTTTGGCTGCTCCAATTTGCATGAACATGCATGAAAGTGTAATCTACTATTCGCGTAAAGTAGAGAGACGACCAATAGATAGTCGAATAGTAGTAGATACGAATCACATAATATATACCATAATCTGCGAATCCGTACAGTTCCACTATTGATATGTAATCTCTCCAGTAATAATAGTTACTCTGGTGTAGCAACTAAATCGTCAGCTGTAGAGCTCGATCCAGATGGTGCAACAACTGGAGAAGTCTGAGGAGGATAGAAGAGAACCATCAATATATCCCCACCACGCAAATGCACGAAGATTATATTGAATAGTTAATGCCCATTTATTGTAGTTTTCAACTCTAGTGAGTTGAATATCAACAGCTAGGAAGGTGTAGAGTCCTTGTTTGTTCATGATGATTATCTTATCTTTTTTTAGTAAAAAACAAATTGGTTCCAAGAGTTGAAAACCCTGGATCTACCCCAAACCAACTAGAACCAGTTCCAAGAAATCAATTTGATTTCAAATACCCCGAAATCTCAAATACCCCCAATCTCCCCTCTTCAAATACCCCCAGAAATCAGTTCTGATACAGTTGCTCTCGATGCTACTTTGGGTAACTCAACTCTTTAGATATTTGATTCAGGTGCCTCACAATACATGACTCCTCACCACATAATTCAAAACTGTACTCCTATTACATCATCATTCATATATACTGCTAACAATTCCCCTCTTGCAGTAACTCAGTGTGGTGATATTATATCATCTTTCTTTACCTTATCATCTATTTTATGTGTTCCTAAACTCACTATGAATTTCATTTCTATTAGTTAGTTAGC
Organism: Asparagus setaceus; assembly: GCA_012295165.1. NCBI lineage: Eukaryota > Viridiplantae > Streptophyta > Magnoliopsida > Asparagales > Asparagaceae > Asparagus > Asparagus setaceus. The sequence goes on along the minus strand of CM022708.1, from coordinate 36,493,928 downwards.
TAATTTTGAATGCATCATTTCATTTGATTCCAAATCATGTGTTATGCAGGATTCCCGCAATGACCAACGGGTTGGGACAGGTCATAGAGTGGATGGATTGTATTAGTTAGAAATTTCATACTCCTCTTTCAGTTATTAGGTCTAGTTTCTCTACCTCGCTCTTTAGCATCACGGTACAGACACCTTCAAGACTCGCTTAAAAACTTTAGTTGAGTCAAGAGTATTAGGATCATTTTCTTTTCATGCACAAAATAATTGTATTGACTGTCATTTTGTAAAATAGTCCGCTTTACCTTTTGTGACTCATAACAGTCTTCCTGTTGAACTGCTTGATTTAATACATTCGATATTTGAGTCCTGCACCTATTGTATCCATGTCCGGTTATAGGTATTATGTAAGCTTTATTGATGATTTTTCTAGATACAATTGGGTCTATCTTTGTAATCACATGAATTCTTTGATATTTACAAAGACTTTAACAATAAGATTTATACTCGCTTTAATAAGAATATTAAAGTCTTTCGATCTGATGATGCATGTGAATATGTTTCCTCATCTATGAAAAATCTTCTTAAATCACATGGAACTATTGCTCAGTTTTGTCCTCACATACTAGAACAAAATGATGTTGTTGAATGCAAACACCAATAAATTCTTGAAACTACATGTGCTCTCATGCTCATTGCACATGTCCTTCGATCTTTTTGGGTTGAAGCTCTTCTCACTGTTGTCCTGTTAATCAATGTTATCTCGTCATTCTTATTTACAGACACATGTCCATACTCTCGACTGTACAAAACTCAGTTTAGTTATTCTCTTATTTGAGTATTTGGTGTTAGTTTCATTCTTCTTCCATAAAATGAATGGGATAAGTTGCCACCTCGCTCAATGTTATCTCGTCATACTTATTTACAGACACATGTCCATACTCTAAACTGCACAAAACTCATTTTAATTATTGTCTGATTTGAGTTTTTGGCTGTGTTAGTTTCATTCTTCTTCCATAAAATGAATGGGATAAGTTGTCACATCGCTCAGCTCGATGTGTCATGTTAGAATACAGTCCATGTCACAAATGATGTAGATGTTATGATCCAAATAGTCAAAGAATTCAAAACTCACGCCATGTCAGCTTCTTTGAAAACTTATACTTCTACTCATTAAACAAAGAGTTAGATTTATCCTTTCTTGATTCATCTATAGCCACATCAACATTACCGATACCATCATACAATTCTATCCCGTCTTCATCTCCCGAGTCACCTTCAGCCCTTCATGAAGTGAATTCAACTGATATTACGGATGTTACTACTCTTGTTTCCGAAGTCACATCGCTTTCCGCGCCAGCCACCATCATCGCCACCCCCATTGTCGCCGCCACCGCCCACACCACGACCCCTATCATGATGCAATCCTACTCAAAATTGTCACTCACCTCCAAGATACTCTTCTTTAATCAATTTTTATTCACCCCATTTTGTATTCTTTCTTGCTGCTATAGATTCTTTATAGGAACCACAATGTTATTCTGAGATAGTTAAGTATCTCGAATGGCGGCAAGCTATACATATATAGGCCCTTCAGCGTACCCATACATGGGATCCTATTCCTCAACCACATGATACTCACCTGATCAATTGTAAGTGGATATTCAAAATTAAAATAAAATCAGATGGTCCTGTAGAGTGTCACAAAGCACATCTTATTGCCCTCTGATTTTTCTTAGGAGTATGGTATTTATTATGAGGAGATTTTGGCACCAGTGGCCAAAATTACATCTATTCAACACTTATTGTTGTTGCAGCTAGTCAACATTGAGATTTATATCAGATGGATGTGAAAAATACAATCCGTAATGGTGAACTTACAGAGACCGTTTACATGCAGTCACCACCCGGGGTTGATGCTCCTCCCTCTCATGTGTGTCGTCTTTGACGTGCTCTCTATGGCCTCAAACAGGTCCCTCGAGCTTGAGTCAAGTACTTTCAAAAAACTATTCTCTCTATTGGATTTATGGATAACTCAGCAGATTATGCGATGTTTTATCATACTTCTTCGCAGGGTCAAGACATTCTCCTCTTGTATGTTGATGATATTATTATTATTGGGGATGATATATCTACTATCCAGAATCTCAAGTGACATCTTTAGAGTTGGTTTGAGATGAAGGATTTCAGACATTTATGCTACTTTCGTATAACTGAGATTGCATACTTTCACCACAGCTATAAGTTGTCTTAGCAGAAGTATATTTCAGATATCTTTGAATGAGCCTCTCTCACCATGCTTCTCTTGCAACTTCCTCTCATGTTACTACTCCGATGGAGCTTTACTTAAAGCTTTGTCAGTCATATGGTGATCCTTTACCGAACCCCACTCGATATCGGGAAATTGTCGGTGCCTTGATTTACTTGTCTACTACTTGACTACATATATCTTATGATGTTCACTCTCAGTCAGTTAATGGCCGCACCGATGACTGTTCACTATGTAGCCCTGATGACTTATTTGCTACCTTCAGGGTACTATAACTCGCTCCTTGTTATTTTTCATCTGATCACCTCTCACGCTACGGGCATACACTGATGATGGATGGGCTAATGATACTGATACTAGATGATCTACCACTGGGTACTGCATCTTTCTTACTTCATCTCTTATCTCTTGGAGTAACAAATACTAACACACGCTTTCCGGTCATTATCAGATGTAATATCGCTATAGCTTACACTACTCTTGAGATTTGTTGCCTATGTCATCTTCTATAGGATATTGGTGTCTTCTCCCATTCCTCTATTTTGTGACAATGAGAGTGCTATTCAGATTGCCTATAATCCGGTGTTCCATGAGCACACTAAATACATTGAAAAGGACTGTCATATTGTCCGACATGATTATAGTTCTCATAATATCTCTCTTCCTTACATAATATCAAAAGATCAACTTGGAGACATATTCACTAAGACACAAACTACCACTCGGCTACTTTATTTTTTTATCCAAACTTTTGGTGTTTCATCCACTTTAAGTTTTTTTGGGTTGGGAGGGGGATTGGGGGAAGGGGGTTCAAAATAGTTTATATTTATGTGTGTACATGCTCAATATATATTTGCCCACTCAGACCCATGTCTTCTCGATGATTATGAGCCCTATTACAACTGGAAGCCATGTCTTGTCTATATATTTGTATCATATTCTCAGATCAATACAATAACACATATTATTTTTCTCCTGATTATCAATACTTATTAGTGTCTTTTCTTCTATGCAGTTGAAACCTACCTTCAATCCAAGTTACATCCATAATGAAGAATCTTCAAATGTAATTCCTCAAGATTGGCATATCAATGGAAAATGTCCAAAAGGGACAATTCCTATCCGAAGAATTCAAGAGACTCATGTCCTCAGATCCTCTTCACTTGCAAGTTTCGGGAAAAAATATCCACCAAACTTTCCTGGTCCAAATCTTCCTAAACCAGTTGGCGAAGGACACGAGGTATAATTAAAATGCAAGCTACACTGATTTTAAAAACTTATTTATGGTTCCTTAGATACTAGGCCCTCAATTTTTTGACGCTGCTCACAAGTCCCTCAGATCCTATGGGTCTTATAATTTGGTCCTTCAATGACCAAAATACCCCTCAGTTTATGTTACCCCTAAAACTCCTTCGTGCTAAAAAACATTAGCTGAGGGGGGTTTTGGTCATTGAGGGACCTAATTGCAAGATTCCTTAGAATTTGAGGGATATATCAGCAATTTCAAATATTTGAAGAACTAGTACGGGATTATTGAAGATTTGAGAGACTAAATTCTAGATAAGGGTAAATTTCAGAAAACCGCTCTTAAGTTTGGGGGTTTCTCAAATTACCCCCTTTAACTTTCAAAATGTCACAAAATGCTCCTTAATTTTTGGGGTTTTCAGAAAACCCCCTTTAACTTTCAACGTTTTTCAAAAATTCCCCTAACATCGTTAACCGTAATTTTTACATGGGTGGGTGAAATGCATAGAGGGATATGTTTTCTAGTGAAAATAGTGGTTCACACTTTTAGGGGTTTTTTAAAATAACATTAAAAGTTGAAGGAGGTTTTCCGAGAACCCCAAAACTTAATGGAGGGTTTTGTGACATTTTAAAAGTTACGGATGGTTATCTGAGAAACCCCCAAGCTTAAGGGGGTTTTGTGAAGTTTAAACCCATTCTTTTTAGTAGATTTTTCTAACACTTTTGTAAGTCTATTTTCATATATTGGACTGATTTTTCTTGTAGCATTCTTTTGCTTCTCTACGTGGAGGTCCATTCTATGGAACTAGGTGTGACATAAACGCATGGAACCCTAGAGTTGAACCTGATAATTTTAGCCTTGGTCAGATTTGGATCGTATCAGATTATGACCGTCAAAATACTGTTGAAGCAGGATTGATGGTAATTTCATTGTTATTCTTTTCATTCAACTTAACCAGTAATTTAAAGTGGAATAAACTTAAGCGGATTGGGGACTCTATGCACCAATCTTTTTATCCGTTCAATTTTATTTTATTGATGTGCAATACTCATAAAAACTATCTTGATGTGTATCACATACCAAAAACTATCTTGATGTGTATCACATACCAAGATGGATGGCGGAGTAAAATCGAAGGATCAAAAAGTTGGTTAGCAGATCTCTTAGTCCACTTAACTTTGTTGTAGCTTTTTCCCAACTTAAATATAAAAGCTACCTATCTTAGTCAGTTACTGAAGGGCGCTTTTAAATTATTAGATATTATTAAAATTAATTTTCAAGATAACACAATATGTACAAATTGTGTAAGAAAAAATAATAAATTCTACTTTACATAATTTCTTAAGATATAATATTACACAAATTAAAACCTTCAATGTGTTCTTTTCATGATATTTTAGACATATCTTTTTCTATATCTCAAATGCAATTGTATCTTTCTTACCATGGTTTATTCAACTCATAACTAAAATTGTGGTATGATATTATTTCAGGTCAATCCCCACTTTATGGGGACAATGACACTCGGCTCTTCACATATTGGACGGTTAGTTTGATAAATCTTTCATATGTGCATAACTTTATTATTATTATTAGTATATATTTTTGGATTACAACTGGATTCAAGGCAAACAAACTTTGTATATATTGGGTTTATTGGAACATATACAACTTGGTAGATTTTCTGGTAAATGAAAGGAAAACTTTGGGTTTATTAGCAAAACCTCTAAAAATCAACAGTAAATCCCGCAACTGAAATTTGAAGGGTCAGTGCAAAATCTCTTTGAGATTTATAAAGTAAGAGAAAATTCTCTGAACAAAACTCAAGAATCAAGAGATTTAATGTAATTTAGTATAATCAAAGGTTTTCTCAGTTTTATAAAGTTGAGGGCAGATTTTTACAAAGCCTCCCAAAGTTAACTGTTTTAATCAAATTTCTTTTTTTCTTTTTTTAATAAAATTTTTAATCAAATTTCTTAATTTATTAACTTGGGTTATATATTAAATCATCAAAACACAGGCAGATGCATATCAGACAACAGGTTGTTTCAATTTACATTGCCAAGGATTTATTCAGACCAGCAACGAGATCGCTCTAGATGCAAAAGTCGGACAAATATCTACCTACAATGGTCAACAATTCCATGTCATTTTCCAAATATTAAAGGTACTGAATCATACCTAAAAAGAATATCTTATTTATGAAAGGGTAAATTAGCCATTTTATTTATATAATTTTTTCGTCAAATAATCCTAATATGAAAAGTTTCAATAAATAGTTCCTCATTCTTTCATAACTAATGAAACCAATAATTTTATAGTAAAAGTTTTGTTGTTAATGCCTAGACAGATCTATTTTAGTCTCAACTTACCCCCGAACTATTAGATTTGTTATATTTACCCCTTGAACTATTTTTGTTCCACTTCACCTTTTATTATTAATTTAAGGTTTTTAAATGGATCAAGTGATAGTTTAAGGTAAGATGGGACTAAAGTGAGAGTTTTTCTTGAAGAAACATGATATAGATGAAGGAATTTTTTTTTGATTTACCCTTCATTAAACAAAATTAATATTCCTCTGATATATCTACATATCTCTACATTGAAGGATAATCAAAAGGACGGCAACTGGTGGCTGACAATAATGGGCCATACGGTAGGATACTGGCCCAACACACTTCTCAAAGCATTACAAGGCGGTTCAAAGGTTATAGCATGGGGAGGTGAAGTATATAACCCTCACTATAAAAATGGGAGCACAACTACTCAAATGGGAAGTGGTCATTTTGCAAGTGAAGGAGATAAAAAAGCTGCATTTTTCAGAAATATTGTTACTTTGGATGCAAATGGAGCTCCCGTTGAAGGTACTGGACTGCAGGCTACAATTGAGAAGCCAAAGTGCTACGATTTTCAGTTTGGTGGGCGTATGGAGTTTTATTATGGAGGTCCTGGCAGAAATCCTAACTGTCCTTGACAAAAAAAAGGCTTATAAATGTGGTGGTTTTTAGATTTTTTTTTTTATGCTATTTGGTGTAGTTTTGAAGACATAAATTACGTAACAAAATAATTTGCTATGATCATCTTGCACTTTTCTTCTCTTATTTGTGTAAGAACACTATAAGATTAAAAGCACAATGTGTTTCTCAAATACAACTATATATGTCGCCAATGCACAAGCAAAACGAACAATTAACAACGGAGAGTTAAAAAGGAAAAAAAAAAAACAGAACAAAAAAGAGCTGATTATGTGTGAGCTCGCTCATTTTCTTCATTTTAATCACATGATCCCACCAAGCACTCTTGCCCCTTATTTTCGAGTCCAATTACCCACTCCTAGCAATTTCCGCAGATAAGGTAGAGTCCACGTTCGACTATGAGTGGGTCCTTCTTCGTTTTCATCATGATCATGGTTTTGGAGCCGATGGCTACATGCATGATGATGTTGGTCCAATCCCGCCGCCAGTGGTGGAGTTACATAGTGTCTAGTGGTGTCATAGGATGCCATTGGATTGCCTACTTTATAAGTATTTTTTATTTACTTTTAATTGTATTTACTGTTTAGGATGCCACTACAATTATCATATATAGTATGCCACTAGGCCAATTTGGCAATTTTTAGAGTGATTATGCTTATTTTTGTAAGAAGTCAATAATGGTGTGTTTTGTTTTGCATCGTTCTTGATGCTTCGACAATATGAGGATGCTTTAAGTAGTTTTTATAATTTATGTACCATATATCCTATATATTTTTAAAAGTAGTTTTTATAATTTATGTACCATATATATCCTATATATTTTTAAAAGTAGGTTTTTATAATTTATGTACCATATATATCCTATATATTTTTAGATGCAACATGATGATAAAAGTAGTTTTTATAATTTATGTACCATATATATCCTATATATTTTTAATATTATTTTTACTACCAAAACAAGCTAAAATTGTGTTTACTTTAGTCATTTTCACTTATAATGATATTTAAGCACAATTTTACTAAACACCTTAACTGCTTTTGAAAGAACATTTTGATATATGATTACCAAAATGCTATTTTCAAAGAGCACTAATTATATAAGCACCTTATTATTAACTCCAACAATACCAAACTGGCCCTAAAAGGACAAAATGATCATGAAATGTTATATGATGATATCATTGGGACAAAATCCTACATCACTCTTACTTCGCCATATGCATCTGCCCGATAGTGTATGCCAATTGGTCATGTCCTTATTCTGTGAGTCTACTCAGCCTGTTTTAGCCAACTTATTCTTGAGAAAATCAGGTGTATAATCACAATCGTCTGCGAATCAAAATATTGCTGAAATTTCATGTGTAAGTGTAGTCTCATGTTGGAAATTTTAAGAAAGAATGACAAAAACATGATGAGGCACACTTATAATGGCACCAATCTAAAATATAATATGCCTATCTCTAAATCTAAAATATGTCAATCTAAATTATCATACTGAGGAAAACAAGGAAGAAAAAAATTATTTCCATAAGATTTTCTATAAGCTTGACTGGACGTAAAAAATATACAATCATATGTTACCATAAAGAAAATAAGAAGGAAAAAACTTCTCCAAATCTTAATTTTTCAGGAGAAAATAAAATGATTTGTATTACCAAATTTTCGGAATGGATGTCTTCTCCAATCATATATTACACAATAAAGGAAATAAAGGAGGAAAATATTTGACTAAGCCTTTTCCACCAAATAAAGAAATGATAGCACCAACGGATAACATATTAATGAGGGGAAAAGGATTCTTGCCCTTAAAATTTTCACTGCAGATTCATTCTCCAATACTATTATAATAAATAAAATCAAGGGAGAAATATTTCTAATATTTTGTACTATAAAGGAAATATTTTCATGATGAAAGACCAAGATTTAGAGGTCTTCTACATCCTATAAATGAGGATCACCAAACTGCAGATTCTTTTTCAATTTATACTGTTCTTGCTTCATCTTATAAAATTAATGAAGTTTAAATAGAATTAATTATTGGGGAAAGAAATTTCCAACAATTGAAAGTAAAAACACTTTAACAAATTGGGCTTTTGTCATATTAAACCCAAAACTTCTTCAATAGTATATTAGACCCCTGATTCTTCATATTTCTTGATTATACCTCTAAATCTTTTAATTTTTTTTAAGAAACACCCTTTAAATGAATTCTACCTAAAACTTTTACCATAGTATATTTGTTAACTCTTAATCATCTTGATGAAGTTAAAGCATATCTATTTTCCCTTTTTATGATTTTTTGTCCTTTTATGTAAAAGCATTACTTTCTACTAGAACTTTGACACGCAAATGCACGTGCTATAAAACATTTTATTTTTGCATCAATAAATATATATGAAGATAATTTCATCTTTTATAGAGAGTGTGCATTTAACTCTTAAACCTAAAATCCTCCATTGATTTTCTTTATGCATTAATACAAATAAATCATGTGAAGAAAACATTCAATTATGTGGGCACCCTTTTCTTATGACATTGAATGATATATAATATTCTAGCAAAAAGAAAAGAAAAGAGAAAAGACCACTTATTATAAAATGATATTTTTGCCTTTTTAGTTACAATTGAAAAGGAGGACTTGTCCGCCACCCATCCAATTTTGCACTACCCTTAGTTAGTTTTTTTTATAGTAGTATATATAGATAATAAGCTCCATCCATTCATGAATTTTCTTGGAAATAAAAAAATTACTAATGACTTTTATTCTATATATGCAGCTGAAACCTAGCTTCAATCCAAGTGATATCCATAGTGAAGAATCCTTAAATGTAATTTCTCAAGATTGGCACATCAATGGAAAATGTCCAAAAGGGACAATTCCTATCCGAAGAATTCAAGAGAGCCATATCCGAAGAGCCTCTTCACTTGAAAGTTTCTGAAAAAAATATCCACCAGAAACAAATATCAGTCTTGCGGCCGTTAATAAAACTGGCCATGTGGTATGTATATTTTAAATGCAAGCTCAGCCTTGGATTCGATTGTATATATATATATATATATATATATATATATATATATATATATATATATATATATATATATATATATATATATATATATATATATATATATATATATATATATATATATATATATATATATATATATATATATATATATATATATATATATATATATATAGAGTGAGTTCTATGAACTTAAGTTCATAACATATGCACCAATTTTCTAACCACTCATCTTGCTTTGGGATCCGTGAAGATATATAAAGCCACTTTGAGATTTGTGCATCACAAATCTGGACAAGATGAGTATAAAAAAGTTATGCATCACTATTCATTATGAATTAAGCTTCATGAGCTCTCTTCTCTCTCTCTCTCTCTCTCTCTATATATATATATATATATATATATATATATATATATATATATATATATATATATATATATATATATATATATATATATATATATATATATATGGGCTTTCAATGAGAACCCAAATAAGTGTGAGAACTAAGAACTCAATATCAACCATCCATAATAAAAAAAATAGGCTGAGATTCTAAAATTAAGGTGGCGAATTGTAATTAAATAGACATTAGAAACTAAAATAAGGGTAAAAGGTAAAAAGCAGAGATATAATGGAAAATCTATAATCACGAAACCGCCAATCAATTATAACGCAGTTTACATAATTAAAAAAAAATAAAATTAAGAAAGGTAAGAAGATAAGTTAGTTTTGATTTGAGATATTTAAGGAGGAGAGAGAAACTAAGATATGTCATGATTCTCAGGCACCCCAAAACTTCGTCTAAAATATCTTAATTTTATTCTTTATCATTTTATCATTTTATCCCAAAACCCTAGTTCTATTTTCGTGTTAGATGAGTTGTAAACGCTATATTAGGTTCAATTTGATACCAAACAGAATTGCAAGTTTTAACTTACGAATTCAATTACTAGTGTTACGAAACTCATGTTGTAACTCACGTAATCCAGTTAACATAGTTACGTAATCACTTAGTATGTTAGCAGAATCTCATATATCAATTTACGAACTGTAGTTATTTTTACAGATCGTCATCGATTTAATCATTGTGTTCACTTTATTGCCATAAAAAGTAAATTATAATTTACATAATCTCATTATCAATCGTCAAAATAAACTTTTATAATTTGCTTTATTTCTCAATGTTATAACTTATAGAATTTCAACAAATTGGTAACATAATCTCATTTATTAACTTACGTAATCCTTTCAATAATTTCAGATCGTATGTTATAACTTATAAATCTCAACATATTCTGAATCTCATTTATTAACTTACGAACCTCTTACAATAATTTACGAAATGCATGTTATAACTTTAATCTCAACAAAGTGGTTACAATCTCATTTATTAACATACATAATCCTTTCAATATTTTACGAATCACATGTAATAACTTACGGAATCTCAATATTTTGCACGTGAATCTCATTTATTAACATACATAATCCTTTTAATATTTTAGTAATCACATGTAATCACATGTAATAACTTACAGAATCTCAATATTTTGGTTACAGAATCTCATTTATTAACTTACAAAATTTCTTTCAATATTTTACGAATCACATGTTATAACTTACGAATCTCAACATAATAGTTACAAAAATTAAATCTCCATTACCAACTTACGAATCACAACACTTAACTTACGTAATCACGTTACATAAATACGAATCTCATTTATTAACTTACGAATCCCTTTTAACAATTTTACGAATCACATGTTATAATTCACGGAATCTCAATAAATTACTGATTCATCCGTAATACAATGAATCTTTATTAAAAGTTGAATCTCCTTCATCAACTTACAATCTGCAAAAATAAAGAGTGAATCGGTTCCCGGAATTGTAAAAATATTTCAGAAAAATATTCGATTATTAAGATAAATGGATTGTTAAAACCAACCAAAAAGAAAAGAAACCAAAGATCATAAACAATTTGATAATAAATATCCATCTTTCCATTTTCGATGGCAACACAAAACCTAAAACAAAACGATTAATGGGAGGAGATGGTGAGACGCTGGGACGGCGGAGAGGGGAGGCGAGGGCGGGACTGCCGGGAGGAGGCGAGGATGAAGGGAGAGCGGGGAGCGCTTAGGAGGCCGCATGGGGCTAGGAGCGTAGGAGACTGAGAGAGAGATTGATTGAGAGAAAGAGAGAGATCGAGAAAGGAAAAATTAAACGATGAAGAAATCACGATTATTTAGGAGATATAAACGCCTATTGTAACTGATTTTTTCTGAGCAAAATGACGAGCAAGCCCTTTAATTAAGTTTTAAAATTAATACAGTTTAATCGAACCGTTGATTGTTTAAAGATCTAAGTGAGGTTAGTTCTTAGTTCTCATATTTGTTACGTTCTCATTTGATTGCCTATATATATATATATATATATATATATATATATATATATATATATATATATATATATATATATATATATATATATATATATAAAGATGCAAGCTACAATAAATTTTGCGAACATATTTATTCTTTTTAACATATTTTTCTAACGGTCTTGTTTTGAACTTTGAAATTTGATTTTCTTGCAGCATGCTTTAGCATTTATAATAAATGATGATCCACACTATGGATCTCGGTGTGACATAAACTTATGGAAGCCTAGAGTAGAACCTTCTGATTTTAGCCTTGCTCAGATTTGGATCATATCGAATAATGATCTTCATAATACCATTGAAGCAGGACTAACGGTAATGTCCTCAACTTTTTTTTAAAGAAAACCCGGAGCCCAAATTTTATTAAAAGTAAAGAATAAATTATTTATGAAACGATCGAGAATACAAAGTGTGGAGGTCATTGGTACTATTTATATATTCAATACAAATATGATTAAAAGCTACATATATATAGTCATGTCGAAGTACAATTTTCAATTATTAGATAAAAGTTAAAGTGATTTTCAACCTAAGGCAATAATTACAAATTGTAAGAATAAATACACTTATTTTCATAATTTGTAAAGATAAAAGGATCTTATATGTAAATCTTCAATAAATTGATTCCAGATTTATATCTAACGTTTTATTTGGTTTTCAACTCATAACTAAAATTGTGTTGTGATATTATTTCAGGTCTATCCATCACTATATGGAGACAATGAAACTAGGCTCTTCACATATTGGACGGTCAGTTTTATGAAATCTTTTCACATAATTTATTTTAATTACAATTGTATTCAAGAGAATTAATACGTTAAGTGAAAAATAAAGGTAAATTTCTCAAAATTCCCCGAAATTTTATAAACAGAGAACTTCCTTGAACAAGACACAACAACCAAGGGAATTGAGAAATAATTTTGAAAGTTCATGAGGATCTTATCTGATTTATAAAGTTCAGGGGGATTTTATGCAGAAACTCTGATTTTAGTGAGGGTTTTGTTGAATTTACCCAAAAAATAAATTGTTTTAATCTAATTTCTTCACTTATTAACTTAAATTACTAATATTAACTAATAATAAATCATTAAAACAGGCAGATGCTTATCAGAATACTGGATGTTACAATCTGAAATGCCAAGGGTTCATTCAGACTAGCAACGCAATCGCTCTCGATGCAAAGTTCGCACCATTATCTACATATGATGGTAAACAATTCCATGTCACTTTCCAAATCTTGAAGGTACTAAATCTTACAAAGCAACTTCTTATTCCTTAAAGCATAAATTAAAGAAACCCCCTTCATTTTTATCATGTTTTTCAATAAACTCTGATTTTACAAAGTCAAGAAAAGGAATTTTTGCCTATAAACCCAAAAGTATAGAATAAAAAGTGTGCATAGCTACATACAATACAGTTTGTAGCTATACCTCTTGAATTTTACACTTTGGATTTAGAGGTACATAAACCTTATACTTTAGGTGTACGTATTAGAAAATATGGAGCAACGTTCAAATGTTTGTGTTTATGAAACCCCCAAAAGTACACATCATATAGTATGTTTCTTGTAATTTACCTTTCATGAAAGTATATCATCATTTAAGTACACATCATATAGTATGCTTCTTTGTAATTTACCTTTCATGAAAGTATATCACCATTTCTCTAATTAATTTATCTATCTCCATATGGAAGGACAATCAAAACGGAGGCAACTGGTGGCTAACGGTAGCGGGCCACGCGCTAGGATACTGGCCCAACACGCTTCTCAAAGAATTACAAGGCGGAGCAAATCTAATAGAATGGGGAGGTGAAGTATACAACTCTAATTCTGCGCAAGGGAGCTCAACTACACAAATGGGAAGTGGGCATTTTTCAAGTGAAGGACCTAAGAAAGCTGCATACGTTAGAAATATTGTTACTTTTGATAAAAATGGAGCTCCTGTGAAAGTAAGTATACAACACCCTAAATTATACAATGAAATAAGTATTCGTAAACTTATGAAGTAAAGTGACAGCTCTAAATTATTTGAATAGTGAATAGTGATCCATTAATTCTTAATGGGCCAAACATAAAAAATAAAGTGATCCTAGAACTCATTAGCATAAATTGTCCAACTTACAGCATTATGAAAAAGCTACCATCAATTTTGAAAAAGTGGGGAAAAAGGATGTATTAATTGGTATTCGAATGAAGGCTACTATGCTAACGATTTCAAAACATAGAGACATGTAGAGTCAATTATAATTGTATCTAGTTAAATATCTTTTATATCTCATCAAAATTCCTAAATATACTAGATGTAAGAGAAAATTAGTAATAATGTCCAGTATTATAAAGTTCTAGCTCATGCTACTTCTAGCAAGCAACATAAATTCTAAACTGTAGTTCTCGAAAGATAGTCTAAAATCAATGAATATCGCATCTATCTTTGTTGTTGTTATTCTCTTAGAACTTGGAATTATGTTCTCGCCAATTATTATACTTCAAGGTCCTCATTGCTATTAGTGACTACCAACACTTTGTGACGCTTGGTGACAAAACATTACTATTACATCTCCTTGATTCATGAGAGGGCGTCACTGTTGCTTGCTACTTCATATTTAGAATGAACGGAAGGAGAAGAGTGTTTCAAGATGAACACAGAGAATCAAACAATACTCTTCGTCGCCCTCATTTTCCTACTAGGATGATATACCGTGTTACATCGGAGCAGAAGGCTAACTCTGAACGATGTGATACATTGTGAACGTGGGGGGAACGTGGGGGCCACCCAAGTGAATTGTGAACGTGGGGGCCACCCATGTTAGTTTCGCCCGGTTTGTTCGGTTGCGCGAGACAGAAACAAAAAAAAAGTTTTTTTATTTCCTATAAATAGGGAATTAAAACCTAGGATTTTTTGTGTTGAGTTTTGTGGAAGAAAAAGCTAGGGTTTTGGCGGCGGCTAGAGAGAGAAAAAAGAGAGAGCTTGGAGAGATTCTACAAGAGAGAGGTCAATTTCTTTTGGGTAAAAATCAAAGTTTTATCTTTGGGACGAGCTTGTGGATTGTACAGTCGCCTAGTGTTCTTCTTCATAGTCGAATCTCCCTCACCCTCCGTGGACGTAGGCAAGTTTGCCGAACCACGTAAATCTTGTGTTCACTGCTATCGTGATTGGCTATTGTTTGTAGGTTCCCTTGATTCACCCTCTAGATCGTTGAGAGGAAGAGTAGATATCTCACTTTGTTGAGATATTTTACTTTCTATTCTTATTTCCTTCGTGAAACGGAATATAATCGGGCCTCTTAGGTGACATCGCCGGGCGCGTGGGTCGAGGGTCGAAAAAATGTTTATTGATTGAATGAACGGTTACAATCAAATTCTCTCGATTATGAGGAAGAGAAGGTTGATTCGACTTCTCTTTTAAGGTGGGTTCTCTGCAATGATAGGATGCTTCTCTCGATGCTCACGATTGCTTCCGCTGACGATCGTAACAAGGTCAGCAGATGATCTTGAGATTGCCGATGAAGAGTTCGATTCACTTCAGCCGAGTGTTGATCTTCTAAAAATCCCCAAAAGCCTCTCCCTTTTTTTCCAACTCTCCCCTGGGCTTTAGCTATTTATTGAGCCGCCGCAGAACGTGGCGTCGCATAAAGCACGGCTGGCTGCTTAGCGGAACTGCGCTACGGTAAAGCGCAAATGCTACAAGAACGCGGTAGTGGACCTCGCCGACCGGTGCCGCGGGCGAGCCTCGTTAAACCATCATGGGCAACCTCGCGCACTCACCGACGCGCAGCAGCCTCGTCACACTTTGATGCTCATGTAAAGATCGAACTCCGCCCACGCGAACCTCGTATTGAGGTCGAAGTCCGCCTTTGAGCAAGTCTCGCTTTTGAAGCTTGTAATCGGTCTAGCCTCGTTGAATGTCGAGGTTCATCGCTGTAGGCGAACCTCGGTTGAATGTCGGGTTCACCGCTAAGCGAACTCTGGCTGAATGTCGAGAACCTCGTTGAATGTCGAGGTTCACCGTCAGTAAGCGAATCGGTTGAATGTCGAGGTTCACCGCTATAGGCGAACCTGCTGAATGTCGAGGTTCACCGCCAGCGAACCCTCGGTCGAGTGGAGAGTTTCACGCTTGGCGATCCTCGCTTGACTTTGATGCGGGCGAGCCTCGCCAAACTACCGCTAGGTAGCCCCGTCAAACTATCGCTAGGCGAGCCTCGTCAAACTACCTGAAGCAGCCTCGTCGAACTTTGACGTTGTGGGCGAGCCTCGTCAAACTTCAACGCTGTAGAGCCTCGCCAAACTTTTGACGCTGTACAGCCTCTCGGCACCACCGCCTGTAGGCTAACCTCGTCGCACCATTGTTGAGCTTCGCTTCGCGCGAACCTCGTTAAGATCGAACTCCGCCCACGCATCTAACCTCGGTTGAATGTCGAGCCCGCAGCCGTGGCGAACCTCCTTTTGTCTCTTAGCATTTTCTAAGGCTTATGAGAACATGCTACCACCTAATGGTCAGAACTTCAAGCCGTACGCCGGAATTGGACCGAATTATATATGAAAATCGACTATCTCGACGGAGAGGAGCCAATTGTTTTAGTCATTTTGCCCAATTCCTTCCGTTCGAGAGATATCAGCACTTTTGTCTATTTTGTAAAGTCGCATTCGAGTGAACTTAACCTTTAGGGACGACTTCATTCAGATGGACCCTAAGCTCTTTTGCTCATTCCGAAGTTGTCGCGTAGGATTAAGGCAATTTTATTACCTACAATCCCTCCAAAGTTTTCTGACTTGAATGTGGTTGAATGGAGTCCGGAACACTTTGGATATGAAGACTTGTAAAATGGTCGCCGCGCATCGAAGCGCAGGAACCTTCTAACGAACACGTATTTGAATTCTTCACTTGCGCCTAATGATCGCCCTCTAGGATTTTTAGCAAACCCCGCCTATCAACGGATTTGACGTGCCTTTACCGACACCGCTTGAATCGGGCTAGCATGCGATTGTCTAGGTCCGTCCCATGTAACGGTGCTAAGAGAGTTAACTTTCTTAGTGCTACGATGTTGAATACGTAGATTCGTCTTTCTCACACGGAATAGACTACCCCTGCCCGCGGTGTTAGATCTAATCTCGAATGGGAGACCGAGATAAAATCCCTATGTCGAGACATAGATTCAGATTGTTGTTTAATAACAACCGCTACACGGGATTGGCCGCGGTAGACTTTGTTCTCTTGGGGCAAAGAGCAACCGCTTTGTCTCTTAGGGCAAAGACGAACCTGAATAGTGGCACATCGCATGGCAGGCCACTATTAGGAATATAATCATGGGGATGATCGAATCGTCAGATGACATAAAAGTATAACGATCGTGATCAAAAGCAATCAAGTTGTTCGCTGACATAGGAGTATAACAACATTGATTACGAACAAAATCATTTAGAGGAATGATCATGGGAGTAGTCAAGTCGCTCAGCATGGGAGTATAACGACTATGGTCAAATAAAGGCACATCGCATGGTAGGCCATCATGTGGAAATGATCGAATCGTTTCGCGACATAAAAGTATAACGATCGCGGATCAAAAGCAATCAAGTTGTTCGATGACGGAGAGTATAACAACAATGATTACGAACAAAATCATTTAGGAAATGACTCGTAGTTAGTGAATGCTCGCTGACATGGGAGTATAACGACTATGGTCAAATAAAGGCACATCGCATGGTAGGCCATCATGTGGAAATGATCGAATCGCTCAGCTGACATAAAAGTATAACGATCGTGATCAAAAGCAATCAAGTTGTTCAAAGGACGAGAGTATATAACAACGGTGATTACGAACAAAATCATTTAGGAAATGACTCAGTTAGCCGAAGTCGCTCGCTGACATAAGAGTATAACGACTATAATGGAATAGGAGCACATCGCATAGTGGGCCACTATTCTATGAGGGAGTTGATAGGGTATTACACGGTTAACCACCTAACCCAAAGTCACTCTGACAAGTGACGATATGGGAATGATCAGTCGCTCGATGACATAGAGGTATGACGATCGTTCGATCACCATTTGCGGGAATGACGGTGTGGACTATCAAAGGTGACATTAACATGATAGTTATGTGGACCCACCATCCTATTGATGAGGATTGGTAAGTTGATCCGCCGAGGTGTAATGTTAACATGACAGATTGTCGCCGGAGCGACTTTGAGGACTTACCATCCTATTGACGAGGATGAGTAAGTTGATTTTGTTAGAGGTGTAATGTTAACATGACAGATTGTCGCGACGGAGCGACGAGGACTTACCATCCTATTGACGAGGATGAGCAAGTTGATTTTGTTAGAGGTGTAATGTTAACGGATGGAGTAGTCCCGTCATCCTATTGGAGAGGATCGACGAGAAAATCAGGGAACTATTCGAGGTGATTGTTAACATGATAGTTTAGGAGTTTGAAGGAAGACTACGTAGTACTTCCTCGAAGAATTTGCTCGATATCGGATATCCGTCCTCGCGATTGACGATATAAGCATCAATCCATCATCTTTGGCCGATAGTAGCCAAGTCTTCACAACATCTCATAGCTTGGTTCCGCGATTGGCGAAGTTCGCCAGACATCGGGCTTACTTGAAAAGAGTTTTGATGAGGAAGCGTCGCCACCACTAAGGTATCTTGGACGCCACCCTCAAATTCAAATAGCTCTTCAACCTCCATACGCTTGAGCACGCCTCGACTTGTTCTCCTTGGCGGGTTAAGTCTTTCCACGAAGCACACGGCCTATATTAGACAAAATGTTGATGGAGAGATTATTCCAAGACATCTCGATGAGAGTGGCCTAACTGGACATCACGGCACACAAATATCGGTTCCCGATCTCTTGACAAAGTTGTTTAGACTTTCTTCCCGCTTTACAACTAGCAGGGTTGCCATAGATACCCCGTGTCATCGCCGAAGAATCCGCCATGAAGAGCCTTTCCATGTCCTTCCAGCAGTGATGGACCCAAGTTCTAATCACAAACCATTCAAAAGCAACCCCTTGAGGGTGCCATGAACAATCGGGTCATGATAGGATCACATTCGTTATATGCCCGGTTTCGCGCTTGAAATAATAAACATGTTGTGATGGAGAGCTTTTTCCATCAAACCGCACTAGATTGAGTGGCTTGAATTTTGGAGGATATGGGACATCATCCCATTCTGCAGGTATGGTCTAGTCACCCCGGCCTTTAAAGCTCTTTGAGCTTGAGGGCATCCAATTTGGAAATCATGTAACTTATGATCTCGGCTTTATGTGGTTCGACTTCTTCGCCTCGGATGACCGAGTGGACATCCCGATCTTCTTCATAGCCTTCATGCTTTGATTTGGAACCTCTCGTCTACTTTCTTCTTGCCGACGAAGCTTCTCATCACTTCTAAGCTGCCTCGATAGACTCTTGTTGAGCAACAATAAGAGCTTGTTGCTCTTCGATCTTCTTTGCCATCTCTTCCTCTTTATCGCCCATGAGGATCGGCTTGATCACTTATATCGTGTTTGAAGTTGAGATGTGGCCATGCCGAGTTCTCGATTCTTCACGTACCCCACCTAATTGGCTATAGTCAACGGGATTGCCGCCCGCACGTAAGACGGTGCTTCGATAAGCTTTGACTATTGATTAATGCTTCGTAACCCTCGGGAATACCTCTAATTTATTCAGATCGCTTGGGGTCTTGCCCCGCTTCTCCCAACCATGTTAATAGTCACCTGTGGAATGACCACCGGCCGCTTGTTTCTTATGGCTAAGCCGGCCGCCTAGCTGGACGGGTCGATAATCGCCAAATACGTAAGGTTGATGTGTCGATGAACATTTCGCCAAGATGGCGAGATGAGCTTCTCACGCTAAAGAATGGAATTGCATTTGACCGGCATCACGCTTGCAGTGAGATAATCACGGAGATCGGCGGGTACCCCCGCTGATCTCTGAAAACGAGCCTCATATGAGAGAGGCTTTCGAAGTCGAAGCTGGCTTAACTCCGCGGAGGTTGCCGCTTCCTTTGGTTCGCGGGCGAGGTTCATATTGGCGACGAGGTTCGGCCCCGCCGAGGTTCGCCCCGCTTAGAGAGGAGACCTCATGTTACGGTTCATTGCTTGGACGAGGTTCATCCCTTTAGAGGGGACCTCATGTTGCTGGCGAGATTCGCCACTCAAACGAGGCTCATCCTTCAAGGGGACCTCACGTTGTAGGCGAGGTTCGCCACTTGGACGAGGCTCGCAGCAGGGGCGACGTCGTTCTTGTAGACGAGGTTCGCTGTTTGGACGAGGTTCATCCGGGTTTAGAATGGACCTCATGTTGTTGGGTAGGTTCAAAATGACGAGGTTCATCATTTTGATGCTTGCTATGACGAGGTTCGTCAACAGAGCGAGCTTCGTCTTGCTTTGATGACACCCCATGTCGAGGTTCATGATGACGAGGTTCGTCATTTTGATGCTTGCTATGACGAGGTTCGTCAACGTGAGCGATGTTCCCTCGGGTTTTGATGGAACCTCATGTTGTTGGCTTAAATTTGCCACTGATAGGCTCATCTCTTTTCAAGAGGACTCATATTGTTGGCGAGGTTCGCCACTTGGACGAGGCTCGCCGTTTCGAAGCGACTTCATGTTGTTGTCGAGGTTCGCCACTTGGACAAGGCTCATCCCTTTTGGAGAGGACCTCACGTTGACGGCGAGGTTCGCCATGCGGACGAGGTTCGCAACTGGGGCGACGTTCATCTTGTTTTGAATGAACCCTTAGATGAAGACGAGGTTCACGCTTGGGGTGCAATGACGCAGGGTTCGACGCCTCGCCGCCTCGACCCTCAGTTCGCTTGACCATCTTCGACGATAGTAAAACCCGCCCAACGCAGACCAAAGCTCGAGCCCTACGGAGAGCTTGGTTCGCCTGGGGACGCTGGCACGCCGTGGAAATTGGACCCTTGGCGATCCTTCCTTTCCACGCCGCCAGGTTCGGCCCAGGCCAAAGTTTGGCTAATGGCCTCCGGGGTTGGGATGGGCCGCTAACCACCCACTCTTAGCCTGCTGGCAGCTCTTGGAGCCTTGTCAAGAGACATAGGTCGGTTCTCGAGATTCGCCGAGAAGATTCAACACGACACGGGTCGAAGTCTCATACGACTCGGCCGACACTTCAGGTCTTCACCGGGTTAGATACCCCAGGAGGGGAACTCTTCATACTTACTCGATCAAACTCAATGACCAAGGTCTCGAACCTCGGTTCCAACCCAACCTTGTCCGACACACCACCAGCTTCATCGAATGAATGGTTGCTCATCATGGTCGCCATCTCTCGTAGGGTCGAAAAATATTTATTGATTGAATGAACGGGTTACAATCAAATTCCTCGACATGTGAGGAAGAGAAGGTTGATTCGACTTCTCTTTTAAGGTGGGTTCTCGCAGCGATAGGATGCTTCTCGATGCTCACGCCGAGATTGCTTCCGCTGGACGATCGTAACAAGGCCGCAGATGATCTTGAGATTGCCGATGAAGAGTTCGATTCACTTGTGCGCGAAAGTGTTGATCTTCTAAAAAATCCCCAAAAGCCTTCTCCCTTTTTTTCCACCCCCTCTCCGCTGGGCTTTTAGCTATTTATTGAGCCGCCGCAATCGGCGCTGTTAAAGAACGCTGGCTTCAGTAACGCTGCCGCTACAAGCGGAACTCACATGCGAACGCGGGTAGTGGACCTCGTCGGATCTCGGTGTCGGGCGAGCCTTGTTAAACCATCATAGGGCTTAACCTCGCGTAACCATCCGACAACAAGCAGGGAGCCTCACACTTTGATGCTCATGTAAAGATCGAACTCCTCGCTCCACGCATGTAACCTCGTATTGAGGTCGAAGCCCCGCTTTTGAGCAAGTCTCGCTTTGAAGCTTGCACCGGTCTAGCCCCGGTTGAATGTCGAGGTTCACCGCCGTAGGCTAACCTCGGTTGAATGTCGAGGTTCACCGCCGTAGTTAACCTCGGTTGAATGTCGAGGTTCACTGCCGTGGCGAACCTCCTGAATGTCGAGGTTCACCGCTGTGGCTTAACCTCGCTGAATGTCGAGGTTCATCACGAGGCTAACCTCGGCCGAAATGAGAGTTTCGGCCGCTGGCATCCTCGCTTGACTTTGATGTCAGCGGGCGAGCCTCGCCAAACTATCGCTAGGCGAGCCCCGCCAAACTATCGCTAGGCGAGCCTCACAAACCATCGCTAGGCGAGCCCTCCAACTTTGACGCTGTGGGCAGCCCGCCAAACTTCGACGCTAGGGCCTCGCCAAACTTTGACGCTATGCAGGCAGCCCAGACACTGCTAGGCGAACCTCGCCGCACCATTGTTGAGCTTCGCTGCATGCTAACCTCGTTAAGATCGAACCCGCCCACGCACGAACCCGGTTGAATGTCGAGCCTGCAGCCTGGCGAACCTCCTCTTTGTCTCTTAGCATTTTCTAAGGCTTACATGAGAACATACCACTTAACAAGTCGTAACTTTCAAGCCGCATCGGAATTGACGATTATATATGAAAATCGACTCATCTCGACGACGGAGCCAATTGTTTTAGTCATTTTGCCCAATTCCTTCCGGTTCAAGAGATATCAGCACTTTTGTCTATTTTGTAAAGTCAAGCATTCGTGTGAACTTAACCTTTAGGCGGACTCGACTTCATTCAGATGGACCCTTAAGCTCTTTTGCTCATTCGAAGTTGTCGTAGGATTAAGGCAATTTTATTGCCTACATGGGCGGACCCGCGATCCCAACAATTGGTATCAAAGCCGCATTCGGGATTGGTGTAGCTTCGCTTTGAGGTGGTGCTCGGTAATTTCGAGAGAAGGGTTTATTAATACAAACGGAGAATGCGCCTACCAAGAAATTGGTCAAAGTGGAAAATTCGAGATTAAAAATTCAATGGGAAGAATGATTTTTCCTATTGGAGGATGCGATGAAAACTCACTAATTTCGTAAAACCGCGACAAGGCTTTACCGAAAAGAGAAGAAGCATAAGGATATGTCCGATGAGGATTGGGAGGAACTGGATCCGAAGCACTGGCCGACATCCTATGCCTTGAAAGGGATATAGCTTTCTTGGTAGATGGAGAGGAAACTACCAGCGTGTGGTCGGTTAGAAAGTACCTTCATGACCTAAGAGTCTAACGAACCGGATCTATTTAAAATCCAAATTGCATACTTGCAAGATAGAGGAGGGCTCATCAATTCGGGAATACATCAACAAGTTTGATAGGATCATATCGGACTTGAAAGACATAGATGTGAAAGTTATAGATGAGGATCAGCTTCTACTATTTCTCGCTCTCACGAAATCTTATGAGAACCGTGCAAACAACCGATGCTTGTAGGAGACAATTTGAAGATGGATGAGACTAGAACGGCGCTTCTAGCGATGACCTTCGAAGATTGTAACCAAAGGACATGACCATCGGTGGTAACAAAGAACAAGCGCAGGATTGTTTGCTAGAGGAAGGAGCAATGAGCGAGGAAAGGCAAGGAGGAAAGTCTAGATCTAAATCGAGACCTCTTGCAGTGAAAATCGTCGTTTCAAATGCGGTGAAGTCAATTTCAAGGTCGACCGTCCAACTAAGAGAGTAGGTGGAAGAAGAACAACAACAAGACTGAGAAGAGAGGGCAAGGAAGAGGCGAAAGCCACGCTTTATAGGAAGGGAGCCGAGAGGAAGCTATGTTGTCAAGGGTGGCGAGGATATCTCCGGAAGTGGATACTTGATTCTCGTTGCTTTTACCACATGTGTCCAAATAGGAAGTGATTTACTACCTACAAAGGCATTGATGGTGGAACCGTATTGATGGGGAACAACCATGCTTGTAAAACGGTGGGCCGGGTAATATCAAAATCAAGATGCATGATGGAGTGATTTGAACCTTGACGGATGTGAGGCATGTTCCGGACTTGCGGAAGAATCTTATCTCGCTTGGTGCATTGACTCAAATGCTGCAAAATTGTTACCGAGAACGGAGTGAAGAAGGTTATTCTGGTTTTTGTAGCGATGAAGGGTATTCGCACGTAATTTATATCTCTCTCTATATACTACGATAACGGAGATGCGCCGGGTTGGAACTGAAGGAAGTGGTGGAGACCCATGTGAGCACACACGGTTATGGCATAGGCGCTTGGGCATATGTCGAGAAGGTCTAGTTCTCGCTTGGTAAAGAGGGTCATCAAGAATCAAGGAACCTAGCATGGATTTTACGAGGATTGTGTGTGAAAGTCACACAGGTTCGGCTCGAGAAGCAAGTCTAAGAGCGTAGGGATACTAGATTATGTGCACACGGATGTTTGGGGTCCCTCGTAACCACTTCTAAGGTTCCAGATATTATGTCTCGTTCATAGATGACTATTCGAGGTATGCTTGGATTTACTTTCAAGCATAAGAATGAGGTGTTCGGAGACATTCAAGAAGTGGAAAGTAATGGTTGAGAAAGGACGGGAAAGAAATTGAAGACACCGAGATCCGATAACCGCAGCAGTATGCATGGTGCTTTTAAGGAGTTTTGTGATCGAGGGAATTATTCGACCGACAGCCGTCAACACCACGCCAGTAATGGGGTCGCAGAGAGACCGAATCAACACCGCTGGAGAAAGCAATGAGTATGCGATCATACCGGATTGGGCAATGAATGGTGGGTAGAAGCGGTGGCTACGTTTGTTACATTGTGAACCGTTCACCACATTCGACATTGATGGTGATACACCCTATGGGTGTGGTCGGGAGCATGCGATTATGATAGGCTCGTAATTTTGGATGTACCACCATCACGTCAACGAGGAAAAGCTTGACGCCGGAAAATAAGAAGATAATATTCTCGATATGGTCGTGAAAGGCTATCGCCTTTGCGTACCTAAAGATTCAAAGTTCATGATCGCAGGATGTTACCTTTGATGAGAAATCCATGATTGCTAGGGCCCAAGGATGATGGTGTTAGGACCGATGAGACTTCTAAGTCTCGTGTTATTGAAAGAGAACCTAAAGACCAACCAGTTCTAGTCGTGTTCAAGTGGGAAGTCAGTAGATGATGAGCTTGAGCAGGAGGAGGTTCAACAGAGAATACACAGCACTACAATAACAGTTAAATGAGGATAGTTTAGCTTCCACTAGGCCAAGGCGAAAGCATATGCAGTACGTAAGCCGGGCTGATCAACCCCGAAGCACTATGAGCACGTTAATTTGGTTGAATAATGACTCTAAGGAGGAGGACGAGCCGGTTCCTTCCAAGGAAGCTATTCGACAAGGATAGTGAGAGTTGGTTGGTCAGCATGGAGGAAGAGATGGAATCTCTTCGAAAAACCAAACATGAGAGGTGATCCCATTGCCCGTAGGGAAGAAAAACTATTGGTTGTAAGTGGGTGTATAAAAGAAAGGAAGATCTTTAAGAGCTCTGGTGTAGGCGTTAAAAATTGCTTATCGCATCTCGAACAAGACTAAACGGTGGGTTGATACAACCGACCATCCATCTGACGCTGACCTGTAACGCCGTCACGTGATTACGCAAAAACGCCGAAAGTGAGTCGGCAGGCGCATGAGCGGCGAAACGACGCCAGCCGCGGAGAAAACCCCACGCACGAAGCTCAACGAGGCGAAGTTGGCTAAACTCAAAACGCTGACAAGACGAAATCAACCGCATTTAGTCCGCCGATGCAAACGAACCGCTTGAGCTCGAAAGTTGATCTGACACGACTGAACACAACGCACATCACCGAGCAAAACTAAGCCCCGAAGACCGAAGAATCGACGAAGAATCGACGGAGAAGTCGACGGAAAAACGACAAACGACGGAGCGCCATGCCAAACTCCCAAATTGGTTAGGGTTTCGGCCACTGTCGAGCCACCCGGCCAACTTGCCGAGGTGCTCTGCCAAGTGGTTTCGGCTCGGCCACTTTGTCGAAGCCACCTCGCCAACTTGTCGAGGCCTCGCCTACTAACTGAGGTGCCTCGCCAACTTGGTCGAGGGTGGCTCGCCAAGTGCCGACATGTTGGTCGCTGCTGTTAGTACACCCCTTTGGTTTTTGCATAAATGGGGTCTTGCTCATGGGGGTTGGATTTCTGGTCTGGACTGGGGATTGGTGATTTTGGCGGACCAAGAGCTCACGAGATCTGGCCGACGATTCCATTCGAGCACCGGCGAAAGCTCAAGTCCAATGACGTCAGATCTATAGCGAAGGTAAACAAACTCGGTCGAACTACAGATACCCCAGTTAAGCTTCAGTTTAACCTCGGGGATAGCCATGATTTCTCCTTGTAGATTCACTCCGCCTCCCTACGATCCTCTCCTTCGTGAGTGATCCCCGCCAGCATCCTCTCCTTCGCGGAGGTGATCCTCAGCGCCGCTTCCTTCGCGGAACGAGCCCCTCGCCTGTGAGGTTCCGAACCCGGGCTTACACCAGATCGAATTGCGCCGTGGTCAACTGACGAACAAAGTCCCCAAGACGAAGAACCCACTTAAGCGGGATCCCGTGAAATAGAGATCCTCGTGGTTTGTTCACAAAGAAGAGAGTTGTAATTTCTTTGCTTTCATTGCCGGAAATAAAGGCATTTTTCTTTGTTTGAAATTTTGTTGAGCCAAACGGTGCAGAACTAATTCAAACGAAAGCAATGAATAACAAACCAACTTTCCCCGCGAACAAGTCGGGCGACAATGGAGCCAACGCCAAAGAAGCTGCCGGAGTCATAAAGCATGGATCCCGATCCCGGCCATCGAGGAGGTCGAAGTTCGAGTTCGACCCGTGGCGAAGTATGAAGAATACCTTCCTCCTCCTGCATCCGGGCTCCTCGCTAAGTCCAAGATGGTCTCCGCCGCAAGGAAGACCCGACGGGCCTCAAAGTGAGGCAAGAAAATCCACCACCACAAGATCAGCAGACAACGGTGGTTCCTCGGCCCTAACAACGCTAAATCCTTCAACCCCCGCTCTTCATTGGGGTCGATTTCGCCAATGGCGCCGTGATTCTCTCCAAGAGAGCCCGCCGTAGGCGACGCCTACCGGGCAAACACTAGCCCAGCGAAGAATCAATGGATGGGGTCCGCTGGCGAGGCGGATCTAAGATCCAAGTTACTCGTAGGTCAACTGAGATTGTAGCCGATTCTACAGGCCTACGACGATTTACCGGGTCCGAAGTCAAACGGAATCGATCCACGCCTTGAACGATCCGAGCGCCACGCTAGCACTGCTTTGGTGCAACAAGCTCACAGCTGAAGAGGGAGGCGCCAAGAAGTCATCGACAACTCGCCTAGCTTGAAGCCCAAGTCCGCCGAGGCTTCAACTTCAATTTAAACCAACATCCAAGCTTACCGCCGCCAGTGCCAATCCTCGCCTCCCCGCTCAAATCGAAATTGTGAGCACCTCAACAAAGTGGCGCTGATTGAAGTCACCTTCGGCGTCAGACCAACTCTCGGCGGGCTAACTCTCGCCACGACCAAACAGGCCACCGCCAAGGACGCCAGGTCCATAAAGGAATCAGCGGTCACTCCAATACGTGGGTCGTAATTCCACAAAGATAAGAAGAAACCTCGGCACTACCGTGACCGGCTTCAAATCGGTCCAGAGCCCGCCGAAGATTCACACTCGCTGGCGCAGTGTCGCTGGGCGGGTGACTTATGAGCCTATTTGTTCTCGGCGGAGACGCTTCATCCGACGATGACAACGCGAGTACCGTGAAGTCGCGGCTAACACACGATAGGTTGCTCCAGATTCATGCCGACGAAGTTGTACTATCGCGGTCGGGGCACGAAAATCCCGAAGAGGAACGCCCTTTAATCAAACATGCCTTGCTTGTGCTCAAACCGATCAAGGCGCATATCGAGTGCAATTAAGTACTTGAAACGATTCGAAAAGGCGCCGGTTTTGATAGGTTCCAAGACGAGTCGACGTAACCCAAGTCAAGACGCCGCAAAAGAGATGGGTCAGGTGATGAATTGCCGAAGTGTTACCATCAATATGACCAGAGGATCGCCGCCACATGCCGCTCCCGGCATCGAACAATGACTCGACAGGTCCCAACCGCTAGACGCACCCAATTATCGCAAGATGCGTAAGGGATTACCCTCGATGATGAAGTGTTTCCGATGCCGGCCCGCATGGCTTCGGGATAATACAATTTCCAAAGATAAGACAACCTTATGCATGCTCTGGCGATCGAAACTAGCTTAACATTTTCTTCCTAAATTGTCTACCTACTATTTACCTTCTTTTTAGATCAAACTTGGTAGTGTGCCTAAATTGTCTAGCTACTTTTTACCTTCTTTTAGATCAAACTTGGTAGTGTGCCTGGCTTCATCATTTTGATAGGTTATGTCTATACACCAGGAAAAGTAGTTTTATGACCTGCGTTAAAGATATCTTCTTTCTAAATTATCAAATTAGTATATTTAGTGGCATCTATTTATCAATAAGATATATTTAGCAGTTTTGTCGACAATAATGTATAAAAGTGAACTCCTTAGCCAATAAGGTAATATCCTGTCGCTAGTAGTGAAATTTGAGCCCCAGATTATGAACTGTTTTTGCATATATATCCATCAAATCTCCTATAATTGCAAATTTCCTCTCAAATTTTGATTTTTGTAAAAATAAAACCTCTCCTTCTCTTCTCCCTTCATCTCCTCCCTCTTCCTCTTCCACGTCCTTCCCCTCCTCTGCTCCTTCCTCACCATCCTCATTCGCTCCTCACCTTCCCCCCTCATGTCTTCCTCTTATTATTTCCTCAATTGCAAGCACATGGAAACATAACGTCATTTTGAAAGTTGTTACTCCATTCAATATTCCGCCAATATCGTAGTCTATAGAAATCTAACTCTCTTTCTCATAAATTGTATCAATTGTTTCCGTGTCATCTTCCAAGCGAACATTGTCCAA